>JAYESA010000011.1:173042764-173437764 GCA_036927795.1 Iris macrosiphon | reverse complement strand
GCGGGCCGAATCAGTAGATGTTTCCCATCTATCACACCTACAGATATAGGGCCTGAGAAACCTGAGTTAGCGAACTTCTTTCGTACCACGTCCACCGACGGACGCAATAAGGAGAATTTGCCAATGAGCGCCAACCAAAAAGGAGCTACGAGCGCAGCCACCTCCTCTGTGCCAAACTCAACTACCGGATCACCATCTACGAGCGTGAAAGACTGGGGAGGAAAAGATGGGGGGACCGAAGAGGCCGGGTGTCATACCCCAGTCCAAAATACCAAGGGACTAGCCACGTAGCAATGACCAGCAACATAACTCCAATAAGCAATCCCAATTTAATGGACCAGTTAGAGTGCACTTAAGCTGTAATATATATAAATAAAGGTCTATACTATCTGTCACAGTTTATATATCGAATCTCATTCAAAATTAAGAATCACAACAAAAAGGAATAGTCCAATCACAAGAATAATAATAAAAAACTATCCATCAACAAGTGCAGTAAAAATAATGTCGCGGGGAATAACCCATTAAAAGAGAAATAAAACCAAATACATCTGTCCAGTAGTCACTAAGCCAACTCCAAATGTCTAAAGAGCACTAAGCATAAGTAAATAGAGAAATAACTAAGTGCTCAAGAGAAGTCCTCCGGCACAACCTCGCCCTCAGGTGCAAGTACTATTCCAATATCAGCTCATGTCCTGTAAACCTCGGGGTAAATCTCATCATCTACACCTGGGACCATAATCCAGATCCAGGTCCTCATGGGACATATCAAGGTATAATAAACACTCAAGCCAATGTAACAGTAAATAATAATCAGTGTGCTCAAGGTATCTATCATAACCAACTAAGTGAATGCATCTGAGAACGTACTCATCCACTAAACTATCAGGGCTTGCGTGTCTCATAGATACGACAGTATCACGTAGTAGTAGTAGTAGTAGTAGTAGTAGTGTCACGCCACAGTCCCAAAATACCAAGGGACTAGCCACGTGGCAATGGCCAGCAGCACAACTCCAATAGACAAATCCAATTTAATGGACCCGTTATAGTGCACTTAAGCTGTGATACATTTAAAATGGTCTACAAATATCTGTCACAGTTTATATATCTAATCTCATCCATAATAAGAAACAAAATCACAAAGAGACAAGTCCAGTAACAATAATATAAAATGATCTGTCCAATCAAAGCAATATAAATAATGTCACGGTATAAGCACCCTAATTTTTTTTGAATTTAATATTTTTGGTATTTTAAATTTTTTATGATTAAGGGAGAATTTTTATTTATTTTTAACTAATTATAATATATAATATTCATAAATTTACAATTATGTATATTTAATTAATTATTAATATTATGCAAAAAAAAATATTTTTGGGTGTACAACTATTATTAGGGTATTGCGTAATTTTTTTGAAATTTATTGAGGTCCAAAACTATTTTTAATGGCCATACACATATATACATATATATAAATAAAATAAAATAATTAAAATAAAATCAATTAAACCTAAATCCTACCCAAACCCAATAATCCAAACCCATAACCCGTTAGCCCAAACCCAAATCCAAACCCATTAAACTAAATCCTAACTTAAAACCCACTAACAACCCCCCCCCCCCCCCACGTACACAGTAGCAAAACCCCCCTCTTCTTCTCTCATATATATATATATATATATATATATATATATATATATATATATATATATATATATATATATATATATATATATATATATATATATATATATATATATATACAACAAAACCCTAACCCTAATTCAATCCCACCTCCACCATCACCCACACCAAACCCCGGCGCCGTCGCGAACCACCGCCTCCCGCCTTCCGCCGACCGCGCCGCCGGCCCCCACGCGCACACACATCACAGTTGCGACCCCTCCTTCGCGTAGAGCTTTCGACCTCCTCACTGATTCGTTTTGCATCTCGTTTTCGCTGGTACATTCACAACCTAACCCTATAGGATTTTCTTCAAGTAGAACGAATTTAGGCACCCTGGTTTGATCGAAAAATCGACCGAAAGTTGGCCAAAAAATTGTTCGAAAACAGTTTAGAATTTCAGTCCAATTATCCATGTTCATGTCCAATTTTCTACTATCTCGTTAGTTATTTTCAAAATATAATTGAAGGAACTTCTTCACAATATAACCAATATTTTTATTGTTCTTTTAGTTTTTATTAATTTGCTTTAATGGTAAAATTATTCTTGTTCAAAAAACGACAAAAAACTTGTATTTAAATCACCCTAAATCTTGCGATACAGGATGCGTTCCGCCAAACGAGGTAACTTCGTCGTGTGTGAGTTGCACCGAAAGGCGCGTATCGTCAACGCGGATATGTGGACTTTTGTGGAACTTGATTTGGATGTGCGTGCATACAGTAATCAATGCGTATCCATAAAAAAATACCGTATCGGTCTGTTCTGAGACTCACCGTAACTTCGTGTGTGCTTTTCGTTTCATAATAAAACTTGTTCCATCGTATTTGCAGCATTACGATGGTCCTGTGACCCAAGTTTGGTTCGATTCTGAGAACGTTGACGAAACTTCATTTTTTTGGCCCCACGGTTCCATATGACGGACGATTTTGTGATCGGCTCATCAAAATTCAGTTCTGGATATTTCGTTGGGTTCGTATCGTCGTTCTGGACTTGTAGACACTAAGTTGGATAAATTAGAAGAATTTTTTCTTTGGCACATTTTACGGTGCGAAGTGGGCCACATGTGGACCTCGCTTTGACCCAAAACTGTCAATTCTGTCCATGTATCCAAATTGGACTTATGGGTAGTCAATCCTAGCTATTTCTAGTATTCTGAGAACAATGGTGATGTTTGTTTCAGCATCCAAATGTGTACGTGCAGACTCCGCTTTCCCAGGAGCAGTTAACGGAGTTCAGAACCCAGGCAAGTGTACCTTGCAATGATGTATCATATTTTATTGCCTTTATTATCTTATTTAGTTATTATAGCAATTTGATATGTGTGATGTGTGTGTTTATCCTAGGACCGTGAGACGTTGCTTAGCGTCCAAACACGATTCGGGTGTCGACGTCGTACGCGGAGTCGTGTAACGTCACTTAGAGAGTTGATTCCACGATCCTATTTTTACGTGCTTGTTTTTCTAAGTACGCTATACCCTAGGACACTTAACACTATTTCATGTGACAGAATCTTTTTTGAGTTATTCATGGTGATTCTGTATAGGCTTACAGGATGCGTGATATGAGACTTGCATATTATATGGATATTATTATGACTCGTTGCACTAGTTAGAGGTCATGATCTTGCGTGTTATGGACATGAGACGTGAGGTTACATTGGGTAGGGAGAGACACACCATACTACAGGCTGATTATTTATATATATACTTATGTTACTGGAGAGTGACTTAGTCTCTGACCAGAGCTTTGGCACATTTACTGGCTCTACGAGATATTACTTGTTGTTATGGGCTACCGGACACAGAGCCTGTAGTGATTTTAGCCTGAGTACGAGTGATTCTCTCGCGTGCATATCACATAGTTGGTTACAGTGGTTTACTCTTGAGTATGTGGCATTATACTGTTTTACTTTTGGCATGTTGTTTCTTGTACCTTGTTACGTCCCTTTGAGGACCTGGTCCCCTGCCAGTTTTTGCATTATAGACGGTTATGGAGCCTTTGGAGTTGCTGATGGAGTTACTTGTCTTGCAGGCATTGGTACAAGGTACTTATATCATTTCTACTGGAGTTATGATTATTTATTCATCTGTCGATGTAGCCTAATTTTATAGACTAATATTTTTTCTCGAGTCTATTCGAGTTTGTGTGTTACTGGGCGACCGACTTTAGCACATGTAGCTCATTCTTGTGTATTCTGTTCATTGTGGATTGAGGCATAAATATTTATATTTACTTGATTATTTAGATAGTGACCATTATAATATAACTTATACGTATTCGAGTCGGACCAGAGTCTGGTCAAATGCGTAGCTGGCATGTTACGTATTCCTTGTCCTATGTATTTTGGGACTGGGGCGTGACACACGGGGAACAATCCGTCATCAAAATGGAAAGAAAATATAACTCCAAGTACAATATCCAGAAGTCACTGCAAGATCAAATATCTAAGAACATTGTCACTACCACATTCTGAAATAGGGATATTTTTGACTTTTTATTATTTATAAATATCGTGTATGTTTTTTTTATAAAATAATTACATGATATGTGTATATATATTATATACTTTGTTCCCTAATGCATGAGTTAGTAGACTAGAGCTAGAAGTCCACTAGATGAAGCCCTGACCGAATTATAGGATCATGGATTTTAATTAGCATTTTTGGGATTTAATTATGGAGGTTGTAATTAATTACCGTAATTTTATTTAATTGTTGTGCCTTACCGTTGCTTCAATATTTAGAGCGCTACCCAAGCTTTTGCCCTCCAACAAATTTTACACCCTTGTCCTAGACGTGCCCGCCTTTCTTTCTGACCTTTGTGTAACTCATGAATATGCTCTCTTGTGCTTCATTTTAGTCGCACAATATTCGTCGCGGACATTTATTTTAAATTCCAAATAAATTTGACTTTGTATTCTTGTGCGTTCCAATCGAAATTGGAGACACAATCTTGACCCATTTTGTGCAACCCAAATTATGATAATATTCTACTCTGAGTTCTCTACGTCTATGACACTTGTGTCCCACCCAATTTTAATCCCATGTACTTCTAATTAATTTTAGAACATCATTTATATTAATTTTAATTAAATTGATGTAAGGACCCAACTTGACCCAAAACTAAACCCAACTTTGTGCAATTTCCTAATTGTTGGGCATTTTTATGCAAAAGTGCATTAAGGTATCAATCCCGTTGGACATGACACGTGAAGAAACCCATTTATCCATAATGTAAATTTTTTCATAATTTTTGGGAGTGTGTAACTCAACATCAACCTCATTAAACCATGGCTCTCCAAATTTTGAATCCATTTGAATCCTAGCCCTTGAAATGTCTCAATGACAAGCCCTTTTCCCAAGAAGAGTTTGACCAAGCCCTAATTCTAGGTCAACCCAATACTATATACATATATATAAATATCCTTTTTCCCCTTTCTTTACTTTTTTCTTATTCCTTAAACTATACACAGCCGACCCCAACCATCCTTCCCTGTTCATTCATCTTCATCCCCCATCCTTCACCCGCCGGAGTCCCGAACCCCCTCGCCGGAGTTCACCATCCCTCCAGACTGCCGTTCTCCTCCACACGACACCCCCACTCACCATCTCCGCCTGGACCGGAGGAAACCCGCCTCTCCTTCAACCGGCCATATCCCTGACTCACCCGAGCACGCGACGCCTGCACGACCCGCCTCCTCGACCAGATCAGTCCGGCCACCATCACCGCCTCGCCATCTCCCTCCCCTCATCTCACCTCGGTGAACCGCTGCACCCAGCCGCAGCCTCTGACCCGACGACTCACCTCGCCAGAGATCACCTGAACCCGACTGCCATCCGCCCGAGCCGCCTGAACCCATCTCCTCCACCGGATCCCGTCCTCCACCGACTGGACAGCGCTAGCACCACCACCATAAACGCTGAACACCCCGCCATCCATCCTCCTATCGACAACAGCAGCTAAGACCCCATTGTCCGCCCACGACTTCATCTCCGGCCAACCTCCATTAACACCACCACTGCTGCCATCTCCTCCTCCTCGACACCACTGTTCACCTCTCCCCTCGCCGGACCGCCTCACCTGAGTTCTCCTTCGGCTATCCCTGGTTCTCATCACCTCTATAATCACCATCATCATCACCTCCATAATCACCATCATCATCCCCTCCATAATCATCATCATTATCACCTTCATAATCGTCATCATCGTCGTTATCACCATCGTCATCATCGTCATCGTCGATCCCGTGCATGCCCGCCAAGGTTCGTACCTGTCCCCCTCCTTCGTGATTTTATGTACGTATGTGTGAAATGTTAGGAATTAACGTATTCATTAGATGTTGATTTCTTGAGACCCTGAGTCGGTGAACCCAACTCGTATGCGTATACGTATGCATATATGTATTTCAATTTAGTATATATATATATATATGTATATATATATGTATATATTTAGTATGTGTATATTATTCAATATGATATGTATATATATATTTAGTATGTATATATTATTAAATTTGATATATCTATATATGTATATTTAGTGTGTGTATATACTGTGTAGCAATTAAATACTATACTAGTATATATATATTTATATATGTACTGAGAGACCCTAGTGTAAATTACGGACATCCCGTATTTACAGTTGACCATGCAACCCTGAGACTTGTGAGTCGATTGTCTGATTTTGCACAGCAATTGAGGACGTGGCACCCGTGCAGCTAGACGCACATTCGACCCTAATTGACCAGTGTCATACCTAGCGTAGCCCCTAAGTTCAATATATTTATGTTGATTGTGTGTTAGTGTAATGACTGATGCAATATTGTATTACATGGTATGTCTATAGGACTGTTGGATTTTTAGACAATACTTCGGAAACAGGATATTGGTATTGCCAGCAGAGGACCACAGGCGAGTACATTCTCTAACAGTTTTCATTATGTTGATTATCTCTATGATTCATGTTGTACAACGTACATGATTCTGACACTATTGTATACACGAGTTGGCATCGTCGAGACCTGTCACGAGGAGTCGTGATTGGGATCCATCGTGCTAGCTGGGGAAAAGGAGAAATATTAGTAGATTATGTTATCATACCCAACTCTACATGAATCATAGCTCACCCATACCTCACGTTGGTACAGTCTGACCATTACATGTCTCATAGCCTGTTATGTATGATTAGCCTGACTATTGCTTGCGTCATAGCTATCCGGATGGTTAGCCTGACCTTACATGAATCATTGCTAGTCATACATAGCAAGCCTGATCAGTCCCAAGCCGATCACATGATATGTTGATGTTTTACACACTTAGCTAGATAGTCTATACATGTATCTCTAGTCTTGATCTAGCATTTTTCTATGTTCTAGTTACTGTTCTAGCATTCACTATATTTCAGTTCATTGTTCTAGCATGCACATGTATTCTGTTCATTGCTAGTTGCACCATTGATGACATATGCTCCAGTTTTTCCATTTTTAGTATATTCATGCTCGTCAGTATTTCTTATTGCTAGTATTTATATCCATCTTGTATTTCTTTACACTGTATTATAGTTTTTGTCAATATACATGAAATTGCTGTTAGTGCTTGTACTTTGCTCCAATCCTGACTGGATATTTTTTCAGACTATGACATAGAGGACTTGTTTCCAGCATACTTGGAGATATGGATATTATTGATTGCAGGTTAGAATATTTATTGTTGTTTAGATTTGTCTTGTATTTCATTTATTTTCTTCGATATCTCATCGTGCTTTATTTTCCATGATTGAGTATTCCATATTATATTGTGATATCTGTGTCTCCTTATGGAGTTGGATATTCATGTGAGAGTGATTAGCTAGTATTGTGACCTAGACAATATTCTACCGTCGATGCTGTGGCGTAGTCTGGACGTACCCACGTGCTCGTGCCCCTATTCCGGGAGCGGGTCGTGACAAATACTAAGCATAATAAATGAATGGTGAGAATATTGTGTGCTCAAGAGAAGTCCTCTGAAACAACATCGTCCTTTGCAGCGCCTGTACGTCTCCAATAGTAGCACCTGCCCCATAAACCTCGGGATAGCTCTCATCGTCTATACCTGGGAACATAATCCGGATCCAGGTCCCCAGGGGACATAACAAGGTACAATAAACACTCAAGCCAAATAAAATACAACAAGTAAATATAAACAGATTCTCAGGGCAAGCTTTGTAACCAGCTAAGTGAAATGCAAATGAGAGCATAACTAGTACTCAGGATGATACCACTACAGGCTCTGTGTCGGGAGTAGTAGTATCAAGACTCCAGTATATATGCCAAAGATCTGAGACAGAGTCTAAGGCACCTCCAGTAGTATATATAGAAATAATCAGCCTGTAGCATGTGTGTCTCTTCCTTCCCAATGTAACCTCATGTCTCATGTCCACGACGTCTTATGTCCATAACACGTAAGATCATGACCTGTAGCTAGTACAACGAGTCATAATGATATCCATGTAATATGCACGTCTCATATCACGAATCATATAATCCTATACAGAATCACCATGAATAACTCAAGAAAGATTTTATCAAATGAAATAGTGTCAAGTGTCCTACGATATGGCTTACTTGGTAAAACAAGCACGTACAAGTAGGATCGTAGAATCAACTCTCTAGGTGATGTTGCACGACTCCACGTACGGGGTCGACACCCGAATCTCGTTCGGACGCTAAGCAATGTCTCACGGTCCTAGTTTGAGCAGATACATAACAAAAGTATATATATATAGAAAGAACACAAGCAAATAATATAACAGGATCTTTGCAAGTTTCGCAAGGTACACTTGTCTAGGTTCTGAACTCTGTCAACTCCTCCTGGGAAAGTAGAATCTGCACGTACACCTCTGGATGCTGAAACAAATACCGCCATTATTTTCAAAATAGTTGAAATAGCTATGATTGACTACCCATAAGTCTAATTTGGACACATGGACAAAATTGACAGTTTTTTGTCAAAGCGGAGTCCACATATGACCCACTTCGCACTGAAACATGTGTCGGAGATAAAGTTCTCCAAATTCATCAAACTTAGTGTTTACGAGTCCAGAACGATGATACAAACCCAACGTAATATCCTGAACTAAATTTTGATGAGCCGATCACGAAATCGTCCGTCATGTAGAACCGTGGGACCCACAAAACGGTGTTTCGTCAACGTTCTCAGATTCGAACCAAACTTGGGCCACAGGACCAGCATAACGCTGTGAATTCAATGACACAAGTTTCGTTATGAATCGATGAGTACACATGAAGTTATGACGAGTGTCAGAACAGGCCGATACGATATTTTTTGGCGGATACGCGTTGATTCCGGCGTGCACACACATCCAAATTAAGTTTCGTGAAAGTCCACACATCCGCATTGACGATACGCGCCTTTTGGTGCAACTAGAACACGACAAAGTTGCCTCGTTTGGCGGAATGCATCCCGTATCAAAGATTTTGGGTGTTTTAAAAATAAGTTTTTGGTCGTTTTGGAACCCGAATAATTTAACCATTAAAGCAAACTAATAAAAACTAAAAGAATAGTAAAAATTTTGGTTATATTGTGAAAAAGATTTTTTAATTATATTTTAAAAATAATTAACAAGATGGTAGAAAATTGGATATGAACATAGGTACTTGGACTGAATTTTTGAACTGTTGTTGAACAATTTTTTCGGCCAACTTCCGGTCGATGTTTTGATCAAACCCTGGTGTCTAAATTCGTTCCAATTGAAGAGAATCCTAGAGGGTTAGGTTGTGAACATACCAGCGAAGACGGAATACAAATCGGATGAGCGAGGAAGGCAGAACCTTCACGCGAAGGGGGCCGCAAGGCTGTGCGCTGCTGCCGCCGGCCGCGCGGTTGCTGCGACGACGCTCCGGCGTTGTTGCGGCGGTCGTCGGGGTTGCGGCAGTCGGCGACTCCGGCGGGTAGTGGAGGTGGTGTAGGCGTGTGTGATGGTGGAGGTGGTGTAGGCGTGGGTTAGGGTTTTAGGTTATAATGTGTATATATATATATATATATATATATATATATATATATATATATAAGAGGGGGAAATGATACTGTACGTGGATGGGGGGTTTAGAGTTTAGGTTTAGTTAATGGGTTTGGGTTAACGGGTAGGGTTAGGGTCTTAGGTTTATTTCTTTTTCTTTTTCTTTGTTTTGTTTATACAATAATTATATGTAAAAAAAATTCAAAAATAGTTAGGCACTTGGAAAAAATTTAGAAAATTTAGAAAAAGAATGAAAATGTATTCAAGACGGGGTTTATACGAAACCCGTGTTCTTTGGTTTACAAACAAACTTGTACAATTTGATCCTATACGAGGATGTGGGAGTACAATTTATTTAATCTGGGTAAATATTGCTATAGGTGTCTGATCTGCAGTCGATCACTTTAGCCCTTGGACCACACGATGATGAAGAAGTGTCGTAGAAGACAGGAAGCAGCTTCGAAGGTTGCAAAAGAGGGTGAATGCACGATGCCAAAGTCGTCGATCCCTACTCTTTGCCTGAGCTCCGGATTCTTCTCTCTCTCTCTCTCTCTCTTGACCTCTGGTTCGATCTTCCAATTCGTCGACCTTGTTCCTCATTGATAGAGGTCTCTATTTATAGAGTTTTGGTGACAGTGACCACTCCGTCGGTGTAGAAACCGAGGAGTAAAAAGTACAGCAACCTTTTACACAACGGTTAAAATAACCAATGCCTGCGTATAGATGATCCTTTGAATGAGCGTGTGACGCGGGTCCAACTAAGGGACAAAACGCGTATAATCGCTACGAAGATCACGGCGTAGAAGCCACGTAGGTAAGTATCCCTTGTGTAGAAGAGGTGGGCGTAGAAGCCAATGTCTGTCACCATGGCATAGAAGCCAAGTAGGCATAGAAGCCGAGATAGGCGTAGAAGCCGAGCGGTCATAGAGGTCGAGTGGGCGTTGAAGCCAAATGGGCGTTGGAGCCGAGTGGGCGTAGAAGCCAAGCGATCATAGAGGCCGAGTGAGCACAGGAGCTGGATGGGCGTAGAAGCCGCTGCGTACCGTGCCAGAGTGCTGGTGTGGACGTCTTAGCCGGAATTACGGCTTTTGAAGATATAATCAAATCTCTTGCATTAAATACAGAGATTTTCCACCATCCTGTGCATTAAATGCGGAGGCATATTTTTGAAGGTCTGCAACCCCTTCTGCGCATCAGTCGCAGAGACGTGCCTTGAGAAACTGTCACCGCTCTGTGCATTAGACGTAGAGACGTGCCTCGAGTAACTGTCATCGCTCTGTGCATTGGACGCAGAGACGTGCCTCGAGCCCCGTACGGAGTGCAGCTTTTGATGTGGCAGGCGGTTTGTCTACTGCAGAGCGTAAACAGCTCATGTCTGCCTGTGTAAAACAAGGCAGCGTATCCCTTCGTGCTCGTAAAAGCAGTTTATGCAAAGGAGATGGCGGTAAATGACAACCTGGGTCGCAGTGCTGTGCCATCATTATAGCCGTCGTCTGGGTAGTCGAGCCGTATCCCTTTGTCAGAAGTCCAGACGTCAGGTTCATTGCAGGATCTGACAGGTTCATTGCAGGGTCTGACAGGTTCACTTCGGAGAATACGAAGCGTCTCTTGTACACCTCAATGCTGCGTTAAAAGAGGATGGGTTTTACGCCCAAGAGTCGATGAAGCACCCTGTTTACGCTGAAGCGGCTTGGACGTACTGCCTTACGCGGATTGTCCTTTGAGCTTATATTTCACGCTGTATTTAGCGGAAAAAAGCTCTGTTTGTACGCTTGATGGCTCTGAAGGCCTCTATTTACGCTGTTCTGCATCAATATGCTGCGTATAGCCGTCCGGCGTATTTTCATGCTTCTACAAGACCCCTTCAAAGCTTTCAAATTCCTCGGAATTTGGAACGCTTTGAATGAAGCATGAACCGCTCCTCGTAACTCGAAACATTTCTAAATGGAGCGTTGAAACGGTCGATGCTGACTTTATGGCGGATTTATTGGGGACCGGTGTGACCTCTTTCGCCTATAAAAAGGCTGGGGGAGTTAACTTGTTCTCCCCACATTTCCATCACCACGCAGAGATGATCGCCGGAGTTCGTCGGGTCGACCTGAGGAAGAAGGAGATCATGTTCTTCCAGCGTGTAAGGAGCCAAAAAAGACGGCGTCTTCGAGCAAGTGTCCACTGCAACGGTGGATCATGGAAAGATATCTTAGCCTCCCTTGCTCGGGATAATAAGCAACTTTGTATGGCGGTTCTTCCAGGAGAAGGGAAGGGTCGTATTAGACCACACAGCTTGCAAGCGGCGTCTTCTCCTGTTACCTCCGGTGACGAGAGGCAGACAGACCGGCTAGAGTGGCGGTGGTCTGTAGGAAAGCAGAATTACCCTGCTTTCCTTCTGTTGGAGGATGGGTCATATGCCCAGTTTTGTATCCTCCTGCCACTGATCATCTTCTTGGAAGAAGAGGAAGACCATCACCAACGCGAGACCCTGTCAGAGCAGCTTCTCGGTGCGATCTTCAGACGATGATGAGGAAGCCCTTCTGTCGACGGGGTTTCCCTCATATGTAGTCATAAAAATGAAGAAAGAAAACCCTTGTAGACTGGATTTCCCTCATATGTAATCATGACTTTAATCTTTAATAAAATCGTCTTTCTCCTCTGCATATGATCGTTTTGCCATACGTTGCTGTGAAGTCTGAATATGTGTAGCTTCGACACGTCTGATTCTTTACGCCGACTCTATTTAGAAAGAGTTCTAGGTCCTGTCCTTTATGCATAGCGAATAGTCCATAAAACGCTGTTGAGCATTTTGAACATTTAGAACTGTCCTGCTGCTAGGACTGAGGAACCGCGTAGAGTTTTTTACTTCTGATGAACAGAATTTTTGTTCAGACTTCGTCTTCAAGAATAATTTCTCGAAAATCCCTTGGAACAGGGTCGAGGAATGGCTGTCAAACTGAGTTGCCATCTTGATAGACGAGATATTCAGACTGGAGTCTGGATGAACCTCCAATTGACCCGAGAAGAGTAATTTCTCAATGTTTGAACTCTGTATGTTTCGGGTACTTGGGATATTTTGAGGTCAAGAAGGAGTATCTTCTGTGTAAACTCCTGTAATCGACGGCCTTGAGAACTGTTCGGATATGCGAAAAGTCAGAGATCCGTAGTGTAGATGAGCTGAAAATCCTGAGTTCATAGTCTATTGAGCGTAGAAAGCCACCGAGCGTGAAATCATAGATTCGTAGCTGCTGAGCGTGAAGTCGTAGGTTTGTAGCCTCTCGAGCGTAAAATCTACCGAGCACAAAGGCATCCGGGCATAAAACCATAGACTGATAGCTTGCGAGCGTAAAACCGTAGATTTGTTGCTGTCGAGCGTAGAAAGCTCCTTAGCATAGAACTGTAGATTTGTAGCCTGTGAAAAAGAAATCTTCCGAGCGTAAGGTTGCGGATCTGTTGCCTCCGAGCGTAAACTAAACGCCACCGAGCGTGAGATCATTGATTTGGTATCTGCTGAGCGTAAAGTCGTAGGTTTGTGGCCTCTCGAGCATAAAAGCTACCGAGCACAAAGGCATCCTGGCGTAAAACCATAGACTTACAGCTTGCGAGCGTAAAATCGTAGATCTGTTGCTGTCGAGCGTAGAAAGCTCCTTAGCATAGGAACCGCTGACCTACTTTTGTACGAAAAACTCTTCGAATTTGCTGACTGTCCTCATTTCGAGAGTAGTGGGCTGACGTAGTACCCAATCATAACCAAATATTAATTGTGAGATTTGGTTGGGGTTTTGAGGAGCCCGTCCGAGGATTCGAGGAGTCGATCCGAACTCTATATATATCCCAAGCTTTTGAGAGAAAAACTTTTCATCCATCTTCTGCGAAAGAGAGCCTTCGACTGTTTGAGTTTTTTCCCCTCGTTCTTTCTCCGAGCACTCCGAGTTTTCAGAAATGGCGCCGAAACAAATCCCCTCCACTAAGGGAAATAGTATAGGTTCTTCTTCTTTTTGTTCTTCTACCCCAGCGAGAGAGTCTTCGGTCGGGCAAGGTGAACTTCCTTCTGAGCGAAGCATCCTGCCGGCGAGTAGCGCACCCGGCCTTAGAGGTATAGCCTTTGGGATGACAAAGAACGACGAAAAATCCTTCGCACATGTTGAACGTGACCGCGCTAGGTCGTCTTCTGTGCTGATAGCCTCTTTGAGGAAGATGACACACGGAGACGTTTTCATCTTTTACGCCCACATTTCTAATGTGCCAGCGTAAAAACTCCATATTTTCGCAGTTATGAGCGTAAAAGCTCTGACTGCCGAAAACTTGGTGTATACTATAAAATTTTAGTTTTACGCTTTGTGGATGGGACCTCCGGCGTAACAACTAGAATTTTGGCAGTCTGGCGTAAAGCACGGACTGTATACCGCCAATTACGCTTCTGGATGTGACTTCCGGCGTAAAATGACCAAATTTTGTACAGTCTTGGCGTAAAGCACAGACTGTCGTTTCTTGGTCTTTATGTTACAAGATTTGTAATGACGTATTTTTCTTACACTTTTGCAGTTAACTTGCATGAGTCTCCACTAGCCGAGGTGATGGGTTCCGCTGTCGGGATGCTGCACTCAAACTATCTGGAGGATCTGTCCCACGTGACATTTCCTATCTCCGGACCCTAGTATCCTGAAGGAAGGGAGATCTTGATATCGGCTCAGGGCGAGCGGACGTTGCTGAACATGATTAACGGAGAGCCCCTGACGTACATAGACGGGGACCAGTACATCAAGCCGGCTTTTCTCTTTGGGGACATGATTGACAAACAGTCCCAGACGAAACCCAAAAGAGAACCCTGGGTTTTCCCCTCCGAGAGTGTGGTCTTGTATCTGCCCACGATGTCGAGAGATTATCCCATCTCGGCTTTCTCCCATGAGACACATTCCAGGAGGATGTCGTGGACTCTGACTCCCGATCTTCACGGCAAGTCGGGGAAGATCTTTCATCTGAAAGGAGCTGACCAGGGGTCGTTTGTCAGCCGCCCTTCTGGCGTTGTGACGGTGTTCAGGGGACTGTACCCGGGCAGCGTCCCGAGTGAAGACAGTTCAGTGATCCAGCCGGTCCAATTGCCGACTTTCTGCAATGACTTCATGGTGCGAGGGGGGGTATACCCCAAGGAGATTCCTCGGTGCAATGGGTGGATCACCCCAACAAACCTCCGATGGGCTTGCCTAGTTGACTGGGCCTTGAAGCATTTTCGGAGAGAGCTGGAGGTCATTGGACTGTATGCTGCTGTGAGCGCGACGAGTGTTGGGTTGCCTCCCAACCCTAACCTGTTTCTGATACTGATGGAGCGATACATTTCGCTCACCGGGACCTTCGCCACTCCACTGGGGGAGTTGGGGTTGGCCCTCCATGAGATGGCAGTGATCTCGAGACTGCCGATGGGGGATACCCCATATGAGCCAAGCATTCTTTCTCCACTGGATAGCGAACATCAGAGCCAAGCATTCTTTCTCCACTGGGTTGTACCAGTGTTCGGCTCCGACCATCATCCTGCTGAGGTAGTAGATAGCCTGTTCATGACCCATATCGTTCTTCTGTGCGAGAAGAGCTCCTAGCGAATGATCCATCGCTCGAACGTACAACAAGAATGGTCTTCCCATGACGGGAGGCACCAGAACTGGCGGACTGGTGAGATAGCGCTTGATATCTCCGAACGCTTGCTGACAGGTTTCGTCCCATACGAAGGATACACCTTTCTTCATGAGATACGAAAATTGCTGATATCTCCCCGAGAGGTTGGATATGAACCTCCGGATATAAGCCAGACGGCCTTGAAACCCCGGAGTTCCCTCAGATTACGGGGCGATCGCATTTCTACGATGGCCTGGACTTTGTCAGGGTCCACTTGGATGCCTTTGGCGGTGATGACAAATCCCAGGAATTTACCATTAGATACACCCAGAAAGGACTTCGTAGGGTTCATCTTGAGTTGATGTTGGCGCATTAACTCGAATACCGTCCTCAAGTCTTGAATATGATCATCTTTGAGGTGGCTCTTGACGGCTATGTCGTCCACGTAACATTCTACTGTTTTGCGTAAATGCTCATGGAATATGTTACTCATAGCCCGTTGGTATGTAGCCCCGACGTTCTTCAATCCGAAGGACATGACCGTGTAGCAATATACCCCCAACGGGATCCGGAAGGCAGTGTGCTTCTCGTCTTCAGGATGCATCTTGATCTGATTGTATCCTGAGAATCCGTCCATGAAAGACATGCGTTCAAAACTGCAGGTGTTGTCGATCATGATGTCCGTAATGGGAAGAGGGAACTTATCCTTGGGGCAGGCTGCATTTAGATCTCGGTAATCGATACAGATACGTATTTTCCTATTTTTCTTCATGACTGGGACAACGTTGGCGACCCAGTCGGGATGTTATTCTTTCCGGATAAAACCGTAGGCTATCAACTTCTTGACTTCAGCTTCGATGACGTCCATCATATCTGGGCGGAACCGGCGTCGGTGCTGCTTCATAGGCTTCGAGTTGGTCAATATGTTGAGTTTATGAGTAGCCACCTTCGGGTCAAGGCCCGGCATGTCCTCATAATTTCACGCAAAGACGTCGATATATTCTTTTATTAGCTGGATAACTTCTTCCCTTTCAGCTGGGGAAAGATTGTTACTGATAAATATCGGCTTTGGCGAAAGTTCACCCCCAACATCAACCTGGATAACTTCGTCTTTGGTGGGAGGTTCCCTTTGCTCGAAGCGGAATTCCCACTGCGTATCCATTTGTTGGGCCCAAGAGTCATTCTCAAACGGCTCAGAATCCTGTTCATCTGCTTCAAAGGGATCTGCCACTACCATATTTGCTGATAATGCTTGCTCGAGAGCGTGAGATGAGTCGGAGGGCGACGAGCCGTTCTGAGAAGAGGAAAAGATATCCTCGTCTGATTTAGAGGAGGTGGCATATCCCAACCCGAAATGAGTTCGTTGATAGTAGGGGTCGCTGCGCAGCGGCGTTCGTCTGCCTCTTCCGTAGTTGAGGCCTGGCTTCCGCTCCAAGTCGTAGCCCATGTTTTGCATGATCCTTAACGCTTGCGGGCTGTATCGGTGAACTTGCATTTTTCCAGCATCGTCATTGAAAGAATCTTCCTGGATAGCCGGTTGATTGCGCATGCGGCCGAATACTATTGAACGCTGGCTGCTGCAGGTAGGCGGGACAATGAAGATAGAATCCTCATGTGGTCCATACGTCGTGACGACGTTGGATGATGACGCTACTTCCTAGACATACAAACGGTAGGAGTTCATAACTTCCAAGAATTTTTGCGCTATGGGTTCTACCTCGTCACGGGGAGTGGATTCCTGATTTGGAATTTGAGCGTCAATGTACTGGAAAAGAGGATGTTTATTATCATCTGGAACTCTGTTCCTGGTCGCATTTACATCGGTCGGCTGCCCGTTGCACCGAAGGTTGATGACCAAGGGTGGAGGCTTCTGGTTCAAAGTGACCACTAGAGGATCACTCCCTTTTCCTGACCTGGTTTTGTTCAGGTGAATAGCCATAGGCTCCATGGCTTTTGGACGAGTGGTTCGTCCTTTCACTCTGATTGACAGCGGTAGTGCGGCAGAGGGTTCTTCTGGCTCCCGGTGGGATTCTTTCTCTGCTTCGCCTGACACTTCTTCCGTGTGGTCTTGAGAGTACAACACGGCATCGGAATAGTAGGATTCTACTCCTTTAAACGGGTTTAGGTCAGCAACCTCCGTTTGTACTATTCCTTGGGGGTCTACATATTTAAGACATTGATGTAGAGTTGAAGGAACGATGTTGTGGTCGTGGATCCACGGTCTTTCCAGCAAAATGTTGTAGGACACCTCTGAATCGATGATGTAACACGTGGCCACCGATCTGAGGTTGCCAATCTGGATCCTCAGGCGAATTTTCCCCAACAGCTTACTTCTTCCGGCGTTGAAACCCACGATTGTAGTGGATGTGTAAGCCAATTCGCTGGTAGGAATCCTCAGCGGTCTGAGCAGACTGTGAGGGATGATGCTGATCGACGATCCTGGATCTATGTGAATCCGATCGACCTCTATGGAACCGACGTACCCGGTGTAATAGAGGGGCCTGTCATGCTTGTTATGTTTTAACAGCATGTCGTCTTGGGTGAAAGTGATATTTGGGACCACCTCCATCACACTGTGGCATTGAGGACACGCCACTGGTTCTTCGTCGGGGGACTTGAGCTGGGTCAAGCATGCCTCCGCCTGCATCAGCGCTTCACTCAGGGCTAGACGAGTGTCTTGGGAGAGCCTGAGTAGCTCGAAGATGGATAGCCTGGCTGGTGTATTAGCCAGTTGGGCCAGGATGTCGAAGTTGTAGGGCTTCTCTAAACCTTTGTTTGGAATGTTTTTCACAAGTTTATCAAAGCGCACTTCTCTTTGCTTCCCCTTGTCTGCCGGAGTTGGTTTTGAAGGACCGGCATCTGGTACGACGGGGCTTGGTCCTGAAGGTTTGGCAGCTGAAGCGTCCGCCGGTGCATCTTCCTGACTTGCTCTGTAGTCGTTGAGGTAGGCTTTCCCTGAACGGGTTGCAGCAAATACCTCATCTTCGTCCGATGGCGAAGAAGTTGCGACCATATGGCATGGTTTGCATTTGGAGCTCTTTCTAGACGTAGCCTTAGCAGCTTTAGTCTCCTCCTCGAGCTCTGACACCAAATCCGGATGAACCTACATAATCTCGCCCTACCGGGTGGTTAGGGGTACCAGGTCATGATTTTGACCCCTAGCTGGAGGGAGATTGACGATGTTCATTGTGGTCCGGGAAATGGGTGTAACACCGTCCGAGACTTCTTGGGAAGGCAGATTGCCAAACCGCAGAGAGATCATGTTGGCCGTGACCGTCTTCTCGGTGTTGTGCAGAGTGATGGCCTTAGCATCGATTAACCCCTGGATCTTTCTTTTCAGTATGTAACACGCCTTTGTCGTGTGGTGCACGTATCTATGGAAGATGCAGTATTTGGGGTCGTTAGTACTGCCGACTTCTTGGGGCCGCCTTAGCTCCGGAAGGGTGATCTTGCCACTTTTGACGAGACACTCGAATATACTTGGGATATCGTCGTCGTCGAAAGAGTAGACTTCGACGGTCCTGGAAGTCCCGGGTCTCGCTTGTGCGGTTGCCGCAGTCTTTTGCCTGGCCGTATTGATCGCCAGAGCTTCTTTTCCTTTGGAGCTGCGAGGATGGTCGCTGTTGGGAGATGACCTCTTGCCTCTATCAGAGGCGGAGATCATGATGCCATTGTCGCGCGCCTTGCGACTGTTGTCTTCGGCGGCTACGGCCGAGATGATGAACGAGGGCCAATTATGGAACTGATATGGTCCTGTAAATACCGAGATTACGGGAAGGAGGTTCTTCCTGTAAATGTCTACTAACGCCGAATCTGGAACTCCTGGAGGCATCTGTAAGGTGGCCTGACGAAAACGTTCGACGAAGGTGCGAACGTCCTCCTTCTCCCTCTGCTTGACTTCGATGAGAGAGGACATAGACATGTCCATTCCTTCCTCGTAGAATCGCGTGAAGAATAAAGCTTTGAAGTCCTCGAAGGAAGTAATGCAGTTGTCCGCCAAGCTACGGTACCACTGATAGGCTACTCCTGAGAGGCAGCCTTTGAACACCCGAGTGAGGAGGGCATCGTTCCCTTGTAGCAACACCGTCATCATACTGAAATAGTTCATGTACTGACTTGGTGATGTTTTTCCCTCGAACAGAGCCATAGTCTGAGGTTTGTACCTCGGAGGGAAAGGGACCTCTTCCCAGATAGCTGGGTAAGGCTGGTTGATTCCCAGTTTCTTGAGCTGATCTTTGTGCTTCAAGGCGTCAAACTGGGCTTTCAATTCCCGTACTGCCTGCATCGAATTTTCAGCTGGAAGCGGGACTACGGTGTAGTGCGGAGTTGGTTGTATCGTGACTCCAACGGAAGGTAATATATTCTCCGAGTGAGGAAGCGGAGGAACTGCTGACTCTTGATCTATAGCAGGCTCTTGGCTCGGGTTGGATGGTGGTAAGTCCACCCCCACACGTATCTGAGTTGGCGGGACCGATGCTTGAGCCATGGCAGTTGCGTGCTGAGTTAGCATCATCTGGTGCATGTTCTCCATTATGGATTGCATTTGTTTCAGAGATATCTCCAGTACAGTGATGCGTTGTTCCGCGTTTCCTGATGGCGAAGCTTCCTCGCGTTCATCTTCAATGGCATAAACTTCCATTTCCCTGGGCGTCATCGAAGGATTAGTATAGGTCATTGCAGAAGTCGACTCTATACTCTCAGCATCTGATCCGGGAGATTGGCGACCCCCAGCGTCGAAATCAGACGAGTATGAAGCTGGTTGCTGTGACCTTGCACGGGTGTTTTGGAACACCCCAGCTTTAGTATTCCTGAGGAGGTCTTCGAATCTCCTTCGGCTCGGAGGCCTAGAGGGATGACGTCTTGAGCTTGACCCTCCTCTAGGTATGTGTGAAGCCATGTTCACGGATGCATGCGCGAGCTCTTCTTCCTGGAAAGACAAAGAGTAGCTCAACCGGTCGAAAACTGACCATTTTGCTTTAGAACAGCAGTAGTCAATCACAATCTTACGAATATTACAACATTGCTCGCCAGGGGGCGTAATAGACATGTTGGAAGGTCCCCTCTCCTTACGCTTCTGGATCAGATATTTGCGCAAGTCAGGAGGAGCGGAAGAAGAAGATGACGGCTTGTTCCTTCTGTTCCCACCAGTGGGCATGCGGAGATTGGGCACCATGGTTTTCCCTGTGCCACCTGTGTACAACAGGTTTGGCCATCTGGGTGGCAGATAATCCCCGGGGAGGGTGTCTTTCCGCAACCTGAGCTTGCTTTACGCCGTGGGACTTCGCCTGGCGTAATTTGGAGATTTGCTCAGACTGGCGTAAAGCTGAAGAGGTCCTCAGTCGGCCGTCGGCTTCCCGCGTAATTCGGAGGGTAGGCGGATTGCTTCCTTGCTGGCGTAAAGGCCGAGAAGTTGAGTACTCTGCCGCTTGCTTTCCCTTGCGGAAATCACAGCGCTCATCTGGTTCCCCGTAGAGGTCAGATATTATCTTGCGCATGGAGCGTGATTTGTACTTCCATTTTGGCGCTGAGGCATCATCAGAAGTTTGGTCTGTACCACGCGTAGCGGGAGACTGGTTTCTACGCGTAGAGCACAGTGCATACTTCTGGGTTAGCGCTGAGGCTTTGCCCAAAGTTTTGTCTGTACCGCGCGCAGCGGGAGACTGGTTTCTACGCGTAGAGCGCAGTGGATACTTCTGGGTTAGCGCTGAGGCTTTGCCTGAAGTTTTGTCTGTACCGCGCGTAGCGGGAGACTGAATTTTACGTGCGGGGCACGGAGGGAGCAACGCTACAACCTCATTGGTCGGAGAGGTCAGAGAGATCGGAGAGTCCACAGGAATGGTAGAGGATGTCTTGGGCATCCAGATCTTGCGCAGCTTCCTGTTGTCTTGGACGGAGAGAGGGTGAGAGCTACCCCTGGTTCGAAGCATGTCTTCGTAGGCAGACTGGTCGAATTGGACGACCAGTGTCTTCTTCACGGTTCCAATAGATACCGCATCGTGTTGAGAAATTATTTCCTCATCAGAAGAGAAAGATGTCCCCAGCAGAGTCGCCATCTTGTTTGTGGTATTAAACGAAAGAATAAAAATGTATTCAAGACGGAGTTTATACGAAACCCGTGTTCTTTGGTTTACAAACAAACTTGTACAATTTGATCCTATACGAGGATGTTGGAGTACAATTTATTTAATCTGGGTAAATATTGTTATAGGTGTCTGATCTGCAGTCGATCACTTTAGCCCTTAGACCACACGATGATGAAGAAGTGCCGTAGAAGACAGGAAGCAGCTTCGAAGGTTGCAAAAGAGGGTGGATGCACGATGCCAAAGTCGTCGATCCCTACTCTTTGCCTGAGCTCCGGATTCTTCTCTCTCTCTCTCTCTCTTGACCTCTGGTTCGATCTTCCAATTCGTCGACCTTGTTCCTCATTGATAGAGGTCTCTATTTATAGAGTTTTGGTGACAATGACCACTCCGTCGGTGTAGAAACTGAGGAGTGGAAAGTACAGCACCCTTTTACATAATGGTTAAAATAACCAATGCCTGCGTATAGATGATCCTTTGAATGAGCGTGTGACACGGGTCCAACTAAGGGACAAAACGCGTATAATCGCTACGAAGATCACGGCGTAGAAGCCACGTAGGTAAGTATCCCTTGTGTAGAATAGATGGGCGTAGAAGCCAATGTCTGTCACCATGGCATAGAAGCCAAGTAGGCATAGAAGCCGAGATAGGCGTAGAAGCCGAGCGGTCATAGAGGCCGAGTGGGCGTTGAAGCCAAATGGGCGTTGGAGCCGAGTGGGCGTAGAAGCCGAGCGGTCATAGAGGCCGAGTGAGCACAGGAGCTGGATGGGCGTAGAAGCCGCTGCGTACCGTGCCAGAGTGCTGATGTGGACGTCTTAGCCGGAATTACGGCTTTTGAAGATATAATCAAATCTCTTGCATTAAATGTAGAGATTTGCCACCATCCTGTGCATTAAATACGAAGGCGTGTTTTTGAAGGTCTGCAACCCCTTCTGCGCATCAGTCGCAGAGACGTGCCTTGAGAAACTGTCACCGCTCTGTGCATTAGACGTAGAGACGTGCCTCGAGCAACTGTCATCGCTCTGTGCATTGGACGCAGAGACGTACCTCGAGCCCCGTACTGAGTGCAGCTTTTGATGTGGCAGGCGGTTTGTCTACTACAGAGCGTAAACAGCTCATGTCTACCTGTGTAAAACAAGGCAGCGGATTCCTTCGTGCTCGTAAAAGCAGTTTACGCAAAGGAGATGGCGGTAAATGACAGCTTGGGTCGCAGTGCTGTGCCATCATTATAGCTGCCGTCTGGGTAGTCGAGCCGTATCCCTTTGTCAGAAGTCCAGACGTCAGGTTCATTGCAGGATCTGACAGGTTCATTGCAGGGTCTGACAGGTTCACTTCGGAGAATAAGAAGCATCTCTTGTACACCTCAATGCTGCGTTGAAAGAGGATGGATTTTACGCCCAGGAGTCGATGAAGCACCCTGGTTACGCTGAAGCGGCTTGGACGTACTGCCTGTAACACCCCGTTCCGCTCAAGCGGACTGCCGTCTCAAACGGCAATAGTGCAACTGTCCCGACCCGCTTTGCCTCAAACGAGAAGCAAAGGATATCCAGACTTGTCCCTACAGGAATCCGGCTTAGGCTTTCAGAGGCTCGCTTGACGTATCGCTCTACCGAGGCGAATCATCGCTAAGGTGGGTGGCTACGGTGAACTTGTCTTTGCTTAGCCAGCACACATAAAATCTGGAATGTTTCATGCTAGTCGCTAGGTGAATCACCCCTGCATGCTAAAAATTCTAACGCACCTAGCTAAGGGAATAATCCCAACTCGTATTGCTTATGCTAGAACATGGAAACCGAAATACTGCTTATATACAGACCCTCGCATGCCAAGTTCTCTAACGATCTAACTCTCGGCTTACCTTCGGGTCCGAGCAAACATGTTTACTTGTGTTCCTTAGAAACGCATGCTTGTCTGCTTTAAAGTTGTCTTGTTTTCATTCAAACCTCGGAAGACTACCAAGCAGTCGTTCCGTGCATGATTTTACCTGCAAGTATCTAAGACCGTTGGGTCATCAGGCAGCCCCGAACCAGGAGAATGCATCAAGACAAGTCAATCACTGTACAGAATCAAGATTCAAGTATCTCGTGTTCTCGTGTTCAAAGTGCACTTGCGTCCTCAAGTTCCAGTGCACTCATGTTCCCGTGTATCTCGTGATAATTGACTGACCCAACAATTGCATGTCGCGGACAACCTGTGCACAAGGTATTGATTGTTCAAGTTCCTACGGACAGTTACCGGGGCACCGGAGCCGATCCGATCCGGACGGAACTTTCTGATAGTCGCACGTGAGTGGGCGGCATGGAGTGAGCGCCACATGGCCTCGCGTCTCGCTATTTACACAATAATATGGCTGCTACAACCAGCAACAATTTTTGGCCTTTGGAGGGGTCTTTGAACCTTCTAAGTAGGTTGGAACACCTTAGGAACTTGTGTGGGGGCTTGGAGATGATAGAGAACTGAAAGTAGAGGGGAAGTAGGGGGTTGTGGGGGTCGCGAGGTTGGGAGAGGAGATCGTCCAAGAAGAGGGAGGAAGTTAGGGTTAGGGTTTGTGACGAAAAGTTGCTATATATATATATATATATATATATATATATATATATATATATATATATATATATATAGTAGTTTGGTTGTTGGGCCTTTTTGGTTGGGTTTGCAATGGGCTCTAAGCTTTGGTTTAGACCTAAGAGGCTTGGTTTAGCCTTTAATAAGACTTTGGATGCACTTGATTCTAGTTGTTTGAGTCTTGCTTGGGTTTGAGTGCAAGTGCACAAGAATGTTTACTTTCAGTGTCCCAAAGAGGATATTTGTTGTGTTATTAGGTTCTTGTGCATGTGCAAGGATTTAAGTATGAAAAATATATATAAATAAATGAGGGATGAGTATGAGATATTGTACATTTCTCATGAAAATTGGTTTGAGCGTCCAAGTAGGGTGTTTGGGCTCGGTTGGGTTCAACTAGCCAATTGATGGTAAATTTGTAATATCGTTGATTCGTGATGTTTGTTAATATTTTTAGAGCATGTGAGGATAAAAATAATACAACATCCATGTTCCAAGTGTACTAGGTACAATCAAGGCCAATAATGTGAGTTTAGTTGGAAGAAAATAGGCCGTGTATTGCTCAAAATATCCTAGCCATGACAAAGTGTCATATATATATAAATGATTCTATAATTAAATTAGTTAACTAATAAATCAAGAAAATAAATAAAATATATTATAAATTATCAAATTAACCATATTTCAAAATGAGGGGGCTTACACCGGGCCAACAACCGCCTCTAGAAAGGATCTACCTACTGGACGCGCGACAGAGTGCAACCCAACAGCAGGAACAGACACCTCAGGGGCCACGTTCAAAGAATCAGCCTGGCCAGAAGAAGGAGCGCCAGCTTCCGCAAAGGGGGATTGCGCTTGGGCACAAGCGAGAGCGACACTAATACCCCTGAGGAGGAAGGCGGGTTGCACCTCCGGACTTGACGAAGACGGGCGACGGAGGGGAAGGGGCCACAGAGGAAATCCCCGAGCCGCCACCCGAGGGGCAAGGCCCTTGCGAGCAGCAGGAACCTGTTGAAGCCGGCCCATGGCCAAGCCGCAAAGTGCTGGGGAGGACGCTACTGTCTTCCCGAACAATGCACCGCAGCCTCGACCAGTAGCAGGCGGATCTGCGGGGAGCACCCGCCCAGGGGGAAAAAGGGAGAGGAAGAAGAGGAGGAGAACTGGAGGAGGCCAACGCCGGCGACACCAACACCCGACCAAAAACCGAGGGAGAACCACCGCCTGGCAGAACCGCAGAGGATCTGCCACCCGAAGGGGAAACCGTGGAAACAAGGAGAGGAGGAGGATGAGGAGGAAGAAGAGGGAGGACTGGGCCAGGAACCACCATGGTCCGGCCAGTGGCCGGAGGCCAAGACCCTGCAAAAGAGAAGGGGGTTAGGGCCGGCTCTCTACCAGAGCGAGCGAATATATATATATATATATATATATATATATATATATATATATATATATATATATATATATATATATATATATATAATGTAACACATACAATTTGACGTATAAAAAAAATACACAATTTCAGTGGCACGTTATTTGAAATGAATGGTTCAAATTTAAATGTATACCAAATTTACATGCATTCTAATTAATAGTAGGTAGTATTAATTAGTGGAATATTCAATTTGACATGCATGCTAATTAATATAAATTACTCTATCAAATCTGAATCATTTATTTTAATATATATATATATATATATATATATATATATATATATATATATATATATATATATATATATATATAAGGGATATGAGTCATAGGTTCATATTTCCACATGAATCAATGTACATGTGGACCAATAGAAATAGTTTACTAGTGCACATGTGATGTAGAAATTTATTCCTATTGGTCTACATTTACATGACTCATATAGTAATATGACTATGGCTCACTTGTCTATATTTAGAAATTTATTCATATATATATATATATATATATATATATATATATATGCTGCTCTTAAGATTATAGTATTCTTCTCCAATTGTACATAATTGATTTTTTTTTTTTTTTTTTTTTTTTTTTGTCACCAGCAATTAAAACCACCCCCCACTTGTCTTTTACTGTGCCCAGCCCTGGCTACGGTACTGGTAGGTATATGCAGCCAGCATACATATAGTGACTACCAATCTACTGCCGACAGTTTCTGGAAGGAACATTTTCTGGCTCGGTTACATAAAGCATAAGAGAGCATAACCGAGCACAAAATTCTCAACCAACCAAAACTCTCTCTCTCTCTCTCTCTCTCTCTCTTCAAATACTAGCTGCTATCACTTTCTCTCTCTAGCTTGATTTCTCCACAATTATATATAGAGAGAGAGAGCAATGAAAAGAAGAATCGTGAGCTTTGCCAATACAATCTCCTCTTACTAGAAACGGATACTTTCTTGATCAAGTTCATCACCATACATAATATCTGGTACAGAATTATCTTCCTTATTTAGAAATCTGATGATGCTTGTGAAGAATTCCTTTGTTTGTTGTATTGGAAGAGAAATTCTATCCTCTTTTCCACAGAATTGAGTCTGGTTGCTTGTTGCTCTACAATTTTGGGACTTATCTACTGTAAGAAATTGTGTCAGAAACTGAATTAGTGGTCTCTTTTTTTATTTATGAGATTTTTCTGGGGTTTGACTTTGATCCAAATAGGAAAATAGGAGGCTCAAATTCTTGGAATTTCCGAAGAATTTCTCATAATTCTGTCAGGAACTGAATCTAGCAAGTCTCTTTCTATGGTGAAAATTGATCATCTGCAGAGTTTTGGTTTCTCTCTATGTAGTTCATCTAATATCAGGAAAAAATATATGTTCAAATTCTTCTATTTTCAATTCTCTATAGAGATATGTTTAAGAAATTTTCTTGATGCTACAACTGCAGCAGTACAATTATTGTGTAAAATTATACTAAACCATTGTGATATTGTTCTTCGCTAGTTATGTAATTCCTTGTGATAACGTATGTTTTGTTGCTTTCCTTTGTTCCATCTTTATTTCTAAAATTGAAGAAATTGTTGGGGTTTTTTGGACTTGGTCTCTAGAATTATAGTCTCACATCGACTAGAACCCTAGGTGTGTATTTC
Organism: Iris macrosiphon; assembly: GCA_036927795.1. Taxonomy (NCBI): domain Eukaryota; kingdom Viridiplantae; phylum Streptophyta; class Magnoliopsida; order Asparagales; family Iridaceae; genus Iris; species Iris macrosiphon. The sequence continues at coordinate 173,410,727 of JAYESA010000011.1, read as the reverse complement.
AATATAAGGCTATGCTTTGTATTGACATGTGAACATGGGACGTGGTAGTCCATGTGGTTGAGATGGCGGGAGTGTTTGTCTAGAGGTGCAATGTTCGAATTCTTATGTTAACAATTATTAATTTTTGTTACTCATTTCTTTGGAATTTTTCTTAGAAGCTAGTCGAATCTTACTTTGAGCAACGGTGGAGGTTTTGATCACCCCAACGAGCATTTTGTTCATATTTTTCAGTTCTGTCTTCTTCCTATTTTAGCAACTTGGTTGGACATTTTACTTGTTTCATTTCAGTCAGTAGAGTCGTTGTAATAGTTGTAATTTTCGGTTTCTCCACGTACGTTAATTGTAACCTAAGGGACTAACAGAAATGCTCTAGATATTATGTATCATTTCTCACCCCATTCGATAATTTTACCAAGGCGCAATTACGAAATCTTCATATCATTATCGAGAAGAATTCATGTCATCTCTTGTTGTATGTTTAAACTTCATATCATCTATCTTCGTTTCATTTACTAAGCAACTGTGTAGAATGCATGCCATCTCTTGTTGTATGTTTGCTCTGGCTCCATCAAAAAATCCAAACCCCAAATTTTGTAGTTTTAGTCATTCCAATATGAAACAAACACGAAGGAGAGATTTTGTATGTCCTTTCTTTAGAAGTCTATATTCTTTTTTAGCTAGTACAACTCTTAAAGAGTTAGCTAACAGCTTTTCTATTTTAGAATCGAGAAAAAAAAACGATATACAAACCATGATGCATGCCAAGTCGGAGTCCGACGTCACAAGCTTAGCCCCCTCGTCCCCTTCTCGGTCCCCGAAGAGGCCTGCTTACTACGTCCAGAGCCCGTCCCGAGACTCTCACGATGGCGACAAGTCCTCCTCGATGCAGGCCACTCCGGTGTACAACAGCCCCATGGAGTCCCCTTCGCACCCTTCCTACGGCCGCCACTCCAGAGCCTCGTCAGCTAGCCGGTTCTCCGGGGTCTTCCGGTCCTCCTCTGGCCGGAAGGGGAAGCGGTCGAGGGTCAACGAGAAGGGATGGCCGGAGTGTAATGTGATTCAGGAAGAAGGGGCTTATGATGATCTGGATGGGGATGAAGGGCTCTCGAGGAAATGCCAAGTTGTGCTAGCGTTCTTGGCATTTGTTCTGCTGTTCACCACTTTTTGTCTCATCATCTGGGGGGCGAGTCGACCGTATAAACCTGATGTTGTGGTGAAGGTACGGCTGAATTACTATCAAGATCATCTTCCTTGCATTCACAGTTACTTACCTTGTTTAATGATTTGGAGTGTATTGTGAACACAATGCCGTAGATATATTTACTTGTGTTTCCAGCTAGGAAGCACGGGCTTGAAAATGCACCAGGACACCAAAATAGGTGTCTTGTACTCACCGTATCGTGTCGTGTCGTATCCGTTTCTGTGTTTCCAGTGTATGGGTAGACTTGAATTCTGAATTGCACAGTTAATTGAATCTTGCTATGTTTTAGTAAAATAAAAGAAAATGTCTTATCGCTCAAATCTGTGTCCTTTGCTTTGATAATAACTTGCAATCATGATAGATCGGCTGTGACACAGATTGATTCATAGGGCCCGACGAATCTGCTCAAATTCTTTCAGAACCTGTAGTAAATAAATTTAAAATAAATCCTGACAAAGTCAGAAGCTCAGTCTTGTTTTCTCGAGTAGGAAATTGATAAGGTTAGGACATAGGAAAGATCAAGTATGAATCTTCTGAATATAATATGCAATAAATAGGTAATGGTGCTTAATTGTATGTGAGATTAAAGAAGTGAAAAACTATATCAAACAGAATTTGGAACGTGAGAAATGTGTATGTTACTATTAGGGGTTGTTTGGAAAGGTGAAAGTGCATTGAAAAAGGCACTTTCATTGCAGCTGCCTCCATGTGGAGACAGTTTCCGTGTTTGGGTTGACATTGCAACTCCATTGCAAGTGGATTTGATATGACATTTCATTTCAACTGAAAATGTACTTTCTTCAAAAATTGATTGTAATTCCATTGCAAGTGGCTATGCTCTCTACTTTTTTAATTCTCACCTACACTTTCATGTTGTTATCCAAAGAAAATGGTTTAAAACTCCTCACTTGCGGGGAACAAAAAACTATGTATCCAAACATATTTTGAAAAGTGGTACATTCACACTTTTATTGCAAGTGTACTACATTATAGCATGTTGAAAGTAACACTTTCATACTTTCGAAGAGCTATCCAAAGAGTTCCTTAAGGAAGTATGGTAGTAAGGATTAGCCACTTCTCTAAAAGGGAAAACTTGTGAACCCTAAACTTCTCATGTTATATGCACGAGGCATATCCTTATTCAAGTGTTGAGCATGACTTTATAAAGTAAGGTCTTGGCATTTTTTTCCCTTTGGAATTCCATATTGAGTACTGAATCACGTCCTTCAACAATTCTTTTGATACAGAGCCTGCTGATGAATAACTTTTATGCCGGGGAGGGAACAGACCACACAGGAGTGCCAACCAAAATGGTCACGGCAAACTGCTCCCTTAAATTAAGTGTGCACAATACTGCTGGAATGTTTGGTATTCATGTCACTTCGAGCCCTATCAATCTCATGTATTCAGAAATTACAGTTGCTACTGGCCAGGTAAATTTTCATCTTACCTGTTCCATTTGGTTTTGTTAGTCCTTGTTCAACCAGATACTAGAGAGATCCATCTACTAAATCAGAACCTTGTTATTCACATAGATAAAAACTTCTCACCTGGGATCAGAACTTTAGAAAGGCCGTTTATTTAGTTGGACCACTACTTGCGCATTGTGTGTGTCTATATATTGAAGGTAAAACTTTATTGAGGGACACCAAAATTACAAGACTATAGTCCTATCCAGAAGGGAAAAAAAAAAATTCTTCTGGGATCAATGACATCTATGTCAGATTCTATATTTCTTTGTACATAGGGAGGTTGGACAACTACTTGCGCATTGTGTGTGTCTATATATTGAAGGTAAAACTTTATTGAGGGACATCAAAATTACAAGACTATAGTCCTATCCAGAAGGAAAAAAAAAAAATCATCTGGGATCAATGACTATGTCAGATTCTATATTTTTTTGTACATCGTATATACTAAGGGAGAGACCCTCGAAAATACGTCGGTTCTGTTCCCTCCATACGTGTCAAACCATTGAGCCGAAAAGAAGTCGGATGCGCCGAAATCCTCTCGCTTCCTTGCCTTTCTGAACTTTCAATTCATTCATGGCGTAGGTAAGATCTCTATGATGCGGAGTAGGGAGACCGAATTTAGTCCTTTGAGAATTGAGAATATATATATATATATATATATATATATATATATATATATATATATATATTAATGTTTATTTTTGGCCTCCTCGGATCCGTGACAGAGCCACCCAGCCAACCCGAGCGGAGTGTGTTCTACAACCCAGAGTGCTCAACAGGGAGCCCCCTTCCGCGGAGAGGGATTTACCACCCGGATCACCTAACAGAGAGCCTCCACCCCATCCAAGTAGGCTTGGTTCGCCCGTGGCTCGAAGTAACCGAGCCGGCGTCAAAGGGGGGGGGGGGGGGGGGGGGGGCTCGAACCGTGGTCTCCCCCACAGGAGTCTTCTCATTGTAACCACTAGGCCACAACCCTTGGACGTATATATATATATATATATATATATGTGTGTGTGTGTGTGTGTGTGTATGTGTGTGTGTGAGAAGAAATACTCAAAAATCAGCTGGATGGTTTCATATTATGGAACCAACCTATGTTTCAACCGTTGAATTTGGATTGCAAGGCTGAAATTACACATGTATCGTTTAAGTAGATACTTTCGCATTTTAATATCAACCTTGCAATCCAAATCCAAAAGTTGTAATATAGGTTTGTTTTATAATATGAAACAATTCGGCTGGTTTTTAGAACATTATTAACTCCCACCATAGTTGGAAAGAATAATCCGCTTTCCCGTAGGATCGAACCCACCCAGACATGATGCGCTATGTATCCACTTGCTGACCACTAGGACCAGAAAGTTTTGCCCATTGTATGCATATGATGTTCTAGTCATGTTTTATGGGTTCAATATCTGAATTGTGTGTTGGTTGAGAGAGCGAGTTTGAGAGTGACAGTAACAATTTACATCAGCTGATGATTCGGACTATATCTAATTGCTTCTTGCGAACTGGCCTTGGTGGTCAATTCATATGAACTTCAACTTATAAACATCAATTTTATGTTGTTGTTTTCATGATTTAACAAATGCCAAGTGACTAATTGCAGTTGCAGAAGTACTACCAGCCTAGAAAGAGCCAGCGCACTGTATCTGTGGTTCTGGAAGGAGACAAGGTTCCTCTCTATGGGGCTGGTGCAGGTTTGGCGCTGTCGAGCACGGGTGGCAAAATCCCCCTAACCCTGGACTTCGACTTGTTCTCCAGGGGAGATGTGGTGGGAAAGCTGGTGAGGGTGAGGCATCGGAAGCATGTCACCTGCCCCATCGTTGTCGACTCTAGCAAGAACAAGGCTGTAAAGATCTCACAGGGTGCATGTACTTATGAATGATCGATGATCGGACCACGAAATCAGATCAGTTGTATCGAAGTGTTGAAATTGGAGATAGGTGATGTTAAGTTGTTATAAAAAAGTTGTAATTATGATCATGTTTGATAAAACCTTGCTATGAAAGTAATTTTTACCCCTTAATGTATGGTGTACCTAAGAAGTTGTCTTGTTGTTGTCCAGGTGGTCTGGTGTATCCATGAAGTTGGGTTGATGAACGGTTGTGCTAATGGCTTAGAGCATAACCTTGGACAATATTAGCATTACTTCGTCAAAGATCAAAATGTTTGATTATGAAAGTAGCAAGTTTCTTAACACATTGTGGCATGCCCCCAACTTTTACAGTTGTTGAAGATACCATACCATTGTTTGCAGTATCGACTTATACCGATATGATACGACCGATATTGATACGATTTGACATGTCCCGATCGATACTTACCGATACCAACATCGGGAGTCTCTTTTTCAGTCAATTCGACATAAGAAAATTGAACAAAAAAAGACCAATCAACAACGATATAAAACATAGTAAGATTGTAAAAACATACAAAAGAAAAACTTATCTATCGCAGCAGGGTAAACCAATTAGCAAGGGTGACTACTATTTCATTTAATTCCAAAATTACTAAAAAGTAACACAAAAAATACTTAAAATTATGTCTAAATATATATATAAAAAAAAATTCTAAATTTTTAATAATTTACTAATAATTATTTGTTTTTGGATAAAAATTCGATACTTCGATCCCAAACCGTCAATACTGTCGATTCCGTCTCCAATACCGATACTAGGAACCTTGGCAGATACAATAACAACTTTACACAGGTGTTGCAGATACCATAACACTTGCATTTTTGTATTGTCTTTTTGGAACTGACTAATGCTGGCTGTACAAATTTCATGACAAGATGTGGCAAACTACAAATGTTCATGGTTTGGATCTTCATTTTATCTCATAGAGTTGTACAACTACAGGTCATGTATGCATTCATCGTTTTATACAGACAACACAACCTCGACGTTTTATATAAACATAACATTTTCTAGGTATTTATACATAGTTTCTGATCCCCATTTTATGTCTGGCCTCTCACTGGAAAAATATCAAGTCATGTTTTGGTTTAAGTGAACACTAACTATTTCTAAGTTTTGAACTTATTACACGAAATACTCCTACTTTTAAACTAATTACACTGACCATTCCTTCCTTTAGAAAAAAAATAAAAATAAAAATAGGAGCAGTTAGTGTTATAGCTTTTCATTTTTTTCTTAAAGTAGGGATACTCCGTATAATAAACATGAAACATAGGAGTGGTCAGTGTAATTAGTTTAAAAATAGGGGTACCCATGTAATAAGTCCAAAACTTAGGAATAGTTATTGTAAACAATCCTTGATTATATGTTTTCAGCATGTCAACATTTTTTCCTTAACTTTTTGAAAAAATTTCACTTGGCTTCCACTTTATTGGTCATATTTAAGGGTGCATCCCAATTTTTTTTTTATAATGTACAAGTCTTTCCATTTTTGTCGGCCTACTTTTCATTGCTCAGTTTGGATTGAAATATTCCTATCTTTTCTTTCCTTTTTTTAATTGATATTATTTTTCTCTTAGATTAGGTATATTGATATTATTTTTCTGTTATATTAAAAGTTAAGAATACCTTTCTGAAAGTGTCGTTATAAATTTTTTAACGATATTTTAAAAATTCATTAACGACACTTTCAAAATTTTAACCATATTTCAGAAAAATATTTAAAAATTTTAATCTAACAAAAAATAATATCAATATACCTAATATAAAAAGAGTATAATATCAAATAGTTCTATATAAAACTATCCAAACTCTGTTGTCTTGGTCTCGCCTGCCCTTCTTTTGTCAATTTGTTTTTAAGCCAAACGACAACAAAACGAAGAAAACAAATTATAATGGTGCTTCTTGTGTCCATTCATTCTCCCCTACTGTCCTACAAACTTCAACTTATCTCTAGTAGAGAATCACTTGTGTCTAGTGTTGTGTTGCAATTTAAAAAAAAAAAAAACAAAGAAGAGTAAGAATATACTTTGCATTGTTGCTCGGCTCTGCTTGGAGTCGGAAGTCGGAAGTCGGAAGTCGGAAGTGCAGTGTTAGTGTCTTGCTACTCTTGCAGCACCTGCTTGGAGTTGAAACTTCCAAACTTTGGAATGACTTTGCTTGAAGGGATGGGGCGGTAGGCTAAGAGCGAATAGTTGGACTCTCAAGTGTAAGGAGTCTAAAATTAAAAAGTAAATATAGAATGGATTGAATTTATACGAGAATAGTAGAAAATGATAAAGTGAACTCCGATTTCAAAGATTGTGTAGTCAAAAATTGATTTGGAAAAAAAAATAATGTAAAATCTAGAATCTAAAATATTAGGCTTCAAATTGGGACATACTATTCTATAAAATGGATTCCTACAATCTAAAAATTGGGAGGGCCAACCTACAACTCCCATGGTTGGAATGAGACTCAAAATCTAGAAATTGAAACTAGGGATGAGACTTACTATTCTACAAAATGAGCTCCTACATTTTAAATCTAGAATCTAGAACGTCGGATGGACCTTACTAATGATGCTCTAAGAACAGTAAGTTACTGAGTGCACAATTATACATTGTGCAATGACAAGTTTGACAACAATGTCCTGTAGTACACGGTGTAGGGATGGGACGGCACTACGGTAGGTTTGTACTGTTGTACAGGGAGTGCACAATGTGCACTCTGCTTGCCGCTTGAAGATGATTCCTCTGCAGCAACAGCAGCTGTGAGTCAGTTCAAAGCATTGTTTGTACAGTAAAAAAAAAAAAAAAAATTTGATAGGTCAGTGGGGTCAGCTGGAGAGCAGATCTGTTGTCCCACATATTTTGTCTCATATTCTGTCCCCACTCTATTACATGTGAGTCTCACTTCTGTTTTATGCCGGCTGTGAGTCACTTCAGAACACTGTTTCTACAGTAAAATAAAAAAATTGATAGGCCAGTGGGGTCAGCTGGAGAGTTGATCGGATGTCCCACATATTTTGTTTCCAATCTATTATATGTGGGTTTCATTTTTATTTTATACTGACTGTGGTCCACATGTAATAGAGTGTGAACATAATATGGAATACTGGTCTAGATCAGGTGACCCCCACATGTCCTATAGTGGGTCCACCCCTGGTTTGGTCTGACTATGGTTTTAATAGAGGGAGGGTTCGGTCGGTCTAATAGAGTGTGGGTGGGAGAGAGGGCGGTTGAGGAATTATTAGGCTGAGGCTGGGGTTGTATGAGGAGGGAGGAGTGTCACGCCCCAGTCCCAAAATACCGAGGGACTGGATGCGCGGCAATGGCCAGCAGCACTACCGATGGACAACCCAATTTAATGGATCCATCAGGACGTACTTAAGCTGTAGTACAACAATAAATAGATCAAGTGTTACAAGTCACAGTCTATACTAATCTCATCCACAACAGATAATCACAGATTAAATGCCAGAATAATGCAAATAGAATAAACTAACAAATCTCAATAAAAGTGTCTCGGGGAACAATCCGAGAACAAGTTTGATACATCAATGCAATAGACAGAAAATAAAGGAACTGGAAATAGAAATAACTGACTATATAAAGCCAATACTCAGAAGAAGTTCTCTGGCACGATCTCGTCCTCAGGTTCTAGTACAGCTCCTGGAAGTGCTCATGTACGGTATATCTCTGGATGGATCTCTTCGGCTATACCTGGGGACATAATCCGGATCCAGGTCCTCAGGGGACATAACAAGGTACAGAAAATACAAGCCATAATAATGCAGTGAAATAGTCAATGAAATAAACAGGGTAAATATGTAACCATCTATGTGAAATGCAGGTGAGAACATCACCAGTACTCAGGCTGAGACTACTACAAGCTCTGTGTAGGGGAGCCGGGTAGCAGTGATATCATGTGGTCGTCTAGCTCAGCGGAAGACTGAGACGCCGGCATAATATAGTCAACCTGTAGCCTGTGTGTCTCTCCAGCAATAAATGGAACAATAGGGAAACACTAAATAATCAGCTAAGTGATATGCATGATGAGAGCAGCACTAGAACTCAGGCTGAAACCACTACAAGCTCTGTGTCGGGGAGCCGGGTAGCAATGATATCATGTGGTCGTCTAGCTCAGCGGAAGACTGGGACGCCGGCATAATATAAAATCAACATGTAGCCTGTGTGTCTCTCCCCACCCAATGTAATCATACGTCTCATGTCCATGTGGCCCCATGTTCATGTCACGCAAGATCATATCTAATGCAGCAAGTCATAATAAGCTCTAAGCATATATATAAAGAATATGTCATGACACATGTATCCTATACAGAATCACCATGAATGTCTCAAGAAGATTCTGTCTCATGAATAGTGTCAGGTATCCTGGGTTATGATATACTTGATAAGACAAGTACGAGAAATATCGGGTCTCGGTATCCATGTCTATGTGACGTTACACAACTCCGCGTACGGGGTTGGCACCCGACTATTAATCGGATGCTAAGTAAAGTCACATGGTCCTAGGTCAAGCATGAACCACAATATATATATATATAAGCCAAGGAAATAAGTAACAAAGACTGCAAGTTTTGGCGAGGTACACTTGCCTGTGGTTCTGGCTCCAACTGTAGCTCTGGTTTTCGTGAAATCTCCAGGAACGTCTCCGGATGCTGAAACAAACATTACCATCAGGTCCAGAAAATATCAATCAGCTAGAAACGCCTGTCCTTGAGTCCAATTTGGAGACAAGGACAAAAATGATAATTTCGGGTCAAAGCGGGACCCACATGTTCCCACTTCGCACCGAAAAATGTGCCAGGGACAAATGTCTCCAAATTCGTCAAACTTAGTGTCAACAAGTCAGGAACGATGATACGAACCCAACGGAACTTCCAGAATTGGATTCCGATGAGCCGATCACAAAATCGCCCGTCAAGTGGAGCCGGTGGTGCCCACGATACGCGATTTTGTCAACGTTCTCAGAATCGAACCAAACTTGGGTCACAGGACCAGCGTATCGCTACGAGTCCGATAGCGCAAGTTTCGTTTCGATCCGACGTGTGTACACAAAGTTAGGATGCGTCCCAGAACTGACGGATATTGGACGGTGTCCGCGGATACGCGTTGATTCCGGTGTGCACGCACATCCGAATCGACTTCTGTGAAATCCCGCACGTCCGTATCAATGGCGCGCACGTATCGGTGAAGACCGCACGCAACCAAGTCGTCCCGTTTGGTGGGTCGGACTCGGTTCCGGGGTGAAACATGGCGTTGTTTTTCCTATTTTTGGATCGCGGTTCGCGATCGCCACAGGACGCGATGCACCGAGCGGGTTGCACGGGCACCGAGAGGGTCACACAGGGTTCGCGATGCAACAGACGAAATCGAAAACGGGTAAACGAGTAGAGAGAAACGGGTACCTGAACAGGGCCCGAGAAACTGTGTTTTCTCGTGTCCGACACGACACGAAGGGGCCGTGTCCGAGTCGAACCCAACCCTAGGGTTAGGGTTCCGAGCTGCTGGCCGGGGCTGCGGCGGGGGAGGCCGGCCGGAGGGTGCTGGGGCGGCGCTGGCCGGAGGCGGCGGCGTACGGCAGGCGGCCGGAGGCAGCGTCGTGTGAGGGAGGCTCGGGGTCAGCAGCTGAGGGGAAGGAAGATGAGAGGGAAGGAGGAGGCCGGCTCGGGGCTGCGGCGTCGTCGGCGCTGGCAGCGGGCGGGGCACGGCGGCGCTGGCGGCATGGCGAGGGGAGCGGTGGCGCGGAGGGAGCTTGAGGTCGGCGGGGGTTTTCGGGTGGCCGTAGGGAGGAGACGTTGGGGGGTTTTATAGGGTGGAGGAGGAGGTCGGGGAGGCCGAGGGAGGCGGGGCGCGTGGCGACGTGCGGAGCGGGAGGCGGGGCGCGTGGGGACGTGCGGAAGCGGGCGGCGCGGCCGGCGAGGCGCGGAGGGCGGCGCTGGAAGCGGGCGGCCGACCGGGTCGCGCGGGGAAGAGAGGAGGAAGAGGGTCTGCGGGCTGGTTCGGGTGCGGGTTCGGTCGGGCAGACCCGACCCGACCCGATAAGGAGCGGTCGGTCCGGTTCAGTGGGTTGGACCGGGTTCGGCCGGTTCAAGCCGGTTTGAACCCGGTTCAACTTTAATTAATTTAAAAAATAGTTTTTAGGCTTTTAAAAATATTTTTGGGGTCCAATAAAATCTAGAAAAATTACCCTAAGTCCAATATTTTATTTTACACCCAAAAATATTATTTTCATAATATTTTAATATATTTAAAAATATTTAATTTTATTTAATGTCAAAATACCCTGGTTTTTAATTAGTAAAAAATTCTCGAAAAATTTCAGAAAATTCTGAAAAATTCAGTTTTGAAAATCTTGAAAAATCAGGGGGTTTACAATCTACCCCCCTTAAGAGGATTGCTTCCTCGCAATCAAAGAATAACCGGTCAACAGAGATGACACGGTTGCAAGTATTGCTCGAAACACATCACAAGACACTTAGGGAAAATATCGTTTCCCTAAGAATGAAAGTTATGCACTTTCCAGAGTGAAGAAAATCTAGTTAAAGCAAGAGAACTACAACTTTTAGAAACTTAGGTTATTATTAACAAGTTCCAAATTACTAGGTTGGGGCTGAGGTCACGAACCAAATAGGCCCGAGCTAAAACAATACTAGAAACGGTATCTACGAATCACTTACGCGCATTAGCTACTCCAAGAGTCTGCGCGTTCTCCATGGTCATCGTGAAAGCTTGTCCGCGTCCTTGTGGTGGATTCCTCTGCTGCTGCTGGGCCTGTTGGAAGAGTGCTGCTTGTGGTGCCAAGGGTGGCCTCGGTTCGGGTGCTGGTAGAGCTTGTTGGTTTATCACAGCATCTCGTGATGATCTTGTAGGAATCTCGTCGCTTGCTGGTAGATCCATTACTCTGCATCCAAAATAAACGATAAGAGGCGCACAGGAATCAAGGCAGGATGCAAGTAAAGAAATTAATTCGAATCCGATATAGATATCAAGAACGTTTCAAGCAAGTGGATGAGATCCTAAAAACTTATCCTATTCTTTATTGCAGGCCTGTTCGGTCCCTAAGTTGAAACCGAACAACTTAGTCGTTGACCTGCATGGGCCACCATAAAAACTATGTCACGCCCCAGTCCCAAAATACCGAGGGACTGGATGCGCGGCAATGGCCAGCAGCACGCACCGATGGACAACCCAATTTAATGGATCCATCAGGGCGTACTTAAGCTGTAGTACAACAATAAATAGATCAAGTGTTACAAGTCACAGCCTATACTAATCTCATCCACAACAGATAATCACAGATTAAATGTCAGAATAATGTAAATAGAATAAACTAACAAATCTCAATAAAAGTGTCTCGGGGAACAATCCAAGAACAAGTTTGATACATCAATGCAATAGACAGAAAATAAAGGAACTGGAAATAGAAATAACTGACTATATAAAGCCAATACTCAGAAGAAGTCCTCTGGCACGATCTCGTCCTCAGGTTCTAGTACAGCTCCTGGAAGTGCTCATGTACGGTATATCTCTGGATGGATCTCTTCGGCTATACCTGGGGACATAATCCGGATCCAGGTCCTCAGGGAACATAACAAGGTACAGAAAATATAAGCCATAATAATGCAGTAAAATAGTCAATGAAATAAACAGGGTAAATATGTAACCATCTATGTGAAATGCAGGTGAGAACATCACCAGTACTCAGGCTGAGACTACTACAAGCTCTGTGTAGGGGAGCCGGTAGCAGTGATATCATGTGGTCGTCTAGCTCAGCGGAAGACTGAGACGCCGGCATAATATAGTCAACCTGTAGCCTGTGTGTCTCTCCAGCAATAAATGGAACAATAGGGAAACACTAAATAACTAACTAAGTGATATGCAAGATGAGAGCAGCACTAGAACTCAGGCTGAAACCACTACAAGCTCTGTGTCGGGGAGCCGGTAGCAGTGATATCATGTGGTCGTCTAGCTCAGCTGTAAGCCCCCTGATTTTCAGAATTTTTACTTCGGATTTTTCCCCAATTTATCTGTAATTTTTGGGAATTAAAACCTAGGCGTTGGTAATTAAAGGATTTTTAATTGTGGTTAATTCATATTAAAATATTATGGAAATAATATTTTATGGTGTAAAATGGAAAACCGGACATGTGGTAATTTTCGGTGAATTTATTGGACTCCGGAAACCCGTTTAAAGCCCTAGAAACCAATTTAGAATTAAACCGAATTTAATCCGTGCCAACGCCCGACATCCCCATGAAAGCCGAAGCCCAGCCCAAGGAGCGTTGACCCGTTGACCCAGCCCGAATCCTAGGTCTAACCCTATTCCAATTTCTGCATGTATAAATACAGGTTCCCCTAAATTTTTCCACAAACAAAGAAAAAGAAAAACAAAAGAAACCCTAATTACCAAATCCCTAATTACCTAATTTCAAATCCCTAACCCTAACCCTACGCCACCCTCTGCCGACCCCTTTCCGGCGCCTCTCCGTCCGGCGACGTCTCCCCCTCTCCCCGCCGTGCCCCACCCTCGCCAGCGCCGCCGACCACCGCTTTCCTCCTTCCCCTCGGACACTGTCCCCTGCCCAGCTCCCGCAGCCGCCCACGAGCGCCGCCCTCCGGTCAACCTCCTCACATCCCTCCGCCCGCTGTCGCCCCGAGCGACGTCGCCCAGCCAAACTCCCCGCCGACGCCGCCGCCCTGCGGACACCCCGGCACAGTCAGCACCCCCACGAGCGACTCCGCCTCGAGCCCGGCGTCGTCCCCTCAACTCGCAGCCATCTCCGCCACGTCCCCACCGCAGAGCCTCCTCCTCCTCCTCCTCCTCTCGCCCCGACCCTCCCCCGGCGAGTCGACCCCGCCGCAGCAGCAAGTAGCCCCGATCGACCACCCCCTCAACAGCACCTCGACGAACCAGATCTCCTCCTCCCTCGGCTCCCCGCCGCTCGACGAGACTCCTCCGCCCAGCAGCTCGACTCCTCCCGATCGTCTCCTCTGCTCGCCTCTCCCTGAGCTCCGCCCAGCCGTGCCACCCTCCGACGAGCTCCGGCAACATGCCCAAACCCTAAACCCTAGAACGCAGCGGACACAAAACAGTACAGCGGGACACGAAGCAGGACTCGGATACGACTCGGACACCGGAAATCAGTCTTCACGGAGCCCTGTTCAGGTACCCGTTTCTCTCTCCTCGCAACCCCGTTTTTAAATCCGTCAATTGCGTTACGAAGCCTGTATGACCCCCTCGGTGCCCGTGCAAACCGCTCGGGGCATCGTGTCCTGTGGTGATCGCACACCGCGATCCAAAAACAGGAAAACCAACACCCCGTTTCACCCCGGAACTGAGTACGCCCCGCCAAACGGGACGACTTGGTCGCACGCGGTCTTTACCGAATCGTGCGTGACGTTGATACGGACGTGTGGGATTTCGCAGAAGTCGATTCGGAGGTGCGTGCATCCCGGAATCAACGCGTATCCGCCGACACCGCCCCGTATCCGTCGATTCTGGAACACGCTGTAACTTTGTGTACACACGTCGGATCGAGACCAAACTAGCGCCATCGGACTCGTAGCAATACGCTGGTCCTGTGAGCCAAGTTTGGTTCGATTCTGAGAACGTTGACAAAATCGCATATCGTGGGCCCCACAGGCCCCGCTTGACGGGCGATTTTGTGATCGGCTCATCGGAATCCAATTCTGGAAGTTCCGTTGGGTTCGTATCACCGTTCCTGACTTGTTGACACTAAGTTTGGCGAATTTGGAGACCTTTGACCCTGACGTGCTTTTCGGTGCAAAGTGGCCCACATGTGGACCCCGCTTTGGCCCGGAAATGTTATTTTTGCCCTTGTGTCCAAATTGGACTCAAGGACAGGCGTTTTTAGCTATTTGATATTTTCTGAATCTAATGGTGATGTTTATTTCAGCAACCGGAGTAGTACCTACAGATCACACTGAGACCAGAGCTATAGTGGAGCCAGGACCCCAGGCAAGTGTACCTTGCCAAACTTTGCAGTATTGTTACATATTTTCCTTGCTTCATTATATTGCTGTGCATGCTTGACCTAGGACCGTGTGACGTACTTAGCGTCCGATTATCAGTCGGGTGCCGACACTGTACGCAGTGTTGGGTACGGTCATCTAGAGATGGACATTCGTGACACTATATATTCTCGTACTTGTCTTACCAAGTACACCTTGACCCAGGACACTTGATACTATTCATGAGACAGGATCTTTCTGAGATATTCATGGTGATTCTGTATAGGATACAGACTTTATGGCATTGACATTATATTCCTAGATACTCTATGACTTCTGCATTAGATACGATCGTGCGTAACATGGACATGAGGCATCATGGACATGAGACGTGTGATTACATTGGGTGGGGAGAGACACACAGACTACAGGCTGATCATATATATATACACCCCCTATTATTGTGAGGCACAAGACTCTGAAGCCCGAGCTTGGCCCATTACTCATTATTACTGCTGCTACCCGGCTCCCCTACACAGAGCTTGTAGTATGCTTCAGCCTGAGTTCTAGTGCTGCTCTCATCTTGCATATCACTTAGCTGGTTATTTAGTGTTCCCTTATTGTTCCATCTATTGCTGGAGAGACCCACAGGCTACAGGTTGATTATGTTATGCCGGCTACTCAGTCTCCCGCTGAGCTAGACCACCTCATGATATCACTGCTACCGGCTCCCCTACACAGAGCTTGTAGTTGTTAAACCTGAGTACTATTGATACTCTCTCTTGCATTTTACACAGATGCTTACATACTTACCCTGCTTATTTCATTATTTGCTGCACTGCATTTATTTTGGCATGAGCTTTCTTGTACCTTGCTATGTCCCCTGAGGACCTGGATCCGGATTATGTCCCCAGATATTGCAGACGAGATCTACCCATAGTTGTATAGTACAGGAGCATTAGATGGAGCAGAAGCAGGTGCCTACATTGGAGCAGTACCAGGACCAGAGGACGGGATCGTACCAGAGGACTTCTCCTGGGTATTGGTTTGAGATACTCATTTACTTCTGTTCCTATTTACTTTACTTCCAGTCTATTGCATCATTGTATTAGACTTGTTCTCGGATTGTTCTCCGAGACTCTTTATTGAGATATGCTAGATTCTTTTTACTTGCTTTTACTCTGGCATTTGATCTGTGATTATCTGTTGTGGATGAGATTAGTATAGACTGTGACTAGGTATTATTGGACCTGCTTATTGTTATATTACAGCTTAAGTATGCCCTGATGGATCCATTAAATTGGGTTTGTCCATCGGTGCGTACTGCTGGCCATTATCACGCGTCTTGTCCCTCGGTATTTTGGGACTGGGGCGTGACATGGTTTTTGTGGTGGCCCATGCAGGTTAACGACTAAATTGTTCGGTTTCAACTTAGGGACCGAGCAAGCCTGCAATAAGAATAGGATAAGTTTCTAGGATCTCATCCACTTGCTTGAAACGTTCTTGCTATCTATATCTGATTCGAATTTAAATTCTTGACTCGCATCCTGCCTTGATTTCTGTGCGCCTCTTATTGTTTATTTTGGTTGCAGAGTTATGGATTCACGATCAAACAATGAGACTCCTATAAGGTCACCACGAGATGCTGTGGTAACCAACGAAGATGAAGTAACACCAGTTAGTGAAGGTCCATCCTCACAACAAGCAAGTCAAGCAAATCACGCCTCGAGAATTCAGCAAGATGACGTTACACCAACGATGCAGTTTGATCCACCGATGCCTACCGTCCCACAAGGGCAAGCTATGGACGTGCAACAGCTGTTTCAAATATACTACCCGATGATGCAAGCTTATCAGAAGGCTCAGCAAAGCCAAACGGAGGAGTTCGTTTGCAGACTTAGCTCAGAGCTACGGAAGTTAATCGGCTCCGTCACAACGGACTTTGTTACTGCAGCACGGGCCATGGAGAGCATCACCAGAATAGAGTCCAGCCAGAAGCGGCCGTATGCATCAGCACCAGACCAAGCACAACAGGAAAGAGTCGCAAAGCGACCACAGATGAATCCACCATCGAGTGCAGCACCAAGAGCCTCATTTCTTCCTACTTGTCAATATTGTCGCAAGATAGGCCATACTGAAAGAGAATGCAGACGCAAGTTAGGATTATGCTTGATATGCGCGTCCAACCAACACTTAGCCAAGGATTGTCTTCAGCATCGAGAGAAAGCAGTGAGGATTCATCGACCAGCTACATCAGCACCAGCCGGAGCACCACAAGAAGAAGTTACACAAAGACCTCAAGTACACCAGCCACCAGAAGCAACTCCACAGACAATACCTGTCTGTCCATATTGTCGCAAGCGAGGCCATACTGAGGACGAGTGCAGACGAAAGAAGAAATTATGCTTAGCTTGCGGATCCAGTCAGCATTTAAAGAAGGAATGCCCCGAACGTCGAGACAGAGCACCAATGAATAACCAACAAGCGATACCAGCACCAACGCCAGCCTCTCTAGCATTGGAAGCACCGCCAACGGAAGTTGAAGGAACCAGACCACCAGCCCCAGGAGGGAATCAGCCGAGGCCACCCCTGGCACCACAAGCAACACTCTTCCAGCAGGCTCAACAACAACAGAGGAATCAACTACAAGGATGTGAACAAGCTCCAGCAATGACTTTGGTAGACGCGCAGACCCATGGAGTAGCTAATGCGCGTAATTCTTCGTAGTTTTCTATTTCTAGATTTGTTTTATCTCGTGCCTATTTGTTCGTGACCTCAGACTTAACATATGTAATTTTGAACTTACTTATAATGGATAACCGTAGAGATTGTAGAATCTTTTGTTAATTGCTTATTTTGTTTTGTCTTTGTGAACTTGATTAAGTTGTACCTCCTTTCCTCATCATCTAGCGTACTTATATTTGTTGTACTACCTTGACTTATGCTGCTAATATAGCCTAGTTTTGCAAGCTTATCCTTTTATCGAGCTTGATCATGACATCTGTATTATTGGACGCGTACACTAATACAGTTGTCTATTCAGAATCAGTGTATTACGGTCTGATCAACCTTAGTGCATTTTGGTTCGCCTCTTCGCACGACTACTTTACGTGGATTGGGATATATAGTTGACTAGTATACTTGCCCTCTAGATACGTCTGAGCATATCGTATCAGTTACATAACTGTACTAATACGAGCATACGAATAGGAATTTACCAATAGGATTTCAATCCACAACAACTTGACAATTCCCATTAGACTTCATTAAACGCCTTGATCCTGATACTTCTGTTCTACTAACTCACCCTTGAACTCTTTATCATTGATCTTCGTCTTCCCTTACTTCGGAAAGACAAAACCTCATGCTTGGTATAAGATGGAATTATAGACAGTACTAGATATACCCCACAGGCCGGTTGCATTGTTGATGACCCTTTTATATATGATTAAGGAAATATCATAGGTGATATGTTTGGTGTTAAAGACTTGAGGATTCAATAGCATGACTATATAAGTTAGGGCATAGCTTTATTAGATATATAGTCTTAGATGATAGATGGATAAATTCTAAGTTGGGTAGAGACCGCAATGTTCACTTGAGAGGAATCCCTTAGACTGTAATCAAGTGAGATTGGATAAAGAGAACCCTACCCTATTTTAATTTCGAGGACAAAATTTTTATAAGTTGGGTAGATTGTAAGCCCCCTGATTTTCAGAATTTTTACTTCGGATTTTTCCCCAATTTATCTGTAATTTTCGGGAATTAAAACCTATGTGTTGGTAATTAAAGGATTTTTAATTGCAGTTAATTCATATTAAAATATTATAGAAATAATATTTTATGGTGTAAAATGGAAAACCGGACATGTGGTAATTTTCGGTGAATTTATTGGACTCCGGAAACCCGTTTAAAGCCCTAGAAACCAATTTAGAATTAAACCGAATTTAATCCGTGCCAACGCCCGACATCCCCATGAAAGTCGAAGCCCAGCCCAAGGAGCGTTGACCCGTTGACCCAGCCCGAATCCTAGGTCTAACCCTATTTCAATTTCTGCATGTATAAATACAGGTTCCCCTAAATTTTTCCACAAACAAAGAAAAACAAAAACAAAAGAAACCCTAATTACCAAATCCCTAATTACCTAATTTCAAATCCCTAACCCTAACCCTACGCCACCCTCTGCCGACCCCTTTCCGGCGCCTCTCCGTCCGGCGACGTCTCCCCCTCTCCCCGCCGTGCCCCACCCTCGCCAGCGCCGCCGACCACCACTTTTCTCCTTCCCCTCGGACACTGTCCCCTGCCCAGCTCCCGCAGCCGCCCACGAGCGCCGCCCTCCGGTCAACCTCCTCACATCCCTCCGCCCGCTGTCGCCCCGAGCGACGTCGCCCAGCCCAACTCCCCGCCGACGCCGCCGCCCTGCGGACACCCCGGCACAGTCAGCACCCCCACGAGCGACTCCGCCTCGAGCCCGGCGTCGTCCCCTCAACTCGCAGCCATCTCCGCC
Source organism: Iris macrosiphon (assembly GCA_036927795.1). Lineage (NCBI taxonomy): Eukaryota > Viridiplantae > Streptophyta > Magnoliopsida > Asparagales > Iridaceae > Iris > Iris macrosiphon. The sequence goes on along the minus strand of JAYESA010000011.1, from coordinate 173,391,645 downwards.
ACGTCCCCACCGCAGAGCCTCCTCCTCCTCCTCCTCCTCCTCCTCTCGCCCCGACCCTCCCCCGGCGAGTCGACCCCGCCGCAGCAGCAAGTAGCCCCGATCGACCACCCCCTCAACAGCACCTCGACGAACCAGATCTCCTCCTCCCTCGGCTCCCCGCCGCTCGACGAGACTCCTCCGCCCAGCAGCTCGACTCCTCCCGATCGTCTCCTCTGCTCGCCTCTCCCTGAGCTCCGCCCAGCCGTGCCACCCTCCGACGAGCTCCGGCAACGTGCCCAAACCCTAAACCCTAGAACGCAGCGGACACAAAACAGTACAGCAGGACACGAAGCAGGACTCGGATACGACTCGGACACCGGAAATCAGTCTTCACGGAGCCCTGTTCAGGTACCCGTTTCTCTCTCCTCGCAACCCCGTTTTTAAATCCGTCAATTGCGTTACGAAGCCTGTATGACCCCCTCGGTGCCCGTGCAAACCGCTCGGGGCATCGCGTCCTGTGGTGATCGCACACCGCGATCCAAAAACAGGAAAACCAACACCCCGTTTCACCCCGGAACTGAGTACGCCCCGCCAAACGGGACGACTTGGTCGCACGCGGTCTTTACCGAATCGTGCGTGACGTTGATACGGACGTGTGGGATTTCGTAGAAGTCGATTCGGAGGTGCGTGCACCCCGGAATCAACGCGTATCCGCCGACACCGCCCCGTATCCGTCGATTCTGGAATACGCTGTAACTTTGTGTACACACGTCGGATCGAGACAAAACTAGCGCCATCGGACTCGTAGCAATACGCTGGTCCTGTGAGCCAAGTTTGGTTCGATTCTGAGAACGTTGACAAAATCGCATATCGTGGGCCCCACAGGCCCCGCTTGACGGGCGATTTTGTGATCGGCTCGTCGGAATCCAATTCTGGAAGTTCCGTTGGGTTTGTATCATCGTTCCTGACTTGTTGACACTAAGTTTGGCAAATTTGGAGACCTTTGACCCTGACGCACTTTTCGGTGCAAAGTGGCCCACATGTGGACCCCGCTTTGGCCCGGAAATGTCATTTTTGCCCTTGTGTCCAAATTGGACTCAAGGACAGGCGTTTTTAGCTATTTGATATTTTCTGAATCTAATGGTGATGTTTATTTCAGCAACCGGAGTAGTACCTGCAGATCACACTGAGACCAGAGCTACAGTGGAGCCAAGACCCCAGGCAAGTGTACCTTGCCAAACTTTGCAGTATTGTTACATATTTTCCTTGCTTCATTATATTGCTGTGCATGCTTGACCTAGGACCGTGTGACGTACTTAGCGTCCGATTATCAGTCGGGTGCCGACACTGTACGCAGTGTTGGGTACGGTCATCTAGAGATGGACATTCGTGACACTATATATTCTCGTACTTGTCTTACCAAGTACACCTTGACCCAGGACACTTGACACTATTCATGAGACAGGATCTTCCTGAGATATTCATGGTGATTCTGTATAGGATACAGACTTTATGGCATTGACATTATATTCCTAGATACTCTATGACTTCTACATTAGATACGATCGTGCGTAACATGGACATGAGGCATCATGGACATGAGACGTGTGATTACATTGGGTGGGGAGAGACACACAGACTACAGGCTGATCATATATATATACACCCCCTATTATTGTGAGGCACAAGACTCTGAAGCCCGAGCTTGGCCCATTACTCATTATTACTGCTGCTACCGGCTCCCCTACACAGAGCTTGTAGTATGCTTCAGCCTGAGTTCTAGTGCTGCTCTCATCTTGCATATCACTTAGCTGGTTATTTAGTGTTCCCTTATTGTTCCATCTATTGCTGGAGAGACCCACAGGCTACAGGTTGATTATGTTATGCCGGCTACTCAGTCTCCCGCTGAGCTAGACCACCTCATGATATCACTGCTACCGGCTCCCCTACACAGAGCTTGTAGTTGTTCAACCTGAGTACTATTGATACTCTCTCTTGCATTTTACACAGATGCTTACATACTTACCCTGCTTATTTCATTATTTGCTGCACTGCATTTATTTTGGCATGAGCTTTCTTGTACCTTGCTATGTCCCCTGAGGACCTGGATCCGGATTATGTCCCCAGATATTGCAGACGAGATCTACCCAGAGTTGTACAGTACAGGAGCATTAGATGGAGCAGAAGCAGGTGCCTACATTGGAGCAGTACCAGGACCAGAGGACGGGATCGTACCAGAGGACTTCTCCTGGGTATTGGTTTGAGATACTCATTTACTTCTGTTCCTATTTACTTTACTTCCAGTCTATTGCATCATTGTATTAGACTTGTTCTCGGATTGTTCTCCGAGACTCTTTATTGAGATATGCTAGATTCTTTTTACTTGCTTTTACTCTGGCATTTGATCTGTGATTATCTGTTGTGGATGAGATTAGTATAGACTGTGACTAGGTATTATTGGACCTGCTTATTGTTATATTACAGCTTAAGTATGCCCTGATGGATCCATTAAATTGGGTTTGTCCATCGGTGCGTACTGCTGGCCATTATCACGCGTCTGGTCCCTCGGTATTTTGGGACTGGGGCGTGACATCAGCGGAAGACTGAGACGCCGGCATAATATAAAATCAACCTGTAGCCTGTGTGTCTCTCCCCACCCAATGTAATCATACGTCTCATGTCCATGTGGCCCCATGTTCATGTCACGCAAGATCATATCTAATGCAGCAAGTTATAATAAGCTCTAAGCATATATATAAAGAATATGTCATGAAACCTGTATCCTATACAGAATCACCATGAATGTCTCAAGAAGATTTTGTCTCATGAATAGTGTCAGGTGTCCTGGGTTATGATGTACTTGATAAGACAAGTACGAGAAATATCGGGCCTCGGTATCCATATTTATGTGACGTTACACAACTCCGCGTACGGGGTTGGCACCCGACTATTAATCGGACGCTAAGTAAAGTCACACGTTCCTAGGTCAAGCATGAACCACAATATATATATATAAGCCAAGAAAATAAGTAACAAAGACTGCAAGTTTTGGCGAGGTACACTTGCCTGTGGTTCTGGCTCCAACTGTAGCTCTGGTTTTCGTGAAATCTCCAGGAACGTCTCCGGATGCTAAAAAAATATTACCATCAGGTCCAGAAAATATCAATCAGCTAGAAACGCCTGTCCTTGAGTCCAATTTGGAGACAAGGGCAAAAATGACAATTTCGGGTCAAAGCGGGGCCCACATGTGGCCCACTTCGCACCGAAAAATGTGCCAGAGACAAAGGTCTCCAAATTCGTCAAACTTAGTGTCAACAAGTCAGGAACGATGATACGAACCCAACGGAACTTCCAGAATTTGATTTCGATGAGCCGATCACAAAATCGCCCGTCAAGTGGAGCATGTGGTGCCCACGATACGCGATTTTGTCAACGTTCTCAGAATCGAACCAAACTTGGGTCACAGGACCAGCGTATCCCTACGAGTCCGATAGCACAAGTTTCGTTTCGATCCGACGTGTGTACACAAAGTTAGGACGCGTCCCAGAACTGACAGATACGGGACGGTGTCCGCGGATACGCGTTGATTCCGGTGTGCACGCACATCCGAATCGACTTCTGCGAAATCCCGCACGTCCGTATCAACGGCGTGCACGTATCGGTGAAGACCGCACGCGACCAAGTCGTCCCGTTTGGTGGGGCGGACTCGGTTCCGGGGTAAAACATGGCGTTGTTTTTCCTGTTTTTGGATCGCGGTTCGCGATCGCCACAGGACGCGATGCACCGAGCGGGTTGCACGGGTACCGAGAGGGTAACACAGGGTTCGCGATGCAACAGACGAAATCAAAAATGGGTAAACGAGTAGAGAAAAATGGGTACCTGAACAGGGCCCTAGAAACTGCGTTTTCTCGTGTCCGACACGACACGAAGGGGCCGTGTTCGAGTCGAACCCAACCCTAGGGTTAGGGTTCCGAGCTGCTGGCCGGGGCTGCGGCGGGGGAGGCCGGCCGGAGGGTGCTGGGGCAGCGCTGGCGGCGCTGGCTGGAGGCGGCGGCGTACGGCAGGCGGCCAGAGGCGGCGTCGGGTGAGAGAGGCTCGGGGTCGGCTGCTGAGGGGAAGGAAGAGGAGAGGGAAGGAGGAGGCCGGCTCGGGGTTGCGGCGAGGCAGTGGCGGCGTCGTCGGCGCTGGCAGCGGGCGGGGCACGGCGGCGCTGGCGGCACGGCGAGGGGAGCGGTGGCGCGGAGGGAGCTTGAGGTCGGCGGGGGTTTTCGGGTGGCCGGAGGGAGGAGACGTAGGGGGGTTTTATAGGGTGGAGGAGGAGGTCGGGGAGGCCGAGGGAGGCGGGGCGCATGGCGACGTGCAGAGCGGGCGGCGCGGCCGGCGAGGCGCGGAGGGCGGCGCTGGAAGCGGGCGGCCGACCGGGTCGCGCGGGAAAGAGAGGAGGAAGAGGGTCTGCGGGCTGGTTCGGGTGCGAGTTCGGTCGGGCGGACCCGACCCGACCCGATAAAGAGCGGTCGGTCCGGTTCAGTGGGTTGGACCGGGTTCGGCCGGTTCAGGCCGGTTTGAACCCGGTTCAACCGGTTTAAAATTAATTTAAAAAATAGTTTTTAGGCTTTTAAAAATATTTTCGGGGTCCAATAAAATCCAGAAAAATTATCCTAAGTCCAATATTTTATTTTACACCCAAAAATATTATTTTCATAATATTTTAATATATTTAAAAATATTTAATTTTATTTAATGCCAAAATATCCTGGTTTTTAATTAGTAAAAAAATTTCCGAAAATTTCCAGAAAAATCTGAAAAATCCAGTTTTGAAAATCTTGAAAAATCAGGGGGTTTACAAGGAGGGTGAAGAGTGGTGCTGTGGTGGTGGAGTGGAGGAGGAAGTGCTGGAGTGGAGGGACAAGTAGAGAACAAGGAGGAGAAACAGGAGAGGGAGAAGAAGGTATATTGCTCCACAAATTTTTTGGGCTGTTGATAAGGGCACTACAAAGTTTACTTAGGGCTAGCTCAGGATTGGGGCTAGCCCATTAATGAATGAAGTTTATTCATACTAGTCCAAAAGTTTACTCATACTAGCCCAGGATTTGGACTCCGCCTCCGTCTCCTCCCCCGTCCTCCACCGCCGTCTCCCGTCACCGCCTCCGCCTCCTCCCCCGCCTCCCGCCGCCTCCTTCCCCTCCCCCTCGACTACCTCGGCACCCTCGGCGTCCGCCGCTCCTCCCTCCCTCCTTCCTCCGTCGCTACCACCAGATCCTCCACTCCAGCGTCGTGGAGGACTGTCAAAATTTTGACAGTCCTAATTTTTTAGATAGCCAGTAAAATGCATTTAAATGCAACCTAAAACCAGTAACAAATAAGTTAATTTCAACAAATCATATATGATCCTTTTACTAACTAAATACTGTATAGTCACATAGACATTGGTCAGATGACATGAATAATAGCACAATGACAAAGAAAAATAACAGCACACATGAAACCAAAAAAGAAGAAGAAAAAATGGAAGGACTGTCAAAATTTGACATATATATTAATTTTTTAGGACTGTCAAAATTTTGACAGTCCTACCAATTGGAAGGACTGTCAAAATTTTGACAGTCCTAAAAATTCAACATATATTTTTAGGACTGTCAAACTTTTGACAGTCCTACAAATTGGAAGGACTGTCAAAATTTTGACAGTCCTAAAAATTCAATATATATTTTTAAGACTGTCAAAATTTTGACAGTTCTACCAATTGGAAGGACTGTCAAAATTTTGACAGTCCTAAAAATGGATAGGAGTGTCAAAATTTTGACAGTCCTGATTATAAAAAATATCAGGAGTGGACAGCCCCGAATAATATTTGGGAGTGACAAACTTATAATTATCAATAGTAAATATTTAGACCAGTCCCGAGTAATTTTGGTAGTGCTCTTATCAATAGCCTTTTTTTGTTGCTCCACATTTTTGTTGTTTTTGTTGTTGTTGCTCCACATTCTTGAAGCTTCTAATTATAATTTTAATTTGGCCATAGTTGTAATACTAATCTTAATCCTAAGTATAATTATTTTTCTTTGTTAATCCAGGAGGAGAAACAGAAGAAGGGAAGAAAATATATGTTGTTTCACATGGTGGTGTTGTTGATCCATGACTAGAAAGTGAACTTCTAAATATAGTGAGTGAGTTAAGCTTTGGTCAGTGAGTGAGCTGAAAGAATTAATCTGTCGAGAGAGAATGAATAGAAGAAAAAAGGATTGAAAGAATGTGTGGATTGAGAGTGGTAATGTAATGAAATTTATAGAGGTGAAAGAATAGCAGTTGAGAATATGAACGTTACAAATATCAAACGTTCAAAAATAAGAACGTTACAAAAAATAGTCGTCCACAATTAAACCTAATAACTTATAAACAAAAAAAAATCCAATCCAAACCATTTTTTACTTCCACAAAAATTCAAAAAAAACCAATAAACCAAAAAAGAAACCAACACAAAAAAAACCCAACAACATAGAAAAAAATCAAAAAAAAGAAAAGAAAAGAAAATAATAATTCGTCAACCGGGTTGATGAAATTTGGACAAAGTTAAATTTTTGTCTACTGAGTTGGCGAAAATCTGACTTTACATTTTTTTCGCCATCCCTGATGGCGAAGTATTTCGGTCATTCAAATTTTGTAAAAAAAATTTCGTTCTGACTAATATATTTAAAAATATTATCGCTAAGCAAATTTTCTGTTATATATTTATGTTTATTTTTTTAAATAAAATAGAGTAACATATTTCTTAGAATATAAAAAGGAACTTTTTTAGAGTTGTTAAAAACATTTATTTTTAGTATTTGTATGTTGGAATGTTAGAAACAGATATTTTCATATGAAGGAAAAAATTTTACTCTATTTGCACGTCAGGAGAAAAGTTTGGAGAAATTGCAGAAAAGGGGATAACACACCAATATTTTTGACGGGGCATCAAATTATTGAACACCACGTCAAAATAATTGGCGGGCTACCAAATGAAGGAATAGCACGCCAAAATAATTGGCGGGCTACCAAATGAAGGAATAACACGTCAAAATAATTGGCGGACCACACTAGAGTGCCAAAAAATTTGACGTGCTACGGTCAGGTGGGCTGAAATTGCAAACAAGGTGACATTTTTCTATATCCGTATTCGAAAGTTGTGGCAACGTTCATAACGACTAGTAACTCGTCAATATATTTGACAAGTTGCATCTAACATTCCTCTTGTTACCATCTATTTAAACCGCAGAGACCCCGACCTCATTCTCAGAAGCTCTCATTTACTTCTCTCATACAATTTATCACTCTATATCTCTCACTTCTCCAATAATATCATTAGCCTCTAGCAGAAGTATTTTTAGCCTCTAACAAAAACTTTTTTCTCATCTTGTAGAAGTACAACCCTTCATGGATCGTAGCGTAAGAATAACATGCTCGCACAGAGATACACTAAACGGGTTAGATTACGAAGGAGGAGAAACTCATTTTTTTTTCAACTTATCAGAATATTACTTTTAAAAATTTATGTAATTTTATTATTGAACGTTGTTTTGTTCGTTACGAATTTATTTTACGGTCTATTTTTTGTTCTAGATGTTTATTGATATATGGCGATGAAGCATAAAATTTTGTTCTTGAGATTAATTCACTAGCATCATATATAAATATATTTATTATTCAAATATCACGATTATTTGATAATAGAAATAGTGGATATTTTTCTGGTTATTAACATATTAATTCGGATGCTAGTTCTTCTCAACAAATTATTCTAGTTGTCTAAGAAGGTAATTCATCAGATGAATATGACCATGATGATGATGATGATGACGACGACGACAATTAATGAAAATGTAGATTATGAGGTAGATGATGATGCTGATAATGATATCACTTCTAAATTATTCATCGGACAAGAATTTTATAGCGGTTCTAAATTTAGAAGTTATATAAGTAATGTAGCAATTAAACATAATTTTAGTTGTTCAGTTAGTACTATGAACAATGCTCGTAGAATTATATATACTTGTGATCAACTGAATTATAATTGGAGAGTATATGCCAAACCTATTGGAACTGCCAAAATAGTTAAGGTTGCTAAATTATAAAGTCATCATTCTTGTTTAGCTGAACTTACAACATGACGTCATATACTAGCTACCGATGCATGGGTTAAGACATGTATAGTTGATATGATTAGAGATAATCAGTCATATAGTACATCACAAATCGTTAAAGATATATTTCAGGAACATCATATACATATTACTTATTCCAAAGCCTGGAGGGCTAGAAAGATGTCGTTAGCTGAAATAAATGGTAGTTATGATGAGGCATATGCTAGTCTTAAATAATATAGTTTTAGAATTATGGAGACGAATCCAGGTAGTAGATGTTTCCTTGAGACTGCCGAAAAAATTAGTTTTAAAAAAAAAATCATTTGTGTTAAGGCTTGCATTGACGAATTTTTAAGGGATTGTCTACCGGTTATTAGCACTGATGCTACATTTATTTCATCTAAATATTAAGATATCTTATTTATTGTTTGTGCTCACGATCCCAACTATAAATTATATCATATTGTTTATGTTGTTGCTAAAGGTGAAAATAGTGATTCTTAGTCTTGATTTTTAAACTCTTTTAGAATATCTTTTGAAAGTTTCATTAATGATTGAAGTAGAATTTTATTTATATCTGATAAGCAAAAAAAAATAAAACATGTTATGCGTGCTATTTTTTCAGAATCTCCTTTTTTTTGTATTCAGCATTTTAAATAAAATATGAAGAAAGTTACGAAAGAACCAACATTTCAAAACTTGTTAGACTCGCTTGCTAGATCGTACAATTAAACAGATGCAAAGAATTTGTTTGAAATAATTAAAGGTGAGAACATAACAATGTACGATTGGCTTATTGGTGTAAACGATAAAAATTATCGTTTTGAACATTGGATAAATCCGTATGCTCCTTGTCCTAGATTATATATTAACACTTCTAATCTTGCTCAATATTTTAACAACTGGGTTAAAAATTTACGAGATAAACCACTAACTACACTTCTCGGTGGTATTAGAGCCAAGATTATAACGCTTCATGACAAGAACATAAATATTGCTAAAAATATAGATACATATTATTGTCCGAAGGTGTTAAAAGACTATGGCTTGTATTATCAAAAAAAAGCATCATCTAAAAATATTAGGTATTGATAGTTATACATTTGAAATAATAAATCGTGCAAGTGTTTGCCATTGAAGTGAGTTTGGGAAACCTTCGTTTAATGACAAACAAAAAGAGTACAAAGAAATCCTAGGCAGAAAATTTAAGTACAATATTTTTTGATCTGGGTAATGTGACGATGGAGATCGAGTACTGCAATAACTCTTTTACTCTGTTGATGGTCCGACGAGGGAATGCAGATGCTCTCTTCTCTCTTCTCTTTTCTGAGCTTGTGTGCACGTACTTAGCTCACCTGGAGGGGTATGGTCTCTGAAGCAGAAAAACCAGTCATTGGAACGTCCAATTTGTATCTATTTATAGCTATCATGTTGGTGGGCTATAGGTGTCACATATGCTTTTGTTAGGTGGTCGCAGGAGGCTCCTTCAATAGAATACGGTTGCAACTGTAGGCACATATTATGGACATGCTGCCACGTGTACATTCTTAACATGATGTAGTTGAGTCCAGGCCGAGCTGCCACATGAACGTTTGTTGCGATTTGTTGTTGCTGAAGATCTGGGCGGTTATCGCCTTTTGTTTGCGTGATTTGGTCAACTTGACACGTGGCCCTCATTTAGTCGGAGAGAATCACTTCAGTCGCAACAAAAAGATTTTGTCTCAGGGAATCCTGCTATGTTGGATGCATGGAGTCTGGGACGCATACAACGCATGCAATACATAGAGTTTGGGACACATGGAGTCTGGAACGCATGGGGCCAGAGGCGGATGGAACGCATGGAGTCTGGAACGAATAGGGCCAGAGACGCATGGAACGCATAGAGTCTGGAATGCATGGGACCAGAGATGCATAAAGTCTGGGACACATGTGGCCTCGTACACGTGGCGTTGTAAGCCTGTCAGGAGTAAAGTTTATGCTGGCATGAGTTTTTGTCGTTTAGCGTGCTCACATCTTTTGAGGCGTTCAAAAAGTCCTTTTTGTCAGGATTCTGTGTCAGACATAATCTTTGTGTCAGGCCTTTATGTGGCCAGTATTGGGACGCCTGGATGCATGAGGGAGTAGTGGCACATGGCACTGCTGGCGCATGTGGACACTAGTTTACTTAGTGGTGCATGGCACTGTTGGCGTATGGGAACACTAGTTACTTAGTGGAGCATGGCATCTAATGGCACACGGGAACACTAGTTATAATGAGGTCGGCGCATAGTAGCTGCTTTTTTGGGCCGCATAATCATTTTGTGACTTGATTTCTTCTGAGTCGATCTTGGGGTACATGTTTGGTGGACACATGGATCTAGATTTTTTATGCTTCTACAAGACCCCCTTCAAAGTTTTCAAACTGACAAGTTTGGAATACTTTGAAAAAGAAGCATGGAGGAGAAGACCTTGGGCTGCAACTGAGTGACATGCCGCATAGGCACGTTGTCGCATAGGCGCTTCCGCCAGGCTGCCAGATCATTAAATGCCGAGATTTGGCTCGATCTTTGAGAAAATTTCTTAGGGATTCTGAGTCATCTCTCAGCAAGGATCCCGAAGTGATGATTTCTCAAAGGATAAAGTTGAGTGGAAAACCCAAGCGTCGCCATCATAATTAATACTGACAGCGCGGCGCGAGAATCAAGGAGTCACCACCATCTCATTTGCGCTATAAATAAAGGGTTTTGCCGAAGAGAGAGAACTTTTTTTTCTCTGCCCGAGTTTTCCACTTTTGTCTTCGACCTTTCCTTTGTCTCTGACCCGCTGCCCAATCGCCATGGCCCCCAAAGCTTCGTCCTCTTCGTCAAAGGCCAAGAAGGCCGACGATAAGGGGAAGTGTCCTGCATCCTCGTCTAAGGCCAAGGATGAGGCCACGACTTTCCACCCAGACGTTCAAGTGCCCATCCAAGGTAAGGATTGGAGGGGAAGGGGTCTTGACCCTTGGACACTTTGCACACAGTCCGCCGCATGGATTAGAATATGTGCGGACTTTCCATATGACCCCGCCGTATATTTTATGTGCGGGTCTCACTTTGGCCGTATGCATCGGTCTTAACCTGGCTGCATGGCTGGTATCACATGCTCTCACTCGGCCGCATGGATGTCCTGTCATGCGCCTGACATGACTTAGTCGTGTTACGCCCCAATCTCCTACAAGAATCGGCCATCCCCGCTAGGCACGAATCACCGCGCCAGCGCTCCCGTGGGATGATCGTTCCCATCTGGACGTGATTATGCACGAGCACAAGTTGCGCCCGTGCAAGGACATGATCCGAACAGGCGTTAAAATAACAAATCCACATAGTCGCACAGATAGTCCGAATGTAGCAGAATAAGAAGCAAACATGTGATTGGTAACAAGTTCACAGAGTCATCAATAGCGGAAGCATTGAATAACATAAGTATAAAAGTAAAACAAGCACTTTATTGATATTGCACAAATTATAAGCGGTGCTAAGCCGAGATTATAATTCGCTCAATCCCCTCTCTCTTTAAATAATAAAAGCGTGCCAAGTGTCTACAATTTATGGAATGATACATAGGCGATGTTCCAACATTATGTCTTGTATATGCGCTTCAGCTCCGGACGCAACGCTCTAAGGCTCCAGAGCGAGCTCTACGCCTTAGCACACATGAAGCGGTTTCCGTACCGAACAAGGTTCTCCCGCACCGTGCAAGCAATCTGGTGGATTATCAGTACATGAATGAACTAGTGGGGAGGTTTTACGTCCGCTCGACAAATCCAAACACGTTATAAAGGTTTCGTGCACCATCTATTAAGTTGTCTTTCTATTCTTGCCTTAGGATCAGTTTCATGGCATAATATACAAGCCTAACTTGTATGGCGGTGCACCGTGCGATATATGAGTAACACGGCGATACTTACCAACTTACCATCCGTCCTTTCCTATCCAAGGCAAGCAACTTAAACCAAGCACGAGTATATACATAATAAAATTCAAGGAAAATGCATAAGCAAACACAAGTGTCACTGGCGAGGTTCTGTTTCAGGCGCACAAATTACACGGATACTCAAGTGTGTTGCAGAAGATGTTCAAGTGATTAATTATGTACAAGTGTGCACAGATGTTTAATACTCATATCCTTTCAGGTGTTATAAATTACTCGATGCGATGCAATGACTCACACGCGGATTACCGCTAAGCGAGGATGACTTATCTATATGAACATGAGTCGCTGGCATAGCCATAAAGGACGGGTTGTAGTCAAGAGCGAGAATAGTATGCGACTCAAGGAACGAGGTATCGCATCCATCCTGCCCGAATAGACAACTACTTAGTCTAAGAGCGAGAATGTCGTGAAGGAAAGGTTCACAAGGCACTACAGGCCATCCTGTCTGAAATAGACAGACTAACAGATGTTTCGTCCTGATCGGATCGGTCCCAGTGCCCTGGAGACCCTCCGCAGGAACAAATTGAATATACTTTGTGCACAAGTTGTCCGCGACATGCAAGTCTTGGGTCTCAGATTCACGGGATTCATAACATGACATGTAGATTCTTGATTCTTGTTCAAAACGAGTATGCTCTACGAGATATGATTCTTGCTTTACTTGACATGATTCTTATTCAGAGTTAAACTTGACATGGTACAATCCTCTAGTTCGGAGATGCCTTGGTGACCTAACGGTCCCGAACACTTTCAGGTTTATACTTGCACGGAACGACTATTAGATATTCTTTCGTTGAATTGGATGAATGCAATACATGGATCGTGTTACTTGATTGTGGCATACATTATGTGACAAGCATTAAAATGAGGCAAACGAGTACAGGTTACAATATAAGCAGGCTAGCATGCATTTATATTTGAAATATAAGCATTTACGTCAGCACGGGTCTAAGGGGTATTGCGAGGAGTGAAGCCGTACAGGGACATATTGGGCGACATAATCCATAAGACGAGTAGTGTAAACAAGTGAAGCAGTGCACTATGAAGAGTATATAATAATCTACTCGAGGCATGGCGAGATCTACTTGTACGAAGCTAGGGTAGCATGCGAGGGTCCAACTATAAGCCAACTTTTATTTCCATGTTCTAACACAAGCAATACAAGATAGGATTTTTTCTTAGCTATGTGCATTGTATTCTTTATTAGCATGCAAGGGGTTATCACCTAGTGATCTAGCATGTAACATCTATATTTTAAGTGTGCGGGCTAAGTAAATACAAGTTTATCATAGCCACCCACCTTAGCGATGATTCGCCTCGGTCGAGCGATACTCCGAACGAGCCTTTGAAAGTCTAAGTGTGAACTCCTGAAGGGCCAAGTCTAAAATTATTTGCCTCAAGCAAGTCTTCTCGCTGAGCAAAACGGGTCGGCTTGTTGCACTATAGCCATTTGAATCGGCTCTCCGCTTGAGCGGAACGAGTCGCTACATCATACACCACTTAGAAAAATCTCATCCTCGAGACTTCCTGAGCGTAAACCGTTCTATCACACACTATCGAATCTAACTCAAGCATATCAATTCGTGTTGCGTGTGTGCTGGGTCTATCTCATTGAATGTGTCATGCCCCAGTCCCTAAATACGTAGGACTAGGATACGTAACTATGCCAGCCGTCCGTATATATGGCAACTCCAATATATGGAAACCATATATACGTGCGTATGCTGTATAATGAACAATAGTTCACCAGTGGTATAATTAATCACAAGTCACAGGGTAATATCTAAATCTCATCCACAGAAATCAAATAAACATGAATAACCAATAACCAGGTAACTAGATCACAATAACAAATATCTAAAGAACGACAGTCGGATGGAAACAAATCCACTGCCGAAATAGAATATAAAAGGAACCAGAAGACGCACCATAAAAGCACAACATCTGACAATCACGAGGCTCGAAGAGAAGACCTCCTCGGAATATACGTAACATGTCCGGATCTGCGCTCCTGCGAGTACTCAAGAACATATACACCTGGCAGGGGACCAGGTCCTCAGAGGGACATAGCAAGATACAGAAAAATAATATGCCATAATGTAAATACTGAATAAATAAATGGGGTGTGCTAACCATCTAAGTGAATACAATTTAAAGACCTTGTAGTACGCATGGGAATGTGTGGGCTAGACATATGCTGACGTAATTCACCAATCGTCATGACTGGCTAGTATATGTGTCATATGCCCCCTGACGCAAGGGCACTCTGCAATCGTCCATCCCTGCAGAGCATGGACGAAGGATAAAAACATACAATACCCCATCCTCCTCGGAGCACGGTAACGGGAACAAGAAAACCAATACCCCATCTCCGAGCAGCATGGTAACAGGAATGCCCCATCTCCGTAGAGTATGGTATCAGGCCACAGGAATATATAAGGAGGGGGTGTCCCATACGCCTACTAGTATCTTTCCCCCCCAATATAGATGTACAAGTCGTGAAAACGACGTGGATACCTCCTATTATGATGCAAGTCTCGATAAAATAATCAACTGAGCTAAATACCGCTACACGTGTTGCTCACACTGATGGCCAGTCGCGCATGAGGCACGCGTCCCTACATGTACTCACTCTGTGACGTGTAATGATACGTGCCAAGGCCTGGAAAGTTATATCCATAACTTCACAACTTTAGGTGGGTCTAATAGACACTAGGTCAGACACAAGTCCTAACGTCAACGCCATCGTTGACTGCATCCGAGTCTGCTCGGACGCGCACATTTATATAATATTAAAATATATAAATATATAACTAACAATAACTGAATTTAAACAGTACAACAAGGCAATGTATACTTGCCTGGCAGGAGAGCTGCAAATATAATGTCCAGATGTCAAATGCCAAAAGTCAGCACTATGGCCTCAGAATAAATATCTTTGGATACTGAAATAAACATTACTAACAGTCTCAGAAAATATCAAATAGCTAGAAACGCCTGTCCTTAAGTCCAGTTTGGACACAGGGGCAAAAATGACAGTTTCTGGTCAAAGCGGGGTCCACATATGGGCCTCTTTGCACCGAAAAACGTGTCAGAGTCAAAGGTCTCCAGATTTGCCAAACTTAGTGTCAACAAATCAGGAACGATGATACGAACCCAACGGAACTTCCAGAATTGGATTCCGATGAGCCGGTCACAAAATCGCCCGTCAAGTGGAGCCTGTGGGGCCCACGATACGGGATTTTGCCAACGTTCTCAGAATTGAACCAAACTTGGCTCACAGGACCAGCGTATTGCTACTAGTCCGATGGTGCAAGTTTTGATCCGACGTGTGTACACAAAGTTACAGCGTGTTCCAGAACTGACGGATACGGGACGGTGTCGGCGGATACGCGTTGATTCCGGTGTGCACGCACATCCCAATCAACTTCTACGAAATCCCACACGTCCGTATCAACGTCGCGCACGTTTCGGTAAAGACCGCGTGCGACCAAGTCGTCCCGTTTGGCGGGGCGTACCCAGTTCCGGGGTGAATCGGGTCGTTGATTTTCCTGTATTTGGATCGCGGTTCGCGATCGCCACAGGACGCGATGCTCCGAGCGGGTTACACGGGCACCGAGAGGGTCATGCAGGCTACACGATGCAACTGATGGAATTGAAAACGGAGTTACGAAGAGAGAGATATGGATACCTGAACAGGGCTCCAGAAACTTGCGTTTCTCGTGTCCGACACGTGTCCCACACGTGTCCGAATCGTGTCTGAGCTAGGGTACAGGTTCTGCGTCACTGGGAGTGGGGGTTCACACCGACGGAGGTCGGCGAGTGCTCGGGGATGCCTCGGGGAGGCCGGGCGGCGCTCGGCTGAGTCGGCCGGAGTCGGCTGCGGGTCGGCGAGGTCGCTGGCTGCAACGGCGAGGAGTTGAGGGGGAAGTCGGGCTGGGCGGTCGAGTAGGGGTCAGAGGCGAAGGAGGCCGTGGCGGAGGCGGGGCGACGTCGCCGGCGGAGGGCGGCTCCGACGAGGTCGGGGGGGTCGGCTGCGGGCTGGGGGCAGCGGGCCGGAGGGGACTCGGGGGAGAGGAGGAGGAGGAGGAGGAGAGGAAGGGCGGGCGCTCTCCGGCGGGCGGGGGAGGCTCCGGCGGCGGGGCTCGCCGCTCCGGCGGGGGAAGGGGGGGCTGCGGCCTGGTTTGGGTTTATTTTGATTTTGATTTTTGTTTTTATTTTACTTTCTTTTCTTTTATTTTCTTTTTATAAGAATTTTATTATTTAAATAAGTAAAATATCTAAAGATATTTTTGGGATATTTTTGAGATATTTTCGGGATCTTTTCGGATGGGTCCCGTCTCCAAATGGACGGTGCAGGTTCACCGGCCAATAGGGGACTGACACCTCACACAGATAATTGCAGAAAAGTCCCTATAATTTCATAAATTACGTAAAGGCCCTATTTTGGGAGATTGCGCAATTACGAAATTGTTTGGGAAAACACTCGATTCCTGAAAATGCTAAAATTCACAGAATTGAGGGAAATTGCTATGTGAGGGCCTTGGGGGAAATGGGGTTGAGTCTGGGCAGGGGTTGGACCTGGTTTCTGGGTGATACGGGTCACCGTATTTATTAAATAATAAATACTGCGCACGGTGTTCTCAAATTATTTAGAGGCAGGTAGGGTCATAATTTTTCTACGGTGTCAATACACTAAATGTAGTATACTCAGTGTAGAAAATTAACGTATTTTTGTTTGGGCAAAACAGGTGCAGGTTGACCTCAAATCTCTAGGGGTACAGAGATGGGTATAGAGCAGGAAATTAAATAGGGAATAAATACGGACGATTGTAACGATATTTGTGCGTCTCATACGAGGCTCAAAACTGAGTATCTGGGAGTTGCACAAAGTTCAGGATAGTAGACTGTCACGTCTAGGAGAGGTATGTGAACTTTGTTCGGGGATAACAGTCAAGATAAAGCTCCAAATAATTAGGAGATGGACAGGTGCACAAGTCAACAGGATATGTAGGAAAAATAAATTAAAATATTGCCATAAATCCTAAATTGTTAAAATAATCCTAAAAATACTAAAATCTGGTCGAGGGGGTTTACAGAATGCCTCTATCATTCACTCTAAGATCTGTCTCGGTCTCAACTACGCCTTAGCGCGGAACATATATCGCTTAACGTGGGGTACGGTATGATCCATCATGAATGATGATCTAGGGCTAAGGCAAACTTATCCAAGTCGATATTCTCGTTCATGCGAATCTAACACATTCACTTGCACAACATTCGAGATCAGCATATCGCGAGTTTGGATCATGCACATATTCAAGGTGTCCCTCAAACACATGTATGTCAACCAACTTAGCAATAGTGAAGTCTTTGCACTCGAGTTCAACATATCACTGAGTCTTGGATCGTGCACATATTCAAGGCATCCCTCAAACATATGCATTCAACCAAACTTAGCGATAGTGAAGACGGACAAGATACTTGCAAAAATCTTAAGGGTTCTTGTTTTACAAATCACGATGATACTTCCAACATGGTCAAAACAAAATCCAAGTCATTCCAATCACACTCAAATCAAGCATTGCACTACCGTCAAGCACGATATATCCGATCTACCAACTAACGTCCATTCCATTTGTGTGAAACATCGCACACACTTACCGTTCTAAGTCTAACTCTAAGTCTTGCTTCCCTAGTTCTATGGCTTGCTCAAGCAATACTTTAAAGTCGGTCACACAAGTTCTTTTACTCGACACATAATTGTTTGCCTAATTACTAGGTCAGCTTACGAGGTCATAGGTATAGTTCATGCTCACGACTCATCGTACAAATTTGTCGCACGATGCTCTCCCCAATTCCCAATGTTAAACTATTATTCATTTGCACGAGATATTCTACCCAAGCTCTTTTCACTCAGATTTCTAAACATCGAGCACATATCATTCTATTCATATTAACACATTCATTTATACAAGGTCCGAGTCAGTTCAGTCAAATCCATGATATATCCATGTCGTATGTCAAGCCTAGCAATTCACATAGTCTATCTCCTCAAACATGTGATAGGATCTACTTGTCCATTATAAGTCCATATCACCAAGCCATGATTCAATTATAAATCTTTGATCTCAATCATAACTCTAAGTCGTCCAACTATATTCACGTATCCGTTCACGAAACCATCAAGCGTGTCTTACTCCAGGTTTTAGATTAACTCATCCTTGAAATACTTTCGATTCACTTATATTTTCAAACTTGTCTTGTCGTGTCGAACCATATGTCAACACGATCCTATAATTGTCACGCTCCGGTCTCCCGCAAGTTCGATCATCCCCGCTGGGCGTGAGATCACCACGCCAACATTCCCGCTGGATAATCATCCTAATCCGGATGTGACGCATGTACGAGCATGGAGTTATGCTCGCACAAAACAAGAACGTCGAATGTTATGGTTATCATCGAAACGATCGAGATACCTTATCCTTATACTTCCTTCTTTCCAAGTTATTTATTAATCCACCAAGTCAGGTTCATCCATTAACCGTTCATGCCGTGATCAAAATTCGTCTAACCAAATCGTCCAACTTCAGTATTACCGTTCGATCAATCCATAGTCTTACTTCTAGCATTTCTCAAATAACCAAGTTCAAATACTCAAGCCAAAGTCTATGCACTTTGTTACGTTCTATTTTATCGAGTTCGTTTGAATAATCATCGAACATGTTCCCGTAAGTTCGATCATCCTCGCTGGACGTGCAATCACTACGCCAGCGCTCCCGCAGGATAATCGTTCTCGGTCGGGCCTGATTGTCGAGGTTTATTTTTCGAACTAGATTCAAGATCGTTCTTCCAAACTCTAAGTCGAATCCGTTATCGCTTACCTCTTTCTTCGAACCACAATATTCCTTTACTTGTATCAATCCGTGCTATCTTCCAATTATCGATACCATGCCAAGTCTATTAATCCGAAACCACAAAATCCATTCTAAGGCTAAGTTCTTTCGAGCAGTATCCTATTTAAGATCAATCCATTTTGATTCAATTTGAAATCGTACGTACGATCCACCAAGTTTATTCGACCAAGATATCGATTTTATTACCTTGAATCCCTATTCGATATAAGCCTTATCACTTTGTTCAATACATTCACAATTTATTCAAACCAACTATCGCACGTGATCTCTGAATTCGTTTGAACATTTCTAAAATGATCCATACACCACTCAGGAATTGAGTCATCCAATTAAATCCTCAATCGTGTTCGCATCACTCGCTAGCATATTCACCAAGTCATTCCTTAGAACTCATGTGCGATACAATGATAAATAAATTTTTACATTCAAATACATATCCTTAATTCATCTACATCAACGTATCTGTCAATAGTGTGATTTACATCCATAAAGTTGCCACGAAGCCATGTACACTTCACAAAATTGTTACCTCCTATATCTGATGGAGCCGTAACACCAAGATACCTTCTGATCAGAGTAGATGCACTTAACTGTGGATGAAAATATATAGGGTCACCTGTAATAGGTAACCATAGTATATTGGCCACATCCCATAGTGTGACCGTCTCTCCAACGGGCAGATGGAAAATGTCATGTTGAGGCCACCAACGCTCAGTGAGACTTAAAATTAGATGAACATCGTGGCTTAAATATCTAACACTATCTACATAGTGGAACCCAAAGGAACGCACCAAAGCCTTTTGGGCTGTATTTAGCTCCCATATATGGTTGTTTCGCTGCTTCCGCCATTCTCCACACTTCCGGGTTCAAAATTTGGGAATATGATCATATAGCTATATATATATATATATATATATATATATATATATATATATATATATATATATATATATATATATATACATTATAATTATGTGGAAAAAAATTAACTAGCATACTTAAGATTTTAAAAATTACCTGTCCATTGAAT
Organism: Iris macrosiphon; assembly: GCA_036927795.1. Lineage (NCBI taxonomy): Eukaryota > Viridiplantae > Streptophyta > Magnoliopsida > Asparagales > Iridaceae > Iris > Iris macrosiphon. The sequence goes on along the minus strand of JAYESA010000011.1, from coordinate 173,371,645 downwards.
ATTTTGTTACATGCGTGGTTTTCACGTTCCTGAATAATAATGCCAGTAGTCGGTCAACCAGGAATACGTTCGTCATTTTGATTTGTCATCTAAAAAAAATACACAATTATAATTACCTACTACAAAATTATTTCCAACTAAAAAACTACAAAATTAAAATTAATAATATTAATATTAATATTTTACCTTTTGTGTTCTTTTTCGTAGTTGTTTACTATAAGCAGGAGAATGGTGGAGAAGTAATGGGGGAGGGAAGAATATTGGGGCTGCTGGTGAATGGGAGGAGAAAAGAAGAAGATGTGTGTGTAGAAAGGGGAGGGAAAGAGAGATTATAGATGAGGGAGAGACTCGTTTAGGGGGGAGGTCTTCGAGGATTCAAACCAAGGGGAGTCTCCGAGGAGTCGGGGGAGGACTTTGAGGGGGGTCGGGGCTGGCACGCCAAAGTTTATGGCGGGGGTGGTCTTTGAGGCATGGCACGCCAAATATTTTGGCGGGGTCGGTCTTTGAGGCATGGCACGTCAAAAATATTGGCGGGTTAGGGGAGAGCACACCAATTATTTTGGTGTGGTGTTCAATAATTTGGTGTCCCGTCAAAAATATTGGCGTGTTGTCCCTTTCTCTAAAATTTCTCTAAACTTCTCCCTGGCGCACAAATAGAGTAAAGTTTTTCCCTTCATATAAAAATGTATGTGTTAGAAAGGGCCTTGCAATTAAGAATACACAGCATGTTGTGTAGACAAGGATGATGTTGCAGTTCATGAAGAGGTCTATGGAAACCGGTCATATCTGTATTTAGATCGCTTTATAAAAAAATTCTTGATTTCACAAAAATGATTTTAAGACAAGGATGATGTTGCAGTTAATGAAGGGGTCTATGTAAACGGGTTATATGTATCATTGACTATCCAAATTAATAAATAAAATTGGTTATTTACACTAACTATTCTTATGTTTTTGTTTTATAACACGGGTACCTCTACTTTTAAACAAATTACACTGACCACCCCTCCCTTTAAAAAAAAAAATTTAAAAATAGGAATATTTAGTATTATAAATTTTTATTTTTATCTTAAAGTAAGCAAATTAATAAATAAAATTGGTTATTTACACTAACTATTCTTATGTTTTTGTTTTATAACACGGGTACCTCTACTTTTAAACAAATTACACTGACCATCTCTACTTTTGGGTTTATTACACGGAGTAATCTTACTTTAAGATAAAAATAAAAATTTATAATACTAAATATCCCTATTTTTATTTTATTTTTTTAAAGGGAGGGGTAGTCAGTGTAATTTATTTAAAAGCAGATGTACCATGTGTTATAAACCAAAAACATAGAAATAGTTAGTATAAATAACCCTTAAAAATGGACAAAAGAACTACTGAAGGTTTGACAAGTCAAAGACACCAACATCCATACTAAATCAAGATCAATCTCGTACAAGGAAGCATAAACAAGAAAAATCAATGTTTGTAATATGTTGGTCACAAATCTAACCTTACACAATCTAACATGGATGCACCAAAAATACGTAAGAACATAAAAAATTACAATATGCATATTGTATTGTGACAAGATACGCTGAGGGTCAATATCGTACAAGAAAGCATAAACAAGAAAAATTAATGTTTGTAACTTTGGTCTCAAATCTAACCTACACAGTCTAACATGAATGCACCAAAAATACGTAAGGACATCAAAAATTATAATGTTGTATTGTGGCAAGATACGCTGAGGTTAGATATGCTGAGGTTGTGTGAGGGATATTTAGCCGTGTCTATAGACAAGGATTATGACGTATAGGATCGTTCTGATGTTTTTAAGTATTCGGGATGAAGACTCTCATGGTCGACTTCTCCTCACATATATTTTAGTAGACTTCGATATATTTGGTTTTCTCCAATCTCGCAAGTCTCAAGTTATATTTACAATTAATATTTATAAAAGATATTAAAAGAAATAGGAAAATTTCAAGATAAACAACATTTGATAATACATTTGAAAAATTGCAAAAATTACAAAAAAAATCCAAGATAAAAAGACGAAGAGTAGATGATACTCTATTCAATAGTTATGTGTATTGCTTAATTATCACTTCATGCTTCTCGTGTTTTTTTCTTTTCTTTTCTTTTCTTTTCTTTTCTTTCTTTTGATGGGATCATGCTAGTGGTATGAATTGAATATTTTAAATATAAAATAATTTATTTATTTTTACTTGGACCAATTATTATAATATAATAGACACAATATGTACAAAGCTAACAAATACTTGGACTTTTCTTGAAATGAGCCTCTATATTACAAACTCTAGATTTCTTTTACTTAGTAAAAACTATTGAGTTACTATAATAGATACAATATATACCCAAGCTAAGTCTTTTTTTTGAATTCCCAAAACTTGGCTGGTTGTCCCTTTTGCCCTAGACCAGGGCCAAGCTGATGGCCAAGGAGAGTTTAAGATTATTCGATTAGTTTGCTATCATACTTTTTTTTTTTATTTGTGTGTGTGTGTGTGTGTGTCCGCGTGCTCATTTTAGGGTTTTTGTTCAAGGGAAGACATGTTAGGATGATAGAATGTTTTTTTGTATGGCCAAAAAATGTTGAAAACTATTTATGTGCATTGCACATGAAAGTTGAAATTAATGTTAAAATTAATGATAGTTTGAGTATTGAATTAGTATCGGACCCTTATGAGTATCAGGATCAGTGGTGTCGGTGGTTTCGTATCGTAGTATCAATTTTTTTTGTATTAGAAATAAATAATTATTAATAAATTATTAATAATTTAGAAAAAAATATTTTACACATTTAAGCGTAATTTTAAGTTTTCTTCATTTATGTGTTTTTACAACCTTACTATATTTTTTACGTCACTTTCGATTAGCCTTTTTCGTTCAAATTTTTTTGTCAAATTGAGTGGGAAAGAGAGAACCAACGTCGGCATCGGTCTGTTTCGATATCGGTCGGTGTCGGATTGAGACATGCCAAACTGTATCGGTGTCGATTATATCGAATCGGTATCAACTGCAAAATATGGGGAAAAAACATGATAGTTAACTTCTAACTCCTGATAGTTCACAATAATTAGTAATAACATTAGTTTATTATTTCTTTTTATGGCATTTGATACTCCAGAAACTTTAATTAATTCAATAATTACTTATGAAACAGGATGTGGTAATATTATATGCATGAGGTACCGGCAGGACGATACTAAGCCTAACAATAATTAATAGATGAGATATAGCCCAGAAAGGTCACCCAAGACCAATATTATCTTAGAGTAAACAAAGTTGACATTATAATATTTTTTAGAATTTTCAAGAATTAATTGATAATTTTTACCTAAGGAGAAATAAATTACAAGCAGCTTTTAGGATTTAGTATGGCCATCTGGAACCAAAGAACTATCCAAAGTAGGTATTTAGGTTTCTAATGACCTATTAGAATTTCTATAAAAAAAATTAGATTTTTCTAAAATTTTGATATAATTTTTAAGGCCAAAAAACATTTAAATTAATTAAAAACCATTTATTGGAATCAATTAAACCTAAAATCTAAATTTCCTAAAACAATAGTTGAGCAAAGCCGCACTGAGGCCAACCGAGCTCAGCAAGGGTCGCTTATATCCCTTGATCTAGGCGGGGTCAAATTTAATCCGTTGGACCACGCCGGTCAACATAAAGAGCCGTTAGCTGAGCTGTCCGTGCGAGTCGATTCAACTGAACCGCTGACCCGGTCAGCGCCCAAGACTCATGGACGCACCAAGATTGCAGGATCTAGCACGGATTCATCTTTGGAAAACTCTAGCCAGTCCAGAAAAAAAAACGAACAAAAATATCGAGCTGTCACGTGACAGATCGTGATTGGTCAAAAAAAAATAATGATCTCAGTCCTCTGCTTACGTAGGCCGAAAAAAATTCGACCAATTTGCATGAGCCACGTGGCCGCGATTTCTTTTTCGATTTGTTTTGCGGTCTGTGTAGACGCACTGTTAATCTTTTGCCACCATTTCATGTAGCATGCGATGCTACACGAATGTTAACAGGGGATTATCGTGGTGGGTTGTGATCTGCAAGGAGAGTTGCGATAATGGCGATAGTGAGAGAGGATTAGGACTACATTTTTTTTAAATTTACAATAGGGGGCAATATTGTCATTTTTATTTTTATTTTATTAGGGATAAATTGTAAAAATATGATAGCTTAAAGTATTTAAGTGATAAAAAAAATACTTCAGGATAATAACTTGTCCAAAAATAAGTTCAGAGTATTTAAAAGTCAAAGTTCAATAGTTAGAAATATATTAAGCCTTTTGCAAATTAACAATTCAATTTAATGTAATATATCAGTTTTACAAAAGAGTTGCGAAATTGACATGGGGGCCGAAACCTTGCTCTAAGAGCATCATTAGTAATGTACATTCCAATTTCTAGATTCTAGATTGGGTAAAATAGTAAGATCCATCCTAAGTTCTAGAATCTAGATTCAGAATGTTGGAACTAATTTCATAGAATATTAAGATTCATCCTAAGTTCCAATTTTTAGATTCTCGGGTCCAATCCATCCACATGAGCTATAGGTTGGGTTTGAGAATTTCTAAATTCAGAATGTAGGAACTCATTTTGTAGACTAGTAAGTTCCAATTTGGAGCCCCAATTTCTAGATTCTATATTCTAGATTTTACTTCTTTTTTCACATTAATTTTTGACCACACAATCTTTGAGACCAAATGTCACTTTATCATTTTATGCTATTCTCATATAAACACAACCCATTCTACATTTACCTTCTTCTTTTTTTAAATTTGGGTCTCAAGATACAATTTTGAGCACCATCTACTAAGGATGTTATAAGAGCATCAATAGTAAGGCTCATCCCAATTTCTAAATTCTAGATTCAGAATGTATGAGCTCATTTTGTAGAATAGTAAGACTTAATTGGAGCTCCATGATGGTCTCATCTCAGCCACTGAAACTGTAGACTGGACCTCAGAATTTCTACATTCAGAATGTAGGAACTCATTTTGTAGAATAGTAAAGTTCTCTTTGGAGCCCCAATTTCTAGATTTTAGATTTTTATTTTTATTTTATTGAAAAAGAAAGAAGAATGACACTTGAACTTGGATCTACATCCACTCTTCTTTGGGCCTCAAGATTTATTTTTTTACTATTCTCATACAAACACAACCCACTCTACATTAAAAAAAATATATATATTTATTACAAATTTGAACCCCAAGATACATTCTTGAGCGCCATCTACTTCTGATGCTCTAATAGTATTTATTAATAGTAAGGCTCATCCCAGTTTCTAGTTTTTAGATTCAAAATGTAAAATCTTATTTTGTAGAATAACACGGCTCACTTGAAGTCCATGATGGTCCCATCACAGGAGTTGTAGCCTGGATTTCAAAAAAATTACATTCAGAATATAGGAACTCATTTTGTAGAATAATAAAACTCAATTTGGAGTCTCAATTTTTATATTCTAGATTTTATATTATTTTTTAAGAAAAAAAAAATAAAATTATGGCAATTGAGTCTATAACCACTCATGTTATTTGGACCTCAAGATTTTTTTTTTTTACTATTCTCGTACAAACCCACCACATTGTACAATTATTATTTTTATTACAAATTTGGATTCAAAATGTATTATTGAGCTACATCAACTATTTATGCTCTAAAGAAGATGGAAGATGACCAAGCCTCTGTTTCCGGATCCAGAATCCAACTCTGACTTCAACGACAAATTCGAAGACATTATCCTCAAAAATCTGGAAAAAGAAAATTCGAGCATGGTAGTTGTAGTTCTTCTTTCCAAATTATGGTGGTACACTGAAAACATATCTATGTAGCAAAATATACTATAAATTTCCTACCGCTGCACACTGCAGATCTCAACATGAACAGATATATAGGTGCCGCGGCAGATACGGGCAGGTCTGCATCAGATCCGGTACAGACCAAACATGACGGATCCTGGTCCAACACTGAAACAGAAAGAATAGTAAATTTTAAGAGGACAGTTTATTTAGGAATAGGCAATCACAGTCCAAACATAAATAAAACCTCGACTCACTGAAATAATCCAAATAAAACTATTGCTCCTCACAAGTCTTCGTCATCAAGATAGCAATCATGATACTAATATCAAATATAACCAAACCTTATCTTAATAAATAAATTTAAAAAAAAAAACCAATACAACACGAAGATTAAAAATCGATCCGGATTAGTTTTCGTGTTGATGTTTAAATTAATCACGCTTGGAGTCAAACACGAATAGGACCCAAAGTGTCCTGGCACCCCTTTTCTTGCACCATCAACATGAAGATTAAAATCCAACATGTCGCATCTAGTAAACTCTTCCAAGATCAGGTTTGACAAAGTTTAAATTGCATAAAGCCCCAGATCTTCCCAACCAATCCTCGTGTATAACTGTAACCATGTTCTTTTATTAGATTGCGAGTCTATAGATTTTCAAGGATGCTTATTGTTACATTGCTACATTCCTAACTGATTCCTACTGCAATTCTCAGCCTTGAAGCGACTAATGGCAGTAGTGATGGTTAACAGTGAACTGAAGGGTTCTAAATACACTGAAGACTGCATAAAGATACATTGAAGGCTGCTTGATATGACTACAGGAGCTAATGAAGATTGACACTTGCAATTGGAGGTGTATAAGAGAGTTCGACACTTGCAATTGGAGGTGTATCAGAGAGTATCAGATTTGCAATTGGAGGTGTATCAGGGAGTATCAGAACTCAGAACTATAATGAAGAGGTCTACTGAAGACTATGTTAGCTAGCTGGAAAGAAGCCTGCAGTGTTCTTATGCTAACTGTCAATAATTAGGCATACATTGCCCATTAGCACAGGTGGCAGTAGAGTTAGGTAGGTAGAATCTTGTAAGGAACAGTATAAATAGGCATAGAAGGAGAGAAGGGGATATGATGTAATCTTGCTCAAATTTCTCATTTCTTAGTGCAAAACTTACATTCTTGTACTGTTACATTTTCCTTTCAATAATACAAATACATTAAGTTCTCTCATTTGTTCTTCCACACACACTATTATTGATTCTTGCTTCCTGTGATTTCTGAGCAATGTCCTCAAATGATGCGATCTCCTCCATTCTATGGCCATCAGGGAAGGGATCTAACAATTTTGTATCAGAGCCATTTAGAGTCAATCTTGGAAGAGGACACTAACCAGGGCTCTAGAAGCCATGGCAGCCATGGTCAAGGGGCTCCTCCGGAACCACCACCACAACCGCCGATCTCGGCAGAGGAGAGTAGGTACCTGAGTTTAGAAGGTAAATTCTCAACTCTTAGTGAGAAATTAGATCATATAATGGAGGAATTCACCAATTCAAGAAGGAATCCTGACCTTCCTCAGTTTATGCAACCCATGATGGCTCACCACTCACACTGTGTCCAGTCTTCCCCCATAGCCACACCTATGGCCAATCACAAGCCAAATTTTGTTCCTACCAGTCAGAAAATTCAGAACCCCAAGTACAATTGAATGAATTTTCATGGAGTGCAGAGTCCTGTGTATACTGGAATGAATTGCCAAGGAATGCAGACTCTGAGACAGACATAGCCTTCCCCAGTGGGTCAGTATATGCCAGAATCCCCTGTGAATGCCTGTGCCTATGGCTACCAACCCTCCTCATCAGTCACACAACCCTGCACAACCACACCCACATGCTCAATTTAGTATGCCAGCTGCAGTGACCAACACCCAATTCCCAACTCAGGTACTTAACAAGAATACTGTCTACACCCTCACATGGTTCATATTCTTGGACTCAACCCACACTGAGATTGAAAATTCCAGATTTTGATGGGAATTTGGATGTGGAAGAATGGTTACATAGGGTTAACCACTATTTTAACTACTACAATATTCAATAATGGGATATAGTCAAGGTCTGTTCAATGAAATTAAAAGGAGCTGTAGGGGGGATTCATGAGTTGGACTGAGTTTTGTCAATAAATCAGATTAGAATTTGGCCCTTCACAGATTATTGACCACATGGTAGAGTTGAAATTGCTGAAACAAGAAGCCACTGTCCATGAATATGGACAGCAATTCCAGAAACTTTCAAAAAGAATTCAAGGAATTTCTGAAGGATGCTTGATTAGTCAATACATTTAGAGGATTGAAGGAAGAAATTATGTATGAAGTACAAGCCTCAAACCCAGCTAAGCTAGCAGCACACACAAAAAACTAGTAAAGTCAATCCAATATCAAATGAAGAGTGTGTCTGTACCCAAAAATGTACCTTATTCAAGCAATGGAATGAAGGGAGATACAAGAAGACTACCAAATACCAATCATTTGAGTAGTAACCATCCTACTATCTCCACCACTGACTTGATGAGAAGGAAGAATTTGGGTCTTTGTTTCATGTGTGATGAAAAATGGTTCAAGGGCCATAAGTGTAAGGAGAATAGGTTGTTTATGCTGATATGTGATGATGAGGGTCAGTGTCAAGAGCTATCTGATACAGAGAGTCCAGACTCAGAGAGTCCAGACTCAGAAACTGCAGCAAACCTCTGCCAGACTTCATTTGCCATATCATTGCAAGCACTCCCAGGTGCCTTACACCATTCTACCATGGGGATGAGGGGTTCAGTACATAATAGGCCTGTCATGATTTTGGTGGATTCAGGCCACAATTCAGTAAAAGGTTAGGTTTCACCTTGACAGAGAATAAATCTTTTGAAGTGATGGTTGTCAATGGAGAGAAATTGCTAAGGGGCTTTATACAGGAGTGGTCATTGAGTGTCAAGGTAAGAAAATTATAGCCAATCTGATGCAGCTACCAATCACAGGGTGTCAAATAGTGTTAGGAGCTAATTGGCTTAGCACATTGGGAGATATAGTCTAGAATTTCCTAGAGTTGACCATGAAATATGAATTACAGGGAGAAAAACATCAACTCAAAGGAATTAAAGCATGTAATAGTCAGTTGAGGGAATCTGCTAGTAAGAATTTTAGGCAAAATCCTCAATTCTTTGTAATACAACTTTGTTCTCAAGTACAAGTAGTGAGTACAGAAACAGAAGGAAGCTATAACTCTTAACTGAGCACCCTGTTGAATAAATTTGAACACTTATTTGCTGGGCCTACAGGACTGCCACCATGGAGGATTTTTGATCACAGAATTCCTCTGATACCTGGAGCCCTACCAGTCTGCAGCAGAACCTACAGGCACCCCTACATTCACAAGAATGAAATAGGGAAGCAGGACCAGGAGACGCTGAATACAGTTATCATTAACCTAGTAATTGCTCATATTCCTCACTAGTTAACTTAGTAAAAAAATCTGATGGGAGTTGGAGGGTGTGTATTGATTATAGGGCACTTAATCAAAATACCATTAAGGATAAATTTCCTATTCCTTTTATTGATGAACTCTTTGATGAATTACATGGAGCTACTCTCTTCTTCCTCTCCAAATTGGATTTAAGATCTAGGTATCATCAAATAAGGATGAATGAAGAGGATATGTACAAGACTGCCTTTAGAACTCGTGAGGGTCATTATGGATTCCTGGTAATGCCTTTTGGGCTCACCAATGCCCCCTCCACATTTCAAACTATGATGAATGCAATCTTCAAGGACTACTTGAGGAAGTATGTTTTAGTTTTCTTTGATGATATATTGATTACAGTCAGTCTGCCTACTATGATCACCTACACAAAGACTTCCTTAAATTGGGGGAAAACCAACTCATACTCAAGAAAAGTACGTGTTCATTTGCACAGAATAAAGTAGGATATTTGGGACACATTATTTCTGATAAAGGGATAGAGGTGGATAATGAAAAGATTCAAGCAATTGTTCAATGGCCTACACCCAACACTATTAAAGAGTTGAGGGGATTCTTGGGGCTCACTGGTTACTACAGGAGGTTTATCAGAGGATATGGGGTCTTGGCTAAGTCTCTGAGTGACCTACTAAAAAGAATGTATTTTAGTAGAGCTCCTAGGCACAACAGTCCTTTGAAAATATGAAATTGATGCTTACACAACCACCAGTCCTTAGAATGTCTGATTTCCAGAAGGAATTTGTCCTAGAGTGTGATGCCTCTGGAGAGGGAATTGGAGCAGTTCTAATGCAGAAAGGACAACCTATATCCTTCTTAAGCCAAGGACTGAAGGGAATGGCTAAAATCATTTCTACCTATGAGAAGAAAATATTGGTCATCTTGTTAGCAGTAAAGAAATGGAGTCAGTATCTATGGGGAAGGATGTTTATCATTAAGACTAATCACACATCTTTGAAATATATGCTTGAGCAGAAAGTCTATACAGATGCACAGTACAAGTGGGTATTAAAACTACACGGGTACAATTATAAAGTGAAATACAAAAAGAAGGAAAATATTGTTGCTGACAGTCTATCAAGGAGGAAAGAAGCCAGTTTAGTTGCTGCAACTGTAATACATGCAGATTCGTTACAGGATATCAAAGCACAGATGAGTAAGTCTTCTTATTATCAAGAACAGAAAGCCAAATGGGACCAAGGACAGTTGGATACCAGGAAATACACTAATGCAAAATGACCTACTCTATTACAAACAGAGATTATTAATAGGTCCTCATTCAGAATTTGCCACTACAATGACAAGAGAGCATCATGACATGTGGAGTGGATGGCATTCTGGAGTTACTAAAACATTACATAGATTAAGGAAGGTATATTACTGGAAGGGGATGAAAAAACATGTCAAGGACTATGTGAAAACCTGTGAAGCATGCAAAAGAAACAAGGAAGAAAAAATTTCTCCTGTAGGCTTGCTACAACCCCTTCCTATACCTACCAATATCTGGAAAGAATCAGATATATCATTGGACTTTGTAGACGGCTTGCCAAAGATTCATCATAAAACAACTATCCTTGTGATAGTCAACAGACTAACCAAATATGTTCACCTCTTTGCACTGAGTCACCCTTATACTGCCACTGTGGAAGCTCAAGTTTTCTTGGAAGGAGTCTTCAAGTTGTATGGAATGCCCAAGTCTATAGTGACTGATAGGGACCCTATATTCACAAACCTGTTCTGGAAGAAAAATTTTAAATTGCAAGGGACACAACTCAAATATAGTACTGCTTATCACCATCAGTCTTATGGCCAAACTGAGGTGACTAACAGGTGCACTGTGTAACAATCCGTTCCGTTCAAACGGACATCCGATTCAAACGGTACAAGTGCAACGACCCGACCCGCTTTGATCAACAAGATGACTCGTTTGAGGCAAAGGATTTCAGACTTGGCCCTTCAGGAGTTCAGACTTAGACTTTCAAAACCTCGCTCGGAGTATCGCTCGACCAAGGCGAATCATCGCTAAGGTGGGTGGCTACGATGAACTTGTCTTTGCTTAGCCAGCACACTTAAAATATGGACGATACATGCTAGTCGCTAGGTGAATCACCCCATGCATGCTAATAAAGAATACAACGCACCTAGCTAAGGAAATAATCCCATCTTGTATTGTTTGTGTTAGAATATGGAAATAAAACTTGGCTTATAACTTGGACCCTCGCATGCTACTTTAGCTTCGTGCAAGTAGATCCCGCTATGTCTCGAGTAGATCATTATATACTCTTCGTAGTGCACTACTCACTTGTTTACCCTGCTCGTTCCCTAGATTACGTCGCTCGATATGTCCCTGTACGGCTTCACTCTTCGCACTACACCATAGACCGTGCTAACGTAAATGCATATATTTCTAAATGCATGCTTGCTTGCTTACATTGTAACTTGTACTCGTTGCCAAGTTTCAATACTGGTCACATAAATCATGCCACGACTCCGGTAACACTAGCATGTCTTGCATTCATCTAAGTTCCCCGGAAAACTATCGAATAGTCGTTCCGTGCAAGAATGAACCTGAAAGTGTTCGGGACTGTTAGGTCGCCAAGGCATCTCCGAACTATGGGATTGCACCATGTCAAGTTTAACTCGGAACGAGAATCGTGTCATGCAAAGCAAGAATCATAGCGCGTGGAGCATACTCGTTCTGAACAAGAATCAAGAATTAACATGTCATGTCATGAATCCCGTGAATCTGAGACCCAAGACTTGCATGTCGCGGACAACTTGTGCACAAGGTATTCAATTTGTTCCTGCAAACGGTCTCCGGGGCATTGGGGCCGATCCGATCCGGACGGAACATCTGTTAGTCTGCCTATTTCGGACAGGATGGCGTGTAGCGCCTTGTGAACCTTCCTTCACGCCATTCTCGCTCTTAGACTAAGTAGTCGCCTGTTTCGGGCAGGATGGATGTGACGTCTCGTTCCTTGAGTCGCATACCATTCTCGCTCTTGACTACGAGACCATTCTCGCTCTTGACTACAACCCGTCCTTTATGGCTATACCAGCGACTCATGTTCATATAGATAAGTCATCCTCGCTTAGCGGCAATCCGTGTGCGAGTCATTGCATCGCATCCAGTAATCTGAAACACCTGAACGATTATGAGTATAAGACATCTGTACATATTAAACACATGAGTATAACACACTTGAATAATCCGTGTAACTCGTGCACCTGAATCAGAACCCCGCTCGTGACTCTTGTGTTGCTTATGTAATTGCCCTTGGATTTCATTATATATACCCGTGCTTGATTTAACTTAATTTTTCTTGGACAGGGAAGGACGAATGGTAAGTTGGTAAGTATCGCCGTGTTACTCATATATCGCACGACATACGGCCACACGAGTTAGGCTTTACATTATGCCATGAAACTGATCCTAAGGCAAGATTAGAAAGATAACTTAATAGATGGTGCACGGAACCTATATAACGTGTTTGGATTTGTCGAACAGACGAGAAACCTCCCCATCAGTGCATTCATGTACTGATAATCCACCAGATTGCTTACAGGATGCGGGAGAACCTCGTTCGGTGCGGAAATCTCCTTCGTGCGAGCTAAGACATGGAGTTCGCTCTGGAGCCTTGGAGCGTTGCGTCCGGAGGACATAATGTTGGAACATCGCCTATGTATCATTCCGCAAATTTAGCCACTTGGCACGCTTTTATTGTTTCGAGAGAGGACTTGAGCGACTTGTAATCTCGGCCTAGCGCCACTTGTAATACTTGTGCAACATCAAAAAAGTGCTTGTTTTAATTCTATACTTGTGTTATTCAATGCTTCCGCTATTGACGACTTTGTGAACTTGTTACTAATCGCCTATTCGTTTCTTATTCCGCTGTATTCGGACTATCTGTGCGACTCTGTGGCTTAGACATCTTACCGTCTGTTCGGATCATAGTCTTGCACGGACGCAGCTTGTGCTCGTGCGACATCACGTCCAGATGGGAACGATCGTCCCGCGAGAGCGCTGGCGCGGTGATTCGCGTCTAACGGGGATGGCCGATTACCTGCAAAAAATTGGGATATGACATATTGGTATCAGAGCATCGGCTTTACGTCTTTGGACTTCGTATCGATTTTTTCAGTTTCGAAAGCTCGTTCGTGGGTTATGTACGTACTCTCTCTCTCTCTCTCTCTCCATGTCCCAACGGAATGTTCCATACAATGAGTCTAAATAATTTTAAAAAGTGCTTGTAATTGATATGATTGCTTGAACTGGATAGTTATACGAAAGCCTTTGTGTCGACCTGTGCTAGACTTTGTGAGAATAGACTCGTGCTAGAATTTGCAAGTTATGTGCGAACCCAAATGCCTATACGTGATTACCCAGCTGGTTAGTGTGCGAGATAGAATATCGTTCGGACGGTTAGCTATGCACACAGCCTTTCGGCTAAGTTGTGTTGAGTATCGCGCGCCAAGACCCTTTTGGTGCTAGCTAGTTTGTAAGCGAGATTGGAATATCGTTCAGAAAAGGATAAGTCATACTTAGAATGGCAACCGATAGAAACCTTATCAGTTTATCGCTAAGGCGAATATACTGGATCATGCTTGTATTTTGAGAAATAGCTCGGACGATATTTCGTGTCCGCAGATACAAATCAAATATGGTTTACCTAGATGACTATCAACAAGAATATATACGAGACTAAGATTTATCAGGCGACGCTTAGGTATCGCGCAGGAATTCTAAGGAACGACTTGGTGAATATGCTAGCTAGTGATGCGAACACGATTGAGGATTTAATTGGGTGACTCGATTCCCGAGTGGTGTATGGATCATTTTGGAAATGTTCAAGCGAATTCATAGGTCTCGTATGATAGTTGGTTTAAACAATTGAGAATGTATTGAACAAAGTGATAAGGCTTATATCGAATAGAGATTCAAGGAAATGAAATCGATATCTTGGTCAAGGAAACTTGGTAGAAACTTGATGGATCGTGCGAGCGATTTCAAATTGAATTAAAGGATTGAAACTTGAGTAGGATATCGCTCGAATAGGAGTTAGCCGAGAATGAATATTGTGGTTCGATGAAAGAGATAAGCGATAACGGATTTGACCTGGAGTTTAGAAGAACGATCTTGAATCTAGTTCGAAAAGATAACCTTCGAAATCAGTCACAGCTGAGAACGATTATCCTGCGGGAGCGCTGGCGTGGTGATTTCACGTCCGGCGGGGATAATCGAACCCACGGAAACATGTTCGGTGATTATTCAAATGAACTCGATGAATGGAACATAACAAAGTAAATAGACTTTGGCTTGAGTATTGAACTTAGTTATTTGAGGAATGCTGGAAGACCACGGATTGATCAAACGGTAACATTGAAGTTGGATGATTTGGCTAGACAAATTATGATCACGGCATGACCGGACATGACTTGATGGAATATATATAACTTGGATGGAGCAAAGTGAAATGATAAGGTGTCTCGATCGTTTCGAAGATAACCATAACGTTCGACGTTCTTGTCTTGTGCGAGCGTAACTCTATGCTCGTACATGCGTCACGTCCGGATTATGACGATTATCAAGCGGGAGCGTTGGCGTAGTGATCTCACGTCCAGCGAGGATGATCGAACTTGCGGGAGACCGGAACGTGATAACTGATGGATCGTCTTGACTTGTGGTTCGACACGATAAGACGAGTTAGGAATACAAAGTGAATCGAAAGTGTTTCAAGGATATTGTCTAAAACCTGGAGTAAATCATGCTTGATGGTTTCGTGAACGGATACATAAATCATGTTGGACGACTTAGAGTTATGATCAGAGATTTAGAATTTAATCCTGGCTTGGTGGTCTAGACTTAGAATGGATATATGGGTTCTATCAAACATGTTTGAGGAGATGGATATATCATGGATTTGACTGAACGGACTCGAACGCTGTACAAACGAACATGTTAATGTGAGTAGGATGATCTGTGCTCGATGTTTAGAAATCTGAGTGAAACGAGCTTGGGTAGAATATCTCGTGCAAACGAACAATGGTTTGACCTTAGGAATTGGGACGAGCATCGTGCGACAAATTTGCACGATGAATCGTGTGCTTGAACTTGTACCTATGACCTTGTGAGCTGACCTAGTAATTAGGTAGACGACCATGTGCCGAGTGAAAGAACTTGTATAACCGACTTTAAAGTATTGCTTAAGCAAGCCATAGAACTGGGACAGCAAGACTTAGAGTTAAGACTTGGAACGGTAAATGTGTGCTATGTTTGACACGAATGGACATGGACAGTAGTCGGTAGATCGGATAGATCGTGCTTGACGGTAGTGCAATGCTTGATTTGAGTGGGATTGGAAATGACGGATTTTACTGACCACGTTGGAGGTATCATCGTGATTTGTAAGACGAGAACCCTTGAGATTTTCACAAGTAGCTTGTCCGATTTCGCTATCGATGAGTTTGGCTGAATGCATATATTTGAGGGACGCCTTGAACGTGTGCACGATCCAAGAATCGGTGATATGTTGAACTCGAGTGCAAAGACTTCGCTATCGCTAAATTGGTTGACATGCATATGTTTGAGGGACGCTTTGAATATGTGCACGATCCAGACTCGCGATATGCTGATCTCGAATGCTAGTGCAAGTTAATATGTTAGATTCGCATGAACGAGAATAACGAGATTTGGATAAATTTGCCTCAGCCTTAGATCGCTATTCAAGATGGATTGTAACGTACCCCGTGTTAAGCGATATATATTCTGCGCTAAGGCGCAATAAAGATCGAGTCAGAGCTTGGATTAAATGATAGAGTCATTCATGGAGACAGACCCAGCATACACGTGACACGGTATAAGGAACGAGTAAAAAATTGTGTTCGAACGGATCTAGTGACACGGATCGTTATGCTTGAGATAGATTCGATAGTGTGCGATAGAACGGTTTGCGCTCAGGAAATCTCGAGGACGAGACTTTTTCTGAGTGGTGTATAATGTAACGACCCGTTCCGTTCAAGCGGACAACCGATTCAAACGGCACAAGTGCAACGATCCGACCCGCTTTGCTCAGCGAGATGACTCGTTTGAGACAAAGGATTTCAGACTTGGCCCTTCAGGAGTTCAGACTTAGACTTTCAAAGGCTCGCTCGGAGTATCGCTCGACCGAGACAAATCATCGCTAAAGTGGGTGACTACGATGAACTTGTATTTGCTTAGCCAGCATACTTAAAATATGGACAATACATGCTAGTCGCTAGGTGAATCACCCCCTGCATGCTAATAAAGAATACAACGCACCTAGCTAAGGGAATAATCCCATCTTGTATTGCTTGTGTTAGAATATGGAAATGAAACTTGGCTTATAACTTGGACCCTCGCATGCTACTTTAGCTTCGTGTAAGTAGATCCCGCTATGCCTCGCGAGTAGATCATTATATACTCTTCGTAGTGCACTGCTCACTTGTTTACAATGCTGGTTCCCTAGATTAAGTCGCTCGATATGTCCCTATACGGCTTCACTCATCGCACTACACCATAGACCGTGCTAACGTAAATGCATATGTTTCTAAATGCATGCTTGCCTGCTTACATTGTAACTTGTACTAGTTGCCTCGTTTCAATAATGGTCACATAAATCATGCCATGAACCCAGTAACACTATCATGTCTTGCATTCATCTAAGTTTTCCGGAAGACTATCGAATAGTTGTTCCGTGCAAGAATGAACCTGAAAGTGTTCGGGACTGTTAGGTCGCCAAGGCATCTCCGAACTATGGGATTGCACCATGTCAAGTTTAACTCGGAACGATAATCAAGTCAAGCAAAGCAAGAATCACAGCTCGTGGAGCATACTCGTTCTGAACAAGAATCAAAAATTAACATGTCATGTCATGAATCCCGTGAATCTGAGACCCAAGACTTGCATGTCGCAGACAACTTGTGCACAAGGTATTCAATCTGTTCCTGCGGACGGTCTTCGGGGCACTGGGGTCGATCCGGACGGAACATCTGTTAGTCTGCATGTTTAGGGTAGGATGGCGTGTAGCGCCTTGTGAACCTTCCTTCACGTCATTCTCGCTCTTAGACTAAATAGTCGTCTGTTTCGGGAGGATGGATGTGACGTCTCGTTCCTTGAGTCGCATACCATTCTCGCTCTTGACTACAACCCGTCCTTTATGGCTATGCCAGCGACTCATGTTCATATAGATAAGTCATCCTCGCTTAGTGACAATCCGCGTGCGAGTCATTGCATCGCATCCAGTAATCTGAAACACCTGAACGATTATGAGTATGACATATGTACATATTGAACACCTGAGTATAACACACTTGAGTAATCCGTGTAACTCGTACACCTGAATCAGAACCCCGCTCGTGACACTTGTGTTGCTTATGCAATTGCCCTTGGATTTCATTATATATACCCGTGCTTGGTTTAACTTGGTTTTCCTTGGACAGGGAAGGACGAATGGTAAGTTGGTAAGTATCGCCGTGTTACTCATATATCGCACGGCGCACTGACACACGAATTAGGCTTTACATTATGCCATGAAACTGATCCTAAGGCAAGATTAGAAAGATAACTTAATAGATGGTACACGGAACCTATATAACGTGTTTGGATTTGTCGAGCGGACGAGAAACCTCCCCACCAGTGCATTCATGTACTGATAACCCACCAGATTGCTTACAGGGTGCGGGAGAACCTCGTTCGGTGCGGAAACCCCCTTCGTGCGAGCTAAGGCATGGAGTTCTCTCTGGAGCCTTAGAGCATTGCGTCCGGAGCTGAAGCACATATACAAGACATAATGTTGGAACATCGTCTATGTATCATTCCGCAAATGTAGCCACTTTGCACGCTTTTATTGTTTCGAGGGAGAGGACTTGAGCGACTTGTAATCTCAGCCTAGCGCCACTTGTAATACTTGTGCAACATCAATAAAGTGCTTGTTTTACTTCTATACTTGTGTTATTCAATGCTTCCGCTATTAACGACTTTGTGAACTTGTTACCAATTGCCTGTTCGTTTCTTATTCCGCTGCATTCAAACTATCTATGTGACTCTATGGCTTAGAGATCTTACCGCATGTTCGGATTATGGCCTTACACGGACGCAGCTTGTGCTCGTGCGACATCACGTCCAGATGGGAACGATCGTCCCGCGGGAGCGTTGACGCGGTGATTCGCGCCTAGCGGGGACGGCCGATTACCTGCGGAAGATCGGAATTACCTGCGGAAGATCGGGACGTGACACATTGAAGGATACTTGAGATGTTTTTGTGGTCAAAAGCCTAAGGAGTGGAGCAGATTTCTACCTTGGGCAGAGTATTGGTTCAATAGCAATTGGCATACTGCCACTAGAACCACACCCTATGGAAGGTCACCCCCAAACTTACTTAGTTGCAAAGAGGTAGCTGAAGCCTTAGTTTCTAGAGACAATGCAGTCCAATTATTAAGGGATAACTTGATTCTTGTTCAGGACAGGAGGAAGAAAATTGTCAATTCACATAGGACAGACAGAAAAGTTTTGATGTTGGTGATTGGGTGTATTTGAAGTTACAGACCTATAGGCAGATATCAGTAGTCCACAGGAAGCCTCAGAAACTTCCTCCAAGGTATTTTGGTCCTTATCAGGTACTGGAAAAAATAGGTGCGGTTGCCAACAAAATAGCTTTACCAGCAGAGGCTCAGATTCACCCTGTCCCTACTGAAAAAAATATTCGTGGCAAGCTTGAAGTTCAAAGAGGAATCCCTAGTTATGAGATTCACCCTGTCCCAACTGAAAAAAAATATTAGTGGCAAGCTTGAAGTTCAAAGAGGAATCCCTAGTTATGAGAAATCAACTTTATGGGTCATAGACAGAAGGATGGTTAAGAAAAACAATAGAGCTGCAATAGAATTGTTGGTTCAATGGAAAGAAGGGGACATCCATAATGCTACATGGCTACCCTATGAAGATTTCATAAAAACATATCCATATTTTGACCTTGAGGCAAGGTCAAAATAAGGGAGGGGTAGTTGATACATTCCTAAATGATTCCTACTGCAATTCTCAGCTTTGAAGCAAGTGAAGGCAGTAGTGATGGTTAACAGTGAATCTTAGGGTTCTAAATACTCTCAAGACTGCATGAAGATACATTGAAGGCTGCTTGATATCACTACAGGAGCTAATGAAGATTGACACTTGCAATTGGGGCAGTAGTGACTCAGTTAGGTAGTTAGAATCTTGTAAGGAACAGTATAAATAGGCATAGAAGGAGAGAAGGGGATATGATGTAATCTTGCTCATTTCTCTCATTTCTTAGTGTAAAACTTTACATTCTTGTACTGTTACATTTTCCTTTCAATAATACAAATACATTCAGCTCTCTTGTTTGTTCTTCCACATTCTCTCTATTCTTGATTCTTGCTTCCTGTGATTTCTGAGCAATGTCCTCAATGATGCGATCTCCTCCATACTATGGCCATCAGGGAAGGGGATCTAACATACATTTGTGAGGATTATTAATTTAACATCTTGATTTGCATGGAGCTTATTGTGTGCCCTTGCATTTGAAGATGGGGTTGTGTTAAACAGAATTTTGATAAGCAAAACCAAGATAAGCAAAGTTTTTGCATTTGGGATTTGGTTTAAAAAAAAAATTAAAAATTTGTTTGAGCAAGCATAACAAGATCAGTGTCTTGTATGTATAAATTAGCAAACAAACGTATCCTTACGTTATGAATATATTATTTCATCAGTAAACCTTATATTTAAAATTCCATTCATATACAATGTACCAGACGTTAAATATACAACTTAATAAAATCTAAAAGTAAAATTATGATTCCAATACAACCTAATTTAGGATTAAAAAATCCCTAAATTAGCCTCGGCCCAAATCATGGTCGTCCAATCCAATCCGACGGCCCAAACTACTGCTAAAAACAAACCAACTGCACAAAAAATCAGACCACAGTATGCCGGCGATATGGTTATGTGAGCACAAATTGTGCCACAAAGCTGTTGGACGTTTTCTGCACTTCCAAGCATATCATCGGTACGTTGGCACTGTTGCTTTAGCTCTGATACGAGCCCACTCACAGCCACCGATACTCCCGTCTTCGTTACAACTCCGTCGATGCTTCAAAGACGCTCCAGACTTCAAGCACCTTAGTCCTTAGTATAAGGCTGTATTTCCTAACACTTTTAAGGAATTTTCTCGAGGAGAAATTGGGGGAGTACCAGAAACAATAATACCCTAAGAATATCAATTTGGAGTTACAAATTCGAAACAACAGTACCTTCGGACCTAATACCTATACACCAAGAATGAGAAGCCTCTTTGACATATCAACACGCAACCCGTCAGCCTACAATAAACTTCTCATGTTTACCGAACCCACTAACTATAGGATTTAATTAAATCAGAAGAACAAACTTGAACTTGTTAAGACCAAGTGGTGAATGAGTAAACTTCTAAAGCTCAATTGAATAATGAATATAACAGAAAAAGGATTAATAAAGTTAGAAAATTGTTTTCATACATCTATCTTTTACTCTAAGATTAATGAATGAAATCATAACTACCAGAAGAGGAATATGAAATTATCTGCTATTATTACTATCATCATCATTATTGGCATATATCACTTCAACTAGTAGAAGAAGAAGAAGAAGAAGAAGAGGACCTTGCAATCAATCAATCTTCCCCCGGGGTCTTGGCAACGATGGAAAGCGCATGCAGTCCGGTCTCCAATTCCTCTCTCAATATGTCATAAACAAGCCTGTGCCTCTTCACCATGGTCATGTCCCGGAACCCCTCGGAAACGACCCTCACGTTGAAATGCGTCTCTCCGCCGTCGCCGCCGGCCCCGGCGTGCCCGGCGTGGAGATGGGAGACGTCCTCCACCTCCAGCTCCGCGGGAGAGAGGCTCCTCTCCAGCCTCTCCCTTATCCTCTCCTTCCTCCCCCCGGCGGCGCCGGCGGAGGCTCCGGCGAGCTTGAGGGCCTCGTGCTGCATGGTCCTGAGCATGTTGAGGAAGCCGTTGTTGCGGGAGGGGGTGAGGCTCTGGGAGAGGCCGAGGAGGGGGACGAAGTCGGGGGAGAGGGAGGCGACGGCGGAGGGGGTTTCGCCGGAGAGGGCGGTGACGAGGAGGGCGGCGAGGCCCTTGGTGAGCTGGGAGTCGGAGTCGGCGTCGAAGCGGACGCGGGAGGGGTCCGCGGGGTCGGGGTAGGCGCGGATCCAGACCTGGGAGACGCAGCCGCGGACGCGGTGGGCGTCGGTGCGGAACTCGGGGGGGAAGGGGGGGAGGCGGCTGCCGTAGTCGAGGAGCTGCCGGTACTTGAGCTTGCTGTCGGGGACGGACTGGAAGAGGTCCACCATGGACTGGAGCTTTGGGGGGAGGGAGGTTTGAGACTCGGATTTCATGGTAGCTTTGATGTGTGGAAGAGGAGGAGGAGGAGGACCGGAGAGGCGTTGGAAGGAGATTGAAGTGGAGGAAGAGGAGGCTCTTGAGAGCCTCCTCGGAGAGAAGAGGCTCAGAGAATTGAGGCAGAGAAAAGAAGAAGACGATGACATTAGAAAGAGAGAGGAGAGTCTCATTCGATTAGGAGAAAAAAAGATTGGGGACGTTTCCTTTGAGAGTAAATTATGCAAATGGTCTCTCAAGAATGTAGTGGTTGGCTTTTTAGTGGTCGAAATTTTTTATTTTTTATTTTTTTAGTTTGGTATTTAAATTTTGTATTTTAGTTTAAAGAGTGTTTCAACTATATTTCTTTAAAACTTTTGGATAAAAATCGATAAAAATGGACATGTGATGTTCACGTGACTTACTTTATATAGTTATTTTGTCATATTTTTATTTTTCGACTAAGAATATTGGTGTTCAAAGAAATTATACATAAACAAATAGTTTTTGTCGAGTACGAAATGTCGGCCCTACAATCCATTATAGTCGACGTATCGGCTATGTTATCTTTGTTTTTGAGAATCATGTTTTCACTAATCATAAAACATAATGCGGAAACGTAAAAGTGTACCTTTCTCCATTTCGTAATGCGAGATGTTTGATCTCTAGAAATCGTTTCTCTTCAACAACTCTTCAATTTTGGTAAGAAGGCAATTATGAACTTGATATGTTCTTTTGAACAATGAGACTCATTTTATACACATCTCATGATGTATCTAATGATTCATTATGTCTCTTCAAAAAATTGCAACCCTTCCCAAAAGACAACAAATGGGTGTGTGTCTATTCATAGAGATGTGAGAGAGGACTATTTCCTATATTTCAATAAAGTATTTTCTCCCATAAAGAAAATACAATTAATCAACCAACATATCAATTTGTATTATTCATGTGGGACATAAATTCTTACATTCTCCCACTTGGCCAATATGATAAGACAAATTGATAGGACCTTAAATTTAAACCTTGATATGGTTAATTCTTAAACACCATAATGACAAATTTACTAAAGGTGAGTCATGGCGGTTGTAAGTCAATTAAGAGACATATTTTCCTTCCATGTACTACAACCTTTAGAACATTTATCAGTATGATCTATAAGTTAGAAATTTAACATTCGAGTCCAACATTAGAGTCTTAAACAAGACATTCCTGATCAGCATTTATCCAAACCATTATTTGTACAATATTTGGAAAACCAGAAAAAAAATAATTCAGAAATATATATATATATTGATGAGATCTCAAATCACATAGAACATAATACATAAGGATTACAATAATGGCTCTCAATTCTTACTACACATAAGACCCATTCTTTCAACATGTTCATAAAAGGTCTTTGGTTGTAGTCCTTTAGTAAGTGGATCCGCTATCATGAGTTTTGTATTCAAATGTTCTATGGACACTCGTTGTTTCTGAACTTCTTCTTTAACAGATAAATATTTCAAGTCCATATGCTTGGCACCCTTGGAATATTTATCATTTTTAGAAAAGAAGACTGCTGCTGCGTTATCACAATAAATTTTCAGCGGCTTGGTAATAGTGTCGACAACTCCAAGTCCTGAAATAAATTTACGCAGCCATGAAGCTTGAATTGTGGCTTCAAAGCATGCCACGAATTCTGCTTCCATAGTAGACGAAGCTATGATGCTCTGCTTCGCACTCTTCCATGAAATTGCTCCTCCAGCCAATAGGAACAAATAACCAAATGTTGATTTTCTGGTATCAATACATCCAGCAAAATCTGAATCTGAGTAACCGATGACTTCAAGGTGATCAGATCTTCTATATGTGAGCATGTAGTCCTTTGTCCCTTGTAGATACCTGAGAACTTTCTTTGCAGCTTTCCAATGTTCAATTCCAGGATTGCTTTGGTATCTGCCTAGCATACCAATTACAAAGCTAATATCCGGTCTTGTACAAGTTTGAGCATACATAAGACTACCAACTAGAGATGCATAAGGAAATCTTTCCATTTGCTGGTGCTCTAATTCATTTTTAGGACATTGCATAAGGCTAAATTTGTCCCCTTTCTGAATTGGCATTACACCAGCTTTACAATTACTCATTCCATATCTTTGAAGAACTCTATTGATATATTCTTTCTGAGAGAGGCCTAATAATCCTTGTGATCGATCTCGGAATATTTCTATTCCTATCACATAAGATGCCTCACCCATATCTTTCATTTCAAAGTTCTTAGAAAGATATTTCTTGGTTTCGTGCAACAAACCAAGATCACTACTTGCCAACAATATATCATCAACATACAAAACCAAAAATATAAACTTACTCCCACTGATCTTCAGGTATATACATCGGTCAACGATATTTTCTTTAAAACCAAAAGATGTAATGATATCGTTAAACTTAAGATACCATTGTCGTGAAGCTTGCTTAAGTCCATAAATTGATTTATTTAGTTTACAGACCATGTGTTCCTTACCCTCAACCAGAAAACCTTCTGGTTGTTCCATATAAACTTCCTCTTCTAAATTTCCATTTAGAAAAGCTGTTTTCACATCCATTTGGTGTAACTCTAGATCATAATAAGCTACCAATGCCATGATTATTCTAAGGGAATCCTTCTTTGAAACAGGAGAGAAGGTTTCCTTGTAATCAATACCATTCTTTTGAGTGTAACCTTTGGCTACTAATCTGGCTTTATATCGTTCAATATTGCCATTTGAGTCACGTTTGGTCTTAAAGACCCACTTGCAACCAACTCTTTTCGAGTTTTCAGGCAATTCTACTAAATCCCAAACTTTATTATGTGCCATTGATTCCAACTCTTCTTTCATGGCATCAATCCATTTATTAGAATTGACACATTTTATGGCTTGTGGAAATGTTATTGGATCACTTTCAATTCCTAGATCATAATCTAATTCTTGTAGATAAACCACAAAGTCATCCGAGATGGCTGATTTTCTTTGTCTTTGAGACCTCCTTAATTCCATCTGTTGTGGTTGTTCTACTTCAGCTTCATGTGTGACAATTTGTTCATTATTAACAATAACCTCTTCATGGTTTATTTCAACCTCATTATGGTCATTATTAATATTATTTTGTGGTGCAATATCATTAATGTGTTGTTCTTGGTTATTATTTGGTACAATATCCATAGGAACACCACCTTGTTGAGAAGTTGAAGGCAAATGTACCATTGGTACTTGTACCCTATTTTCTTTAAGAACTATTTTTCGAGGTTCATTGCTCCCACTAGTTTCAACACTTTCTAGGAATCTTGCATTACCGGATTATACGATTCTCGTACTATGGTTTGAACAATAAAACCTATAACCTTTGGATTTTTCTGGGTAACCTATAAAGTTACCACTGATCGTTCTAAAATCCAATTTCTTTTCATGTGGATTATATACTCTTATCTCTGCTGCACACCCCCAGACATGTAAATGTTTTAAACTGGGCTTTCTTCCGGTCCATAGTTCAAAAGGAGTCTTTGGAACTGCCTTACTAGGAACTCGGTTTAGAATATAGACAGCAGTTTTAAGTGCATGCATCCACAATGATATGGGTAAGGTTGAATTGCTTAACATACTCCTAACCATTTCAAGTAAGGTACGATTGCGTCTTTCTGCAACTCCGTTTTGTTGAGGCGTACCTGGCATAGTGTATTGGGCACAAATACCAAGTTTCTCAAGGAGTTTAGCAAATGGACCCGGACATTGACCCGATTCATTATATTTTCCATAATATTCACCACCTCTATCAGATCTTACTATTTTGACTTTTCTATTTAATTGCCTTTCGACTTCCTTGATATAGATATCTAAGACATCTACAGCTTGAGATTTGTCATGCAATAAATAAATAAAACAATAACGTGAAAAGTCATCGATAAAGGTAATAAAATATTTTTCTCTACCAAATGATGGAACATCAAAAGGTCCACATATGTCTGTATGTATTATTTCAAGAAGCTTAGTACTTCTTGTGGCTCCTTTCTTAGTATGCTTTGTTTGCTTTCCCTTAATGCAATCAACGCATACATCAAAGTCATTAAAATTTAACTTTGGAAGAATGTCATCCTTGACTAATCTTCCAATTCTTTCCTTAGATATATGACCAAGACGTTTATGCCACAAGAATGATGAATTTTCTTCCATCAATTTTCTCTTGTTTCCAATTTTGGGGTGCAGAGTTAAAAAAGTTTTGGAGAAGGTATCATCAAGATTAAATTTGTATAAACCATCATTAAGAATACCAGAACCTATGTGAATAGTATTCTTAAACAAATTGAAACTTTCATTACCAAAGTTGAATAAATAACCAAGTTTATCAAGTTTTGACATAGACACTAAATTTCTAGAAATAGAAGGTACATATAAGGTTTGATACAAATCAATGAAACATCCTGAAGACAGAAATAATCGGTACGTTCCTAGAGCTTTAACAGGAACTTTGACTCCATTCCCCATGTATAAGAAATGTTCATTTGGCTTTATGGTTTGGGTCGTACGGAATCCCTGCATTGTTTTGGAAACATGAACAGTAGCACCAGAGTCAAGCCACCAAGTATTAGAAGGAACTTCAATTAAATTTGATTCGAAACATACAAAAGCCAAAGGCTTACCTTTCTTTTCGAACCATGCTTTACGTTTCAGACAATCAGCCTGGAAATGACCAGGTTTCTTGCAGAAATGACAGTTCTTAGTCTTCTGTTTCTTTCCCTTGTTGCCATTACTGGTGCCATCTTCCTGGAAAGTTTTGCGTTTATTTCCCTTCATACGCTTCTTTCCATTATGCTTACTTGCTTCTTGAATAGTAAGATTAACTGTATTGATACTTTGTTGTTTGAGTCTTACTTCCTCTTGCACAATCATACTTGCCAATTCATTTATGTTCCACTTATCCTTAATGGTGTTGTAATGAACATGAAATGGCCCATACTCAGGAGGTAAGGAGTTCAAAATAAATTGTACTAGAAAAGTATCATCTACAGCCATCCCAAGATTTTTGAGTTTAGCTGCTATGTTGGTCATTTCGAGGACATGATCATGCATAGAACCGCTTCCATTAAATTTCATGGTGGTAAGCTTGCTCATAAGTGTTCCAGCAAGTGACTTGTCGGCACTTCTAAAACGGTCCTCAATAATTTTGAGATATTCTTTTGCATTATCAGTTTTGGGTAAGGTAGTCTTAATGTTGTTTGCTACTGTCATTCGCATGAACATAATGCTGAGTCTGTTCGACTTTTCCCAAGCTTTATGGAGAGTCTTTTGAACTTCAGTACTGGTCTCAGTGAGATCAGGAGGCTTATCAATCTGGAGTGCAAGATCGAGGTCAAGCACACCAAGGTTGAATTGGACTTGTTCAGACCAATCAGGAAAATTCATTCCTGTAAGCATTGGAACAGATGAAGCCAGCGAATGAAGTGAAAAAGACGACGATACTGCAATATTATAACACATACTTGTCAGTGCTTTGAATTTAACATAAAATAATTAAAGTATTTGCATGATACACCTTTGGGCATTAAACATGAAATACTACGTTCACATAATGATGCTTTTAGTTTCTACAATAATTGATAAAATTACATTGTATATTTGAGTATGCATGTTATCTTTGGATATTCAATGCGTACACAAATAAAATACATATAATCTATCATTTTCTTATTCATCAATCACTAAATAATTCACCTTTGGGTAATATTATATATCTAGTGATCAATAAAAACTTTAAAGTACCCACAATAATATGAAAATGAGAAACTAATTTAGGCATAAGCATCTTTACTTTAAAGGGTTTAAACTTTATGTTATTGGACCACTTTGGTGATAACGCAATAACAATTTTGTAATATAAAAAATCATGCATATTAATTCTAAATTCAGTTCTATATTTGAAATTGTATTAAATTTTGACATGAGGCTAATGGAGAACTTAACAGGTATATCAATATGAACATGCCAACCAATTAAGTATATGACTTAGCATAAATCAACTGAACATGCCAGAACTCTTTTATACTGTCTACACTGCCACATAAGAAATGACCATTGTAGCATTCCAGACCAAAACTTTCCCAACAAAGAATATACTTTGTGGAAGAGTTCATCTTTCTACTTGAAGTTTTAACAATTCTTGTCATTTGTTGTTGGTCCACTTAATGGGTTGTTGCTTTTCCAGCATAATACAATGCTAATAAAGATTCACTTGTACTCAAAGCAAAATAAAATACAGAACTATAGAACAAAATTGTAGCCAGAAGGGTGGTCATAAGAAATTAACTATTTGACTTCACCTATGTTACTGGTTACATGATAACATTATATTTCGTCCTTTTCTTCCTAAACATTCTTTTCAAACAGAAAACTTTAATTAGCCATAGAAACAAAACAATATAAGTAAATGTCCACGTCCAGGACACAATGAGCAAATAACATGTCCTGGATATTCAATTATGTATCAAAAGTATGCATTAGTGTCTATGTTAGCAATATTTCTATAATGGCCTACATGGCAATAATACTAATCTATGTTAGCAATAATGGTTATCATGTAAACAGTAGAGTTGTGAAGCTGCCAATGGTCTTTTTCTTTCCATGATCATGTACAGAACATGTACCGTTAATTACAAAAAATACTTAAAACTGGAAAGACATGATTACTCAATTAGGCTCTGATACCACATGTTATCTTTGTTTTTGAGAATCATGTTTTCACTAATCATAAAACATAATGCGGAAACGTAAAAGTGTACCTTTCTCCATTTCGTAATGCGAGATGTTTGATCTCTAGAAATCGTTTCTCTTCAACAACTCTTCAATTTTGGTAAGAAGGCAATTATGAACTTGATATGTTCTTTTGAACAATGAGACTCATTTTATACACATCTCATGATGTATCTAATGATTCATTATGTCTCTTCAAAAAATTGCAACCCTTCCCAAAAGACAACAAATGGGTGTGTGTCTATTCATAGAGATGTGAGAGAGGACTATTTCCTATATTTCAATAAAGTATTTTCTCCCATAAAGAAAATACAATTAATCAACCAACATATCAATTTGTATTATTCATGTGGGACATAAATTCTTACAGGCTAGTCATAACAAAAATAATCCTAAAAATAAGATACGTAACCATCACATGTCTATTTTTAACAATTTTTATCCAAAATATCAATGAAACCTACTTCAGGCACTCTTTAAACAAAAATATAAAACTTAGATACAAAATTAACAAAAAAAAAAAAAATCAATCACGAAAATGACGACAATGACATTCCTCAGGCACTATTTCGGCAATTCTTTTTATTCACTCTACTTAAAAAACCAAATATATTGTGTTATTGTACCATATAAAGAGAGTAAATACAACAGTGCTACATGAACATTCGCGATTTAAATCGCGATACCACGTGTCCCCCCTCATTGGTCAGGTCTTGACGGCTGACTTAGCAGCTAAGTTAGCAGACCCGACCAAGGCACTGCGGTTTAAACCGCATAGCCCCCCCCCCCCCCATTGGTAAGTATTTTTTTTTTAGTAAATAAGGGGCATTTGGTTCCAAGGCGGGGTAGATGTTGCTCAAGTGAGATCAACTAACCCAACCGAATGGAAAAAAAAATATAAAAACTATATTAAAAAGAACAAAAAAATCTCTACTATTATAATATGGTTTGGCATTTAATTAAAAAATAGAAAAATTTTAATTTTAATTTTTCTCTTTTTTTAGTCCATATAACGAGAATACCCACTATTTTATTTACATATACCCATAACAAATTATAATTAAAATATAACTAAAATTTAATAAATATTGATTAAAATATAAATATGTATATAATAAATCTCAATTTAAATATATTTAAATATTATTTTATTTTTTTATAATATCAGAAAATAAATAAAATTATTTGGCGTGCAACCCATATGAGTTTACTGGTCAAAACAATGGTGAATGACATTAGTTGGACAACTTATCTTATTAGCCATAAAATTATTATTACACAATATTATGAAAATTGTCTTATTAGCAATGAAATTAATTTTACAAGCACATATTACTATTTACACAATACTAGTATATATACACACATATATTGCACGTATTTTATAATATTTGCGAAGAACAAACCATCTTTCCTTAATTTTTGTTTTTCTATTCATAATTACCTAAGTACTCATGCTTAAATTAATGCTAAAATTAATGAACAATTTTCATTAGTAGATATAGAAAACAAATTTTTTTTTAAAAAACTTTCATGGTGAAATCTCAACTTTTCTTATTATAGAGTAGTATAGATTATAAAAATTGTCTAAATAGCTATGAAATTAACATGAATTGATTTTATGGTACAAGAGTTTGATTATGGATATAAATTTCTATAATTATCCAAGCCTATATATTTTTTGTTATATTTTTGCATGAGTTTTTCTTTTGTTTTCCTCTTATGTTCTGAGTAAATATTAGCTTGTTACTTGTATCCTCCAATTTGTTTTTGTGTCTGCTCTTTTTATTCGTGAGAGGAGTATTGTAATAGTGTGAGTAGTTATCTTATTTTTTAAGACATGTAAAACTATTATGATTTTATTTTTGAGATTTTTTTTACATTTGAGGTTGATCTCATCTCTTAAATTCATGTGTTTGTCCTTGTTTGGTACACAAATTTTTTTTCCAAACAAATTTACGGTGAAAAATCTGTTCCCATAATTGATTTAGGTTATAAAAAATTATTTGCAAAAATTGTGAATACCCGAATAAGTAATTTATTCATAAAATATGAGAATCATATCCCCTAGAGAACATTTGGTACACGGGGATTTTATTTTTATTTCTGAGAAATTTTAGAAAATGATTATCTTTGTATTTATTTCTAAACCATGTTGTGGTTGTTGTTTTTTTGCATACATTGGAAACTTGTTCATGCATACTTATGGCACTAGAAAGTCCACATGCCTATTATAAATTTAGTTTAGTAGTTCCATAACAATGTTATTATGCTAGATTACGATTTACCTGAGGAGAATGTCTACAAGTAAAACTACTCACGCTTCCATCACCATTTGGACTCAAGGGTTTTAAAATCGGACTAGACCGACCGGTTTAATCGGTAGCTTTTTTATGCTGATTTAATATCGATCCACTATTTTTTTTTCAAACATTCGATCAACACGGTCGACTTGTCGGTCAGACTACTGAACCGTCTGGCTCAGTTAAAATTTGAATCGATTTGACTATAACTTTTATTTTTTGACTTTATATGCAATTAAAATTAATATATTATTTTTTTGACTAATTATATTAAAGTAAACATACATAACTTTTAAGTAGTATATATGTACTTGTGTATTACGTAAATATTTAATATAAGATTGTAAAATTATAAAACTGGTTCAACTCGGATTAGTGGTTGATCGAATCCATCTTCGATCCGATCTTTAAAACATTGGTTGGACTGATGGGGAAAGTGGTTGAGTGATGTAATAAACTCTATGTACATGTATCCATTACGCGTCTTGTCAGACATTACAAAGACATGACCTGACAACTATTATTGACATCCAGGGGAATTGAGACATATGAGGGGGATAAATCTAAGATTAAGAGCATCTCCTGCCCTAAGTGTTCTCTGAACCGTGCAATAAGGTCACTCATAACACGTCTCTTCCACTGGAGTTATCTTACTTCCGGACCATGCTATTCCATGAAATTGAAAAATGGCAGCATAACTATTTATTATAATAATCTGAAAGACTTTTTTACATTTTCCAGCGATTATTGCTTTTTCCAGCAGTTATTGTTTTATAAAAGATCGGTTCTTGGTGTAGTCCCGGATATAGAATCTTCTCGCCCGCTTACACTTTGGTACTTTGTTTGCTTCTTATAGTCAAAGTGGGTTCGTTTGAATTGAAGTAGAGCCTTTTGAATATGAGTGAGGCTCCTAGGTGGCGCGTTCGTGGAGCCAAACCGAAGGAAGAGCAAAAGGAAGGTGTGAGTTCAAAAAAATGGTTGTCACATAGGAATCACAACTCCTTAATTCAAAATCCTTCTCCAATACAAATGCAAAGTTGGTTGTGAAATTGACATGGCAAATCAAAGACAATGTGAAGTTGGTTGTCTCGATCTAGACAATGAACTTCACAATACTTTATTTCCACATCATCAATTATGAATAAAAAAATTTATAAAAAAATTAAGAAATGGAAAAGTTGTCTTGAAAGTTGAAAAAAAAAAAATTTATTATCTTATCAATACTTTTGCATTGGAAAACACTTTTCTATCTTAATGTCTTGTGTGAATATAATCTTGTCACATAGGAAAGACATTGTCTTGTGCCTCATGCGAGTAAAACTTTGATACAGATGGTTGAATCAAATATTTGATACAACCATTGTAAGACAGGTGGGCCCTCCTCTCTTTTCGTAAAATGTGCAATTATATTTTATATAGAAGAGGGCCCACCTGTCAT
The DNA here is from genome assembly GCA_036927795.1 of Iris macrosiphon. NCBI lineage: Eukaryota > Viridiplantae > Streptophyta > Magnoliopsida > Asparagales > Iridaceae > Iris > Iris macrosiphon. The sequence continues at coordinate 173,339,394 of JAYESA010000011.1, read as the reverse complement.
ACATTAGTTGTATCAAATATTTGATACAGCCATATGTATCAAAGTTTTACTCGCCTCATGCCATATAGGAATCACAACACAAAACAAGACAACAGGGTTGGAGATGCTCTAAGAGAAAGACTTTGATACAACGACTGTGGGCCCCTCTATAAAGGTTATATTTACACTTTTATGAAGGGAGAGAGGAGGCCCACTTGTCATACACCCATTGTATCAAAACTTTAATACAACCGGCTATATCATAGTTTTTCTCTAAGATTAACTAGTAAGACCAATGTTGCACAGAGGCGAATACAACACAACACAATAAGAACATGTCCTTGTATATTTTGTTACTAGTCTACGTGAATGTGATTTGTACGTATTTTAATTAGAATATGGTAAAACCAATCATTGTATTTTTCAAGTGACTATTTATGTGTGTTTTCTTTACCAAGGAATTCAGGGTGCACTTGAGAATAAGAATCTTTGCAAAATGGTAATGCCGAAAGAATTTATTATCATTGGAACATGAAGGATTGTATGAGAAAAGAAGACTTCATAGCATACAGATTTTATTTTATTGTTTGGACTCTTTTAAACATAAATGACATACAATATGATATAATAGTATAATGTTTCCTCTCAATACTCAATGTATTTATTAAGTAGTCAATTCTCTTATTCTAAATTATTTATCGTTTCCTATTAATTTTAATGACTATTTTAATTAATAAATGATGACAAAGACATATTTGAAAGAAGAAAAATCACGATGAAGTCCAACTTCTCATATTATATAGTATAGATAATAAGGCTTTACGGCACGGAATTTCCAACACAGTTTTGTGGATCACAACACTATTTACTTTGTGAGATGTTGATTCACTCCAATGTAACTGTATCATTTTTTCCCTCTTAAATATAAAAGAATGGGAAGTATATTCTGATAATAATGTTGGCAAAAGACCATTTCAGTTCCGCCTGGGTAATGCACTTTAAATCTGATGGATTAGTTCTCATATAATCCATCGGCTACGATAATCATGGAACAAAATTAAGAGTAAAACTTTGATACAGATGGCTGTATAAAAAATTGATACAACCACTGTATGACAGGTGGATTCTCTTTTCTCTTCATAGAACGTGTGTGTATATATATATATATATGTTCTATGAAGAGAAAAGAGAATCCACCTGTCATATAGCAATATGTATCAAAGTTTTATTACAAAATTAATGATTGAAAACAGTTGGAAAAGTTATCAAGGATTGAATGCTGACGTAAAAGGCATGAGGGTAGTGATACAAGCAGTCTGCGTCGCAAGGAAAATCGGAGTCCTAGACTAGAATTCAATGGACAGTCCATTTTTTGGACTTTGATAAAGGCACTACAAAATATACTCAGGACATCCTCAATTTTTTTTTTTTTAGATAATTATAAATTATTACTCTCCAAACTTGATCAGAACAGTCCAAATTTTTTCAGGACTGTCAAAATTTTGAAAGTACTAACAATAGTAAGGATTCTAAAACATTTAACAGTTCTACCAATTGGAAGGACTCTAAAAATTTTGACAGTCATGAAAAAAAATATATTGATTCTTTAGGACTGTCTAAATTTTGACAGTCAGGAAGGGAAGGGTGTATGCGCAAGATTAGACAAGGAAGGAGGAGAAGGGAGGCAGATGCGGAAAAGGAGGACGAGGAAGAGGGTGGCAAGAACAGCGACGACAACCGTCTTCCTCCTCCACCTCGTCATCTTCCTCCTCCTCCTTCTCCTCCTTCTCGAGCAGCTCCGCTTCATTCTCTCCCTCCTCCTTGTCTTCCTCCTCCTCCTCGAGCAGCAGCAACATCTGGTAAGAACAGCTGCGACGGTCGTGCTGTGCTCGTCAGGGTCCGACGGTTGGAGCATGGGAGCGGAGGTCGAAGGGGGGTAGGGGTGGAAGGAGGAACGAGAGGAGAGAGAGGAGGAGATGATGGACAACCCTAGTAAAATTTGAACTAGTCTGAATAAAAATTATTTCTAACTAGACTAACACCAATACTGGACTAGACCCCGGTCTTTTTTGTAGTGCCTTTATCAAGAACCTTTTTTAACACAAGAAGGAACAATAGAATGTTTACCATGCAACCTAATCTTCATCACAAAGAACCAAAACCAGGAAGTCAACTAAGTTGTCAACGTTATCCAGTTAAGATGGAAACAAGTACATAATACCAAAGAATAATTAAAAAAGATAATCTATAAACATGTAAACTATGAATAGAAAGACTGTATAACATGAAGGACAAGAAGCAATTTTCTCATAAACTATAAACCAGAAGTTACATAAAGGCATTCATATACCATATATATAGTACAAAATGTAACCAGAATGCAAATATATATATATATATATATATATATATATATATATATATATATATATATAACCAAAGGATAATTAAAAATGGTGATCTATATGACAAACTGGCTTAAAAAAACATAGAAAGTAAATAAATAAGAAGTTACTGCAAGGAAAAAAGACGCATATGGACAGAAAATTAAACTAAGCCAATATCACAACTCGATGTATGAGCTCCCAACTTGGCAATGAACTCATCAAACCGCAACAAAAGCACAATCATATTCAGTTGTTACCATACAGGAAACTTCTTAGGATCAAACTGTAGTATGTTGAATCTTTGAAAGTCTAAGTTGCCATCAGGAAACATCTCAGGATCATACTCTAGTTCATTGAATCTTTGAAAGTCGAAGCCTCGCTTCTCAAGACCATATTGTAATGCATCAGATATTTGAAAGTCGAAGCCTTCATGGTTGACCCAGATAGTATGATTTTTCAAGTAGAACTTCAGCCACATTCTTAACACTCAGGGAGAACATACAAAGTTATCCCCAATCTCTATAGACTTGTTACCCAGCTATTAACTGGTTCAAATATAAACATGCTAAAGCTCACCGCCCCTAATTCCATAATATGAACACAAACAAAAAGAAGGGTAAAACATTTTGTTAGGTAACAACACAAAGATATCAAACCTCATAACCAGTGAGGAGCTCTCAATTGAAGGACAAGTGGAGGCCACGACCCGAACTCGAAGACAATCTCTCCGCTGCACGGCCATCCGTGGACTCTCAGCTGGGCGACGGCGGTGGCGAAAACGCAATGAATCAGGTAGAGCGAAACAGGACTACCACGAACGAGGTCGCCAGCTCCCTCGAAAGGGTGACAAAGATGTATCTTACTTCCGTGTTGTCGCTCAGCAGGGATAAGACCAGGTCAGTCTGAATGGAAAGTAACCAAACCTTTATCGCAATCTTCATCCAATCAAACACCGTCTTCCGATACACTTTCCACTCGAATAAATTACTCACTCTGCCGGCATCACGATTTCGGTCTATCTTATATGGGTCGTAGAGAATCTCGAGTATCTCCCCACGCCGATCGAAGTCGAGCCATCGACACAAAACTGAGCATAGGGTATTCCAGAACACATACACGGTCAAATTGTAAAGCTCAAAGTCCAACCACAGTGGAAAGATGTCACGACCCGCACCCGAAAATCGGGCATGAGTCGTGGGTACGTCCAGCCTACGCCGCAGCATCGGCGGTAGAACGCTGTCTAGGTCAACTATCTAGATAATAATCTCACACAAAAATCGGGCATGACCTCTCCAAAAGGAGGGCAACCACGCAAACAATATATATAAATCTGCCAAGATCTCAACTCCAAACGGAGGAGCAAATATCAAATGATAATCACAATATACTCAATCACGAATCTAAGCACGATAAGATAACACAGAGATCTAACAACTATAAAGTCTAACCACCAACTACTACTACAACAACCACAACATCAATAATAATAATAATAATAATAATACAACAATACATCATCCAAAATAATATACAAACAAGGTCTCAATCCAAAACCGGAGACAAATCCGGTGCTAAAAGCTAATAAAAACAACAACAAGATCCTAGTGATCCCGGCTACCAACCCGGAAATCACCTCTAAACTAGAGGGTCCCTGTCTGCACCATCGACAGGCTCAGGTCCATAAAACGTCGGACACCAATCCTCCGGATACTCTGAAAAATATGTCCAGTCAGGTCTGGAGCAAGTACATCTCTAACAGCAGTTCCATTTAAATGATAAAAACTATAAAACAGTTATAGCAAGTAGCAAGAAAAATGGAGCAAGTATGAACAAGAAAATATGTAAGTCACTGGTGCATAAAGGTAAAGATGCATGGATATCAGAGCAAGATAGTAATAACTACAAGATACAGAAAATCTAAGCTAAGATCAAGTCCGTGCACATGAACGTGTAGTGAGTCCAGCATGAAAAACATGTAGTGAGTCAAGTCCAGAAACATGTAAGTGAGACAAGTCAAGAAATGCATGAGAGTCCAGACTATAAAGAATGAACTCGGTGTCTTTGAAATACTTGTTTCGACATGTAAACGGCTAGGGGTAAGTATGGCTCACCGCGCACTGGGTGCACGGCTGCTATCATTCCAGATTAGACCAGAGGGAGTGATTCCTGATGATGCCAGATAGGAATGTTTACATGTCTACTCGAGTATTTCCCCGCCCCGACTAATACAAGTGGATCCAAGACCCGACACGCAAATCAAGATGAGTCCAGCCTGTACATGAATGATGCCTGTAGTGATGCCTGTAGGTGATGCCAGTAGTGATTCCAGAATAGAGGCCAGAAACATGAAATATACGTGTCGCAAGTAAATGAATCCAGAAATATCAATCAGTGTCCCGTGTTGTGCCAGAATAATCATATGATACTATACTAGAAGCTGAATCATAATAATCATCAGATAATGAAAACTATCAGAGAATGTACTCGCCTGACGTCCTGAGCAACTGGCGATCCGAACTGGTGTCGCAAGGACCTAATGCGAAAAGCAAGGTTAAACAGGGTTTCTAATAAGTTAAACAGATATAAAATAATTAAAAATAGGCTTCTAGGGTCGTTCTAGGTCAAACGGGTCAAACCGGTGAAATCTGGATCAAAAAGTCAACTCTAGGTCCAAAAAGTCAACTCTGGGTCAAAACTAGGTTAAAAGTTGACTTTGGCGGTCAACCGAGTCAACTACGGTCAAGTCTGGGTCAAACTAGGGTGCTCCTAAAATTCTAGGTCAAACCGAGCTCATTAAGCTAGAAAACTCACAAACTCGTCTCCTTGAGATACCGGGATACCCTCGGTATCCGATACCTCAACCTAGGCTATATACCCCGCCTATACCCTCTAAAACCTATGCTAGCACGCGTAAATATATACACATAAGCATATAAAAATCACTCAAAGATATTTCCTAGGCTAATGCTCAATTACCCCGCTCGAAACTCAATACCTTGAATATCTTAAGGTATTGAGATACCTCGGTATCTCAAGGTATTGAGATACCGCTCTAAACTCAACCCGACTACCCCTCTAGCTAGCTAACTATGCATAAACATATATGTCTAGCTATAATCTAGGCTAAAATACATATATCTAATACATATAGGCATATACCTAGGTATCTACATACTTTACCTTACCTTAACTTACCTTACCTTACCCTCCTCATAAATATATATGTATCCCTATATCTAGATATCTAAACTATCTACCTAGCTATATGTATATACCTATACATATAGATCTATATATCTAGCTATCCCTCTACCTATCCATCTACCTATCTAGTTATCTATCTAACTATCTAACTAGTTATCTATATCTAGTATTTACCTATCTAACTATCTATCTAATTACCTATCTATTAATCTACCTATTTATGAATCTATCTATCTAGCTAGCTATATAACTATATATCTATTTATCTTTCTACTACCTATCTATCTATATGTCTATCTATCAATAGTCTATCTAACTATTTACCTAACTATCTAATATCTATATAGTATCTATCTATTTATCTCTAACTATCTAGGTATCCCTTTACCTATGTATCTATCTAATCTATTTATCAATCCGTCTATCTATCCATCTACCTATTGATCTAATATCTATCTTGCTACCTATTTATCTATTAAATCATAGATACCTATCTATCTATAACTCTCACACTAAGCTACCCCGCTCCCCGCCGCGAATGCCAAGCTGCTGCTGCTGCTCAAACCTGCTGCTGCTGCTGCTGCACTGCTGCGCTGCAGCGATCTGCTGCCGCGGTGCGCGCCGCGGCGCCTGCACGTGCTGCCGCAGGCTGCTGCTGCTGCCTCAGGCTGCTGCGCTCGAGCGAACTGCTGCCGCGGCGTGCTGCCGCTGCTGCCGCGGCGTGCTGCGCCTGCAGCTGATGCTGCTGCTGCCGCGGCATGCTGCCGCTCGAGCGAGCTGCTGCCGCGGCGTGCTGCCGCTCGAGCGAGCTGCTGCCGCGGCGCTGCCGCTGCTGAAATCTGCTGTTGCTGCTGCTTTTTGCTGCTAAAGCTGCTGCACACTTCTGCTGTTCTCAGTTTCAGCCCCTCCCTCTCATCTCACACACACACACACACACGACCACATACCCATATACATATATATATATCTATATATATATATACATACATATATATACATATATATAACTCTATAGCCATATATACACACTAACTCAAACTCATATATATATATATATATATAGGCACTCACTCACACTCACCTACGCACTAGCACACACTCACACAAGCACTCACTAACACACTCACAAACACACAACCACACACATATATATATATATATATATATACATAAACACACATACAAATATATATATATATATAGACATATATACACAAACACAACACCACCACAACGATGCACACAACGCTCACAACGCCCCACCTACGCACGCCCAACGACCCCGACACTCACCAACGCCTATAAATATATAAAATATAACTCGAAAACTCTAGCACACACTCCCCGATACTAACCCAACGCGCGCACAAGCCCGAAACGAGGAAACCAAGTCGAAATGGCCGTTCGGTCATTTCGACGAACACGTGGTGCGCGGCTCGGAAAACCTCCTGAAACGCACACCAAACGAACTCGGAATCGGCCCAAAATTTACCCACGCACTCTAAACGATGTCTAGATCCTAGAAAATGCGCTCCCGCATCGATTCTAGGCCCGTGGCGGAAACGCACACGCACTTAGAATCGGCGACGACGAAAAGTCCCAATTTCGCCCGAAACGCCCGTTTCTCCGCGACGCGGCTTCCCGTGTCCGAACGGAGACACGCTCTCACCCTCACGACACCCGACAACGTCTACCTAGGTCCATCTAACCTAGGGCATCACCCAAAATTGGGCCAAATTCGGATTTCACCCGAAATCGACACAAAACCTAATGTCAAAGTCTCTAAACACTACCCAACTAGTTCCAACTTCCTCCCACGGGTAGCCTACGGGTCTAGGAAGGTTCTAAAATATTAATTACACTATAAAAGAGTAATTACAAGGAGAAATTTAGGGTTTACCTCTTGGGAGTTGGAATCCCAAGCCAAAATCTCCAAAATGCTCCAAATCCTCCAATCCAAGCTTCCAAGCCTCAAATCCAAGCTCCAACACCAAATCTAGGCTCTACCCACCTAGGTTAGGGAAGAATGTAAGGTTAGGGTTAGCAACCATGGAGAATAGAAGAAGAAAGAAGAGGAAAATGATGCTTACTTGAAGTTGGGAGGAAGAAATAAGAAGAAAGAGTGGAGAGGAAGAAGAAGTAGTGAAGAAGAAGGAATGGGGGGGAAATGGCTGCTGTCCACGGGTTGGGGGAAGGGTTTGGGGCCGGCCACAACACATATAAGGGTTCCACTAAGTCCAAATGACCAAAATGCCCTCCCGTAACTCGGTTTTGGGTTTCGGGGCTCCAAATGCACTCAAACTAGTTCCAAATCTCTCCAACTAACCTCCTAAAAATAAAATAATAAATCTAAGCCCCAAAATAATTCTCACAAGGGTGTGGGCTGGGTCGGACATGGGTCCACTAGGGTCTGACATGGGTCCAGGCTAGCCAAAATCCTAAAACAATCAAAATAAAAATAATAAAAAATAATGCAATCACTAATTAAATATAAATACAATTAATTATAAATAATACACAATTAACCAAATTAAAAATAAAAAAAAATACCCGGCTCTGGAAATGGGGTGGTGACAAAAGACGAAACAAACAGTCGTCCGGAGCATTTCAACGGAAACCACCATTATCATGGTTGCTGAGGAAAAAAAAAAACAGAAGGAATGAATCATAGTTTCTACCGATCCGATACACCCAATACCAATACGGTTTGACATGTCCCGATCAGATATAGCCAATACCAATACGTAAGGACATCAAAAATTATAATGTTGTATTGTGGCAAGATACACTGAGGTTAGATATGCAGAGGTTGTGTGAAGGATATTCAGCCTTGTCTATAGACAAGGATTATGACGTATAGGATCGTTCTGATGTTTTTAAGTATCCGGGATGAAGACTCTCATGGTCGACTTCTCCTCACATATATTTTAGTAGACTTCGATATATTTGGTTTTCTCCAATCTCGCAAGTCTCAAGTTATATTTACAATTAATATTTATAAAAGATATTAAAAGAAATAGGAACATTTCAAGATAAACAACATTTGATAATACATTTGAAAAATTGCAAAAATTACAAAAAAAAATCCAAGATAAAAAGACGAAGAATAGATGATACTCTATTCAATAGTTATGTGTATTGCTTAATTATCACTTCATGCTTCTCGTGTTTTTTTCTTTTCTTTTCTTTTCTTTTCTTTTGATGGGATCATGCTAGTGGTATGAATTGAATATTTTAAATATAAAATAATTTATTTATTTTTACTTGGACCAATTATTATAATATAATAGTCACAATATGTACAAAGCTAACAAATACTTGGACTTTTCTTGAAATGAGCCTCTATATTACAAACTCTAGATTTTTTTTACTTAGTAAAAACTATTGAGTTATTGGGCCAAAGACTATAATAGATACAATATATACCCAAACTAAGTCTCTTTTTTTGAATTCCCAAAACTTGGCCGGTTGTCCCTTTTGCCCTGGACCATGGCCAAGCTGATGGCGAAGGAGAGTTTAAGATTATTCGTTTAGTTTGCTATCATACTTTTTTTTATTTGTATGTGTGTGTGTGTATACGCGTGCTCATTTTAGAGTTTTTGTTCAAGGGAAGACATGTTAGGATGATAGAATGTTTTTTGTATGGCCAAAAAATGTTGAAAACTATTTATGTGCATTGCACATGAAAGTTGAAATTAATGTTGAAATTAATGATAGTTTGAGTATTGAATCAGTATTGGACCCTTATGAGTATCAGGATCAGTGGTGTCGGTGGTTTCGTATCGTAATATCAATTTTTTTGTATTAGAAATAAATAATTATTAATAATTTAGAAAAAATATTTTACACATTTAAGCATAATTTTAAGTTTTCTTTATTTATGTGTTTTTACAACCTTACTATATTTTTTACGTCACTTTCGATTAGCCTTTTTCGTTCAAATTTTTTTGTCGAATTGAGTGGGAAAGAGAGAACCAACGTCGGCATCGGTCTGTTTCGTTATCGGTCGGTGTCGGATTGAGACATGCCAAACTGTATCGGTATCGACTATATCGAATCGGTATCAACTGCAAAATATGGGGGGAAACATGATAGTTAACTTCTAACTCCTGATAGTTCACAATAATTAGTAATAACATTAGTTTATTATTTCTTTTTATGGCATTTGATACTCCTGAAACTTTAATTAATTCAATAATTACTTATGAAACAGGATACGTGGTAATATTATATGCATGAGGTGCCGGCAGGACGATACTAAGCCTAACAATAATTAATAGATGAGATATAGCCTAGAAAGGTCACCCAAGACCAATATTATCTTAGAGTAAACAAAGTTGACATTATAGTATTTTTGAGAATTTTCAAGAATTAATTGATAATTTTTACCTAAGGACAAATAAATTACAAGCAGCTTTTAGGATTTAGTATAGCCATCTCGAACCAAAGAACGACCCAAACTTGGTATTTAGGTTTCTAATGACCTATTAGAATTTCTATAAAAAAAATTAGATTTTTCTAAAATTTTGATATAATTTTTAAGGCCAAAAAATATTTAAATTAATTAAAAACCATTTATTGGAATTAATTAAACCAAAAATCTAAATTTTCTAAAACAATAGTTGAGCAAAGCCGCAGTAAGGCCAACCGAGCTCAGCAAGGATCGCTTATATCCCTTGATCTAGGCGGGGTCAAGTTTAATCCGTTGGACCAAGCCGGTCAACATAAAGAGCCGTTAATTGAGCTGCCCGTACGAGTCGATTCAACTGAACCGCTGACACGGTCAGCGCCCAAGACGCATGGACGCACCAAGACTGCAGGATCTAGCACGGATTCATCTTTGGAAAACTCTGACCAGTCCGGAAAAAAAAAAAAAAAAAAAGACCGAACAAAAATATCGAACTGTCACGTGACAGTTCGTGATTGGTCCAAAAAAATAATGATCTCAATCCTCTGCTTACGTAGGCCGAAAAAAATTCGACCATTTCGCTGGAGCCACGTGGCCGTGATTTCTTTTTCGATTTGTTTTCCGGTCTGTGTAGACGTATTGTTGATCTTTTGCCACCACTTTATGTAGCATGCGATGCTACACGAATGTTAGCAGGAGATTTTCGTGGTGGGTTGTGATCTGCAAGGAGAGTTGCGATAATGGCGATAGTGAGAGAGGATTAGGACTACGTTTTTTTGTTTTTAATTTACAATAGGGGGCATATTGTCATTTTTATTTTATTTTTTATTAGGGATAAATTGTAAAAATATGATAGCTTAAAGTATTTAAGTGATAAAAATATACTTCAGGATAATAACTTGTCCAAAAATAAGTTCGGAGTATTTAAATGTCAAAGTTCTATAGTTAGAAATATATTAAGCCTTTTGCAAATTAACAATTCAATTTAGAGTAATATATCAGTTTTACAAAAGAGTTGCGAAATTGACATGGGGCCGAAACTTTGCTCTAAGAGCATCATTAGTAATGTACATGTCAATTTCTAGATTCTAGATTGGGTAGAATAGTAAGATCCATCCTAAGTTCTAGAATCTATATTTAGAATGTTGGAACTAATTTGATAGACTAGTAAGATACATCATTAGTTCCATTTTTTAGATTCTCATGTCCAACCAATCCACATGAGCTATAGGTTGGGTCTGAGAATTTCTAAATTCAGAATGTGGAACTCATTTTGTAGACTAGTAAGTCCCAATTTGGAGCCCCAATTTCTAGATTCTATATTATAGATTTTACTTCTTTTTTTACATTAATTTTTGATCACATAATTTTTGGGACCAAATGTCACTTTATCATTTTATGCTATTCTCATACAAACACAACCCATTCTACATTTACCTTTTAAAAAAAAAAAAAAAATTGGACATCAAGATGCAATTTTGAGCACCATCTACTAAGAATGTTATAAGAGCATCAATAGTAAGGCTCATCCCAATTTCTAAATTCTAGATTCAGAATGTATGAGCTCATTTTGTTGAATAATAAGACTTAATTGGAGCTCCATGATGGTCTCATCTCAAGACCTCAGAATTTCTACATTCAGAATGTATGAACTCATTTTATAGAATAGTAAGGTTCTCTTTGGAGTTCCAATTTCTAGATTTTAGATTTTTATTTTTTTGAAAAAAAAAGAAGAATGATTATTGAACTTGGATCTACATCCACTCTTCTTTGGGCCTCAAGATTTATGTTTTTACTATTCTCATACAAACACAACCCACTCTACATTAATTTTTTTTTTTTATATTACAAATTTGAACCCCAAGATGCATTCTTGTGCTCCATCTACTAGATAGTTAGGCTCATCCCAATTTCTAATTTTTAGATTCAAAATGTAGAATCTTATTTTGTAGAATAACAAGGCTCACTTGGAGTCCATGATGGTCCCATCTCAGGAGTTGTAGCCTGGATTTCAAAAAAATTACATTCAGAATATAGGAGCTCATTTTGTAGAACAACAAGACTCAATTTGAAATCTCAATTTTTATATTCTAGATTTTATATTATTTTTTAAGAAAAAATAATAGAATTATGGCAATTGAGTCTATAACCACTCATGTTATTTGGACCTCAAGATTTTTTTTTTTTACTATTCTCGTACAAACCCACCACATTCTACAATTATTATTTTTATTACAAATTTGGATTCAAAATGTATTATTGAGCTACATCAACTACTGATGCTCTAAAGAAGATGGAACATGTCCAAGCCTCTGTGTCCGGATCCAGAATCCAACTCTGACTTCAACGAAGACATTATCCTCAAAAATCTGGAAAAAGAAAATTTGAGCATGGAAGTTGTAGTTCTTCTTTCCAAATTATGGTGGTACACTGAAAACATATCTATGTAGCAAAATATACTGTAAATTTCCTACAGCTGCACACTGCAGATCTCAACATGAACAGATATATGGGTGCCGCGGCAGATACGAGCAGGTCTGCACCAGATCCGGTACAGACCAAACATGACGGATCCTGGTCCAACACTGAAACAGAAAGAATAGTAAATTTTAAGAGGACAGTTTATTTAGGAATAGGCAATCACAACAGTCCAAACATAAATAAAAACTGACTCACTGAAATAATCCAAATAAAACTATTGCTCCTCACAAGTCTTCGTCATCAAGATAGCAATCATGATACTAATATCAAATATAACCAAACCTTATCTTAATAAGAAAAAAATAAAAATAATAACCAATACAACACGAAGATTAAAAATCGATCCGGATTAGTTTTCGTGTTGATGTTTAAATTAATCACGCTTGAAGTCAAAACACGAATAGGACCCAAAGTGTCCTGGCACCCCTTTTCTTGCACCATCAACAGGAAGATTAAAATCCAACATGTCGCATCTAGTAAACTCTTCCTAGATCAGGTTTGACAAAGTTTAAATTGCATAAAGCCCCAGATCTTCCCAACCAATCCTCGTGTATAACTGTAACCAGGTTCTTTTATTAGATTGCGAGTCTATAGATTTTCAAGGATGCTTATTGTTACATTGCTACATTCCTAACTGATTCCTACTGCAATTCTCAGCCTTGAAGCGACTAAAGGCAGTAGTGATGGTTAACAGTGAACTGAAGGGTTCTAAATACATTGAAGACTGCATAAAGATACATTGAAGGCTGCTTGATATGACTACAGGAGCTAATGAAGATTGACACTTGCAATTGGAGGTGTATAAGAGACTTCGACACTTGCAATTGGAGATGTATCAGAGAGTATCAGATTTGCAATTGGAGGTGTATCAGGGAGTATCAGAACTCAGAACTATAATGAAGAGGTCTACTGAAGACTATGTTAGCTATAGCTGGAAAGAAGCCTGCAGTGTTCTTATGCTAACTGTCAATAATTAGGCATACATTGCCCATTAGCACAGGTGGCAGTAGAGTTAGGTAGGTAGAATCTTGTAAGGAGGTAGAATCTTGTAAGGAACAGTATAAATAGGTATAGAAGGAGAGAAGGGGATATGATATAATCTTGCTCAAATTTCTCATTTCTTAGTGCAAAACTTACATTCTTGTACTGTTACATTTTCCTTTCAATAATACAAATACATTAAGTTCTCTCATTTGTTCTTCCACACACTATTATTGATTCTTGCTTCCTGTGATTTCTGAGCAATGTCCTCAAATGATGCGATCTCCTCCATTCTATGGCCATCAGGGAAGGGATCTAACAATTTTGTATCAGAGCCATTAGAGTCAATCTTGGAAGAGGACACTAACCAGGGCTCTAGAAGCCATGGCAGCCATGGTCAAGGGGCTCCTCCGGAACCACCACCACAACCGCCGATCTCGGCAGAGGAGAGGAGGTACCTGACTTTAGAAGGTAAATTCTCAACTCTTAGTGAGAAATTAGATCATATAATGGAGGAATTCACCAATTCAAGAAGGAATCCTTACCTTCCTCAGTTTATGCAACCCATGATGGCTCACCACTCACACTGTGTCCAGTCTTCCTCCCATAGCCACACCTATGGCCAATCACAAACCAAATTTTGTTCCTACCAGTCAGAAAATTCAGAACCCCAAGTACAATTGAATGAATTTTCATGGAGTGAATTTTCATGGAGTGCAGAGTCCTGTGTATACTGGAATGAATTGCCAAGGAATGCAGACTCTGAGACAGACATAGCCTTCCCCAGTGGGTCAGTATATGCCAGAATCCCGTGTGAATGCCTGTGCCTATGGCTACCAACCCTCCTCATCAGTCTCACAACCCTGCACAACCACACCCACATCCTCAATTTAGTATGCCAGCTGCAGTGACCAAACACCCAATTCCCAACTCAGGTACTTAACAAGAATACTGTCTACACCCTCACATAGTTCATATTCTTGGACTCAACCCACACTGAGATTGAAAATTCCAGATTTTGATGAGAATTTGGATGTGGAAGAATGGTTACTTAGGGTTAACCACTATTTTAACTACTACAATATTCAATAATGGGATATAGTCAAGGTCTGTTCAATGAAATTAAAAGGAGCTGTAGGGGGGGATTCATGAGTTGGACTGAGTTTTGTCAATCAATCAGATTAGAATTTGGCCCTTCACAGATTATTGACCACATGGTAGAGTTGAAATTGCTGAAACAAGAAGCCACTGTCCATGAATATGGACAGCAATTCCAGAAACTTTCAAAAAGAATTCAAGGAATTTCTGAAGGATGCTTGATTAGTCAATACATTTAGAGGATTGAAGGAAGAAATTATGTATGAAGTACAAGCCTCAAACCCAGCTAAGCTAGCAGCACACACACAAAAAACTAGTAAAGTCAATCCAATATCAAATGAAGAGTGTGCCTGTACCAATAAATGTACCTTATTCAAGCAACGGAATGAAGGGAGATACAAGAAGACAACCAAATACCAATCATGAGAGTAGTAACCATCTTACTATCTCCACCACTGAGTTGATGAGAAGGAAGAATTTGGGTCTTTGTTTCATGTGTGATGAAAAATGGTTCAAGGACCATAAGTGTAAGGAGAATAGGTTGTTTATGCTGATATGTGATGATGAGGGTCAGTGTCAAGAGCTATCTGATACAGAGAGCCCAGACTCAGAAACTGCAGCAAACCTCTGCCAGACTTCATTTGCCATATCATTGCAAGCACTCCCAGGTGCCTTACACCATTCTACCATGAGGATGAGGGGTTCAGTACATAATAGGCCTGTCATGATTTTGGTGGATTCAGGCCACAATTCAGTAAAAGGTTAGGTTTCACCTTGACAGAGAATAAATCTTTTGAAGTGATGGTTGTCAATGGAGAGAAATTGCTGAGTAAGGGGCTTTATACAGGAGTGGTCATTAAGTGTCAAGGTAAGAAAATTATAGCCAATCTGATGCAGCTACCAATCACAGGGTGTCAAATAGTGTTAGTTGCCTAATTGGCTTAGCACATTGGGAGATATAGTCTAGAATTTCCTAGAGTTGACCATGAAATATGAATTACAGGGAGAAAAACATCAACTCAAAGGAATTAAAGCATGTAATAGTCAGTTGAGGGAATCTGCTAGTAAGAATTTTAGGCAAAATCCTCAATTCTTTGTAATACAACTTTGTTCTCAAGTACAAGTAGTGAGTACAGAAACAGAAGGAAGCTATAACTATTAACTGAGCACCCTGTTGAATAAATTTGAACACTTATTTGCTGAGCCTACAGGACTGCCACCACGGAGGATTTTTTATCACAGAATTCCTCTGATACCTGGAGCCCTACCAGTCTGCAGCAGAACCTACAGGCACCCCTACATTCACAAGAATGAAATAGGGAAGCAGGACCAGGAGATGCTGAATACAGTTATCATTAACCTAGTAATTGCTCATATTCCTCACTAGTTAACTTAGTAAAAAAATCTGATGGGAGTTGGAGGATGTGTATTGATTATAGGGCACTTAATCAAAATACCATTAAGGATAAATTTCCTATTCCTTTTATTGATGAACTCTTTGATGAATTACATGGAGCTACTCTCTTCTTCCTCTCCAAATTGGATTTAAGATCTGGGTATCATCAAATAAGGATGAATGAAGAGGATATGTACAAGACTGCCTTTAGAACTCGTGAGGGTCATTATGGATTCCTGGTAATGCCTTTTGGGCTCACCAATGCCCCCTCCACATTTCAAACTATGATGAATGCAATCTTCAAGGACTACTTGAGGAAGTATGTTTTAGTTTTCTTTGATGATATATTGATTGCAGTCAGCCTGCCTACTATGATCACCTACACAAAGACTTCCTTAAATTGGAGGAAAACCAACTCATACTCAAGAAAAGTACGTTTTCATTTGCACAGAATAAAGTAGGATATTTGGGACACATTATTTCTGATAAAGGGATAGAGGTGGATAATGAAAAGATTCAAGCAATTGTTCAATGGCCTACACCCAACACTATTAAAGAGTTGAGGGGATTCTTGGGGCTCACTGGTTACTACAGGAGGTTTATCAGAGGATATGGGGTCTTGGCTAAGTCTCTAAGTGACCTACTAAAAAAGAATGTATTTTAGTAGAGCTCCTAGGCACAACAGTCCTTTGAAAATCTGAAATTGATGCTTACACAACCACCAGTCCTTAGAATGTCTGATTTCCAGAAGGAATTTGTCCTAGAGTGTGATGCCTCTGGAGAGGGAATTGGAGCAGTTCTAATGCAGAAAGGACAACCTATATCCTTCTTAAGCCAAGGACTGAAGGGAATGGCTAAAATCCTTTCTACCTATGAGAAGAAAATATTGGTCATCTTGTTAGCAGTAAAGAAATGGAGTCAGTATCTATGGGGAAGGATGTTTATCATTAAGACTAATCACACATCTTTGAAATATATGCTTGAGCAGAAAGTCTATACAGATGCACAGTACAAGTGGGTATTAAAACTACACGGGTACAATTATAAAGTGAAATACAAAAAGAAGGAAAATATTGTTGCTGACAGTCTATCAAGGAGGAAAGAAGCCAGTTTAGTTGCTGCAACTGTAATACATGCAGATTCGTTACAGGATATCAAAGCACAGATGAGTAAGTCTTCTTATTATCAAGAACAGAAAGCCAAATGGGACCAAGGACAGTTGGATACCAGGAAATACACTATGCAAAATGACCTACTCTATTACAAACAGAGATTATTAATAGGTCCTCATTCAGAATTTGCCACTACAATGACAAGAGAGCATCATGACTTGTGGAGTGGATGGCATTCTGGAGTTACTAAAACATTACATAGATTAAGGAAGGTATATTACTGGAAGGGGATGAAAAAACATGTCAAGGACTATGTGAAAACCTGTGAAGCATGCAAAAGAAACAAGGAAGAAAAAAATTCTCCTGTAGGCTTGCTACAAACCCTTCCTATACCTACCAATATCTGGAAAGAATCAGATATATCATTGGACTTTGTAGACGGCTTGCCAAAGATTCATCATAAAACAACTATCCTTGTGATAGTCAACAGACTAACCAAATATGTTCACCTCTTTGCACTGAGTCACCCTTATACTGCCACTGTGGTAGCTCAAGTTTTCTTGGAAGGAGTCTTCAAGTTGTATGGAATGCCCAAGTCTATAGTGACTGATAGGGACCCTATATTCACAAACCTGTTCTGGAAGAAAAATTTTAAATTGCAAGGGACACAACTCAAATATAGTACTGCCTATCACCATCAGTCTAATGGCCAAACTGAGGTGACTAACAGGTGCACTGTGTAACGACCCGTTCCGTTCAAACGGACAGCCGATTCAAACTGCACAAGTGCAACGACCCGACCCGCTTTGATCAGCGAGATGACTCGTTTGAGGCAAAGGATTTCAGATTTGGCCCTTCAGGAGTTCAGACTTAAGACTTTCAAAGGCTCGCTCGGAGTATCGCTCGACCAAGGCGAATCATCGCTAAGGTGGGTGGCTACGATGAACTTATCTTTGCTTAGCCAGCACACTTGAAATATGAACGATACATGCTAGTCGCTAGGTGAATCACCCCATGCATGCTAATAAAGAATACAACGCACCTAGCTAAGAAAATAATCCGATCTTGTATTGCTTGTGTTAGAATATGGAAATTAAACTTGGCTTATAACTTGGACCCTCGCATGCTACTTTAGCTTCGTGCAAGCAGATCCCGCTATGTCTCGAGTAGATTATTATATACTCTTCGTAGTGCACTGCTCACTTGTTTACCCTGCTCGTTCCCTAAATTACGTCGCTCGATATGTCCCTGTACGGCTTCACTCTTCGCACTATACTATAGACCGTGCTAACGTAAATGCATATGTTTCTAAATGCATGCTTGCTTGCTTACATTGTAACTTGTACTCGTTGCCAAGTTTCAATACTGGTCACATAAATCATTCCACGACCCTGGTAACACTATCATGTCTTGCATTCATCTAAGTTCCCCGGAAGACTATCGAATAGTCGTTCCGTGCAAGAATGAACCTGAAAGTGTTCGGGACCATTAGGTCGCCAAGGCATCTCCGAACTATGGGATTGCACCATGTCAAGTTTAACTCGGAACGAGAATCATGTCAAGCAAAGCAAGTATCACAGCTCGTGGAGCATACTCGTTCTGAACAAGAATCAAGAATTAACATGTCATGTCATGAATCCCGTGAATCTGAGACCCAAGACTTGCATGTCGCGGACAACTTGTGCACAAGGTATTCAATCTGTTCCTGCAGACGGTCTCCGGGGCACTGGGGCCGATCCGATCCGGACGGAACATCTGTTAGTCTACCTATTTTGGACAGGATGGCGTGTAGCGCCTTGTGAACCTTCTTTCACGCCATTCTCGCTCTTAGACTAAGTAGTCGCCTGTTTCGGGCAGGATGGATGTGACGCCTCGTTCCTTGAGTCGCATACCATTCTCGCTCTTGACTACGAGACCATTCTCGCTCTTGACTACAAGCCGTCATTTATGGCTATGCCAGCGACTCATGTTCATATAGATAAGTCATCCTCGCTTAGCGGCAATCTGTGTACGAGTCATTGCATCGCATCCAGTAATCTGAAACACCTGAACGATTATGAGTATAAGACATCTATACATATTGAACACCTGAGTATAACACACTTGAATAATCCGTGTAACTCGTGCACCTGAATCAGAACCCCGCTCGTGACACTTGTGTTGATTATGCAATTGCCCTTGGATTTCATTATATATATCCGTGCTTGGTTTAACTTGGTTTTTCTTGGACAGGGAAGGACGAATGGTAAGTATCGCCGTGTTACTCATATATCGCACAGCATACTGCCACACGAGTTAAGCTTTACATTATGCCATGAAACTGATCCTAAGGTAAGATTAGAAAGATAACTTAATAGATGGTGCACTGAACCTATATAACGTGTTTGGATTTGTCAGCGGACGAGAAGCCTCCCCACCAGTGCATTCATGTACTGATAACCCACCAGATTGCTTACAGGGTGCGGGAGAACCTCGTTCGGTGTGGAAACCCCCTTCATGCGAGTTAAGACATGGAGTTCACTCTGGAGCCTTGGAGCGTTGCGTCCGGAGCTGAAGCACATATACAAGACATAATGTTGGAACATCGCCTATGTATCATTCCGCAAATGTAGCCACTTGACACGTTTTTATTGTTTCGAGAGAGGACTTGAGCGACTTGTAATCTCGGCCTAGCGCCGCTTGTAATACTTGTGCAACATCAATAAAGTGCTTGTTTTACTTCTATACTTGTGTTATTCAATGCTTCCGCTATTGACGACTCTGTGAACTTGTTAACAATCGCCTGTTCGTTTCTTATTCCGCTGCATTCGGACTATCTGTGCGACTCTGTGGCTTAGACATCTTACCGCATGTTCGGATCATGGCCTTGCACGGGCGCAGCTTGTGCTCGTGCGACATCACGTCCAGATGGGAACGATCGTCTCGCGGGAGCGCTGGCGCGGTGATTCGCGTCTAACGGGGACGGCCGATTACCTGCGAAAAATTGGGACATGACATATTGGTATCAGAGCATCGGCTTTACGTCTTTGGACTTCGTATCGATTTTTTCAGTTTCGAAAGCTCGTTCGTGGGTTATGTACGTATATACTCTCTCTCTCTCTCAATGTCCCAACGGAATGTTCCATACAATGAGTCTAAATAATTTTAAAAAGTGCATGTGATTGATATGATTGCTTGAACTGGATAGTTATACGAAAGCCTTTGTGCCGACCTGTGCTAGACTTTGTGAGAATAGACTCGTGCTAGAATTTGCAAGTTATGTGCGAACCCAAATACCTATACGTGATTACCCAGCTGGTTAGTGTGCGAGATAGAATATCATTCGGACGGTTAGCTATGCACACAGCCATTTCGGCTAAGTTGTGTTGAGTATCGCGCGCCAAGACCCTTTTGGTGCGAGCTAGTTTGCAAGCGAGATTGAAATATCGTTCAGAAAATGACAAGTCATACTTAGAATGGCAACCAATAGAAACCTTATCAGTTTATCGCTAAGGCGAATATACTGGACCATGCTTGTATTTTGAGAAATAGCTCGGACAGTATTTCGTGTCAGCAGATACAAATCAAATATGGTTTACCTAGATGACTATCAACAGGAATATATACGAGACTAAGATTTATCAGGCGACGCTTAGGTATCGCGCAAGAATTCTAAGGAACGACTTGGTGAATATGCTAGTTAGTGATGTGAACACGATTGAGGATTTAATTGGGTGACTCGATTCCTGATTGGTTTATGGATTGTTTTGGAAATGTTCAAGCGAATTCATAGGTCTCGTATGATAGTTGGTTTGAACAATTGAGAATGTATTGAACAAAGTGATAAGGCTTATATCGAATAGGGATTCAAGGAAATGAAATCGATATCTTGGTCAAGGAAACTTGGTAGAAACTTGATGGATCGTGCGAGCGATTTCAAATTGAATCAAACGGATTGAAACTTGAGTAGGATATCGCTCGAATAAGAGTTAGCCGAGAATGAATATTGTGGTTCGATGAAAGAGGTAAGCGATAACGGATTTGACCTGGAGTTTAGAAGTACGATCTTGAATCTAGTTCGAAAAGATAACCTTCGAAATCAGTCACAACCGAGAATATTATCCTGCGGGAGCGCTGACGTGGTGATTTCACGTCCGGCGGGGATAATCGAACTCACGGAAACATATTCGGTGATTATTCAAACGAACTCGATGAATGGAACGTAACAAAGTAAATAGACTTTGGCTTGAGTATTGAACTTAGTTATTTGAGGAATGCTGGAAGTAAGACCACGGATTGATCAAACGGTAACATTGAAGTTTGATGATTTGACTAGACAAATTATGATCACGGCATGACCGGACATGACTTGATGGAATATATATAACTTGGATGGAGCAAAGTGAAATGATAAGGTATCTCGATCGTTTCGAAGATAACCATAACGTTCGAAGTTCTTGTCATGTGCGAGCGTAACTCCATGCTCGTACATGCGTCACGTCCGGATTAGGACGATTATCCTGCGGGAGCGTTGGCGTGGTGATCTCACGTCCAGCGAGGATGATCGAACTTGCGAAAAACCGGAGCGTGATAACTGATGGATCGTCTTGACTTGTGGTTCGACACGATAAGACGAGTTGGGAATACAAAGTGAATCGAAAGTGTTTCAAGGATATTGTCTAGAACCTGGAGTAAGTCATGCTTGATGGTTTCGTGAACGGATACATAAATCATGTTGGACGACTTAGAGTTATGATCAGAGATTTAGAATTTAATCCTGGCTTGGTGGTCTAGACTTAGAATGGATATATGGGTTCTATCAAACATGTTTGAGGAGATGGATATATCATGGATTTGACTGAACGGACTCGAACCATGTACAAACGAACATGTTAATGTGAGTAGGATGATCTGTGCTCGATGTTTAAAAATCTGAGTGAAACTTGCTTAGGTAGAATATCCCGTGCAAACGAACAATCGTTTTGACCTTAGAAATTGAGACGAGCATCGTGCGACGAATTTGCACGATGAATCGTGTGCTTGAACTTGTACCTATGACCTTGTGAGCTGACCTAGTAATTAGGTAGACGACCATGTGCAGAGTGAAAGAACTTGTATAACCGACTTTAGAGTATTGCTTGAGCAAGCCATAGAACTGGGACAGCAAGACTTAGAGTTAGACTTGGAACGATAAGTGTGTGCTATGTTTGACACGAATGGAGATGGACAGTAGTCGGTAGATCAGATAGATCGTGCTTGACGGTAGTGCAATGTTTGATTTGAGTGGGATTGAAAATGACGGATTTTATTGACCCTGTTGGAGGTATCATCGTAATTTATAAGACGAGAACCCTTGAGATTTTCACAAGTAGCTTGTCCGATTTCTCTATCGATGAGTTTGGTTGAATGCATATGTTTGAGGGACGCCTTGAACGTGTGCACGATCCAAGAATCGGTGATATGTTGAACTCGAGTGCAAAGACTTCGCTATCGCTAAATTGGTTGACATGCATATGTTTGAGGGACGCTTTGAATATGTGCACGATCCAGACTCGCGATATGCTGATCTCGAATGCTAGTGCAAGTTAATATGTTAGATTCGCATGAACGAGTATAACGATTTGGATAAGTTTGCCTCAGCCTTAGATCGCCATTCAAGATGGATTGTAATGTACCCCGTGTTAAGCGATATATGTTCTGCGCTAAGGTGCAATAGAGACCGAGTCAGAGCTTGGATTGAATGATAGAGTCATTCATTGAGACAGACCCAGTATATACGCGATACGGTATAAGTTACGGGTAAAGAATTGTGTTCGAACGGATCTAGTGATACGGATCGTTATGCTTGAGATAGATTCGATAGTATGCGATAGAACGGTTTGCGCTCAGAAAGTCTCGAGGACAAGACTTTTCTGAGTGGTGTATAATGTAACGACCCGTTCCGTTCAAGCGGACAACCGATTCAAACGGCACAAGTGCAACGATCCGACCCGCTTTGCTCAGCGAGATGACTCGTTTGAGGCAAAGGATTTCAGACTTAGCCCTTCAGGAGTTCAGACTCGACTTTCAAAGGCTTACTCGGAGTATCGCTCGACCGAGACAAATCATCGCTAAAGAGGGTGGCTACGATGAACTTGTATTTGCTTAGCCAGAACACTTAAAATATGGACGATACATGCCAGTCGCTAGGTGAATCACCCCCTGCATGCTAATAAAGAATACAACGCACCTAGCTAAGGGAATAATCCCATCTTGTATTGCTTGTGTTAGAATATGGAAATGAAACTTGGCTTATAACTTGGACCCTCGCATGCTACTTTAGCTTCGTGTAAGTAGATCCCGCTATGCCTCGAGTAGATCATTATATACTCTTCGTAGTGCACTGCTCACTTGTTTACAATGTTGGTTCCCTAGATTAAGTCGCTCGATATGTCCCTATACGGCTTCACTCATCGCACTACACCATAGACCGTGCTAGCTTAAATGCATATATTTCTAAATGCATGCTTGCTTGCTTACATTGTAACTTGTACTAGTTGCCTCGTTTCAATAATGGTCACATAAATCATGCCACGACCCCGGTAACACTATCCTGTCTTGCATTCATCTAAGTGTTCCGGAAGACTATCGAATAGTTGTTCCGTGCAAGAATGAACCTGAAAGTGTTCGGGACCGTTAGGTCACCAAGGCATCTCCGAACTATGGGATTGCACCATGTCAAGTTTAAATCGGAACGAGAATCATGGCAAGCAAAGCAAGAATCACAGCTCGTGGAGCATACTCGTTCTGAACAAGAATCAAGAATTAACATGTCATGTCATAAATCCCGTGAATCTGAGACCCAAGACTTGCATGTCGCGGACAACTTGTGCACAAGGTATTCAATCTGTTCCTGCGGACGGTCTTCGGGGCACTGCGGCCGATCCGATCCGGACGGAACATCTGTTAGTCTGCATGTTTCGGGCAGGATGGCGTGTAGCACCTTGTGAACCTTCCTTCACGCCATTCTCGCTCTAGACTAAGTAGTCGGCTGTTTCGGGAGGATGGATGTGACGTCTCGTTCCTTGAGTCGCATACCATTCTCGCTCTTGACTACAACCCGTCCTTTATGGCTATGCCAGCGACTCATGTTCATATAGATAAGTCATCCTCGCTTAGTGGCAATCCACGTGCGAGTCATTATATCGCATCCAGTAATCTGAAAAACCTGAACGATTATGAGTATGACATATGTACATATTGAACACCTGAGTATAACACACTTGAGTAATCCGTGTAACTCGTGCACCTGAATCAGAATCCCGCTCGTGACACTTGTGTTGCTTATGCAATTGCCCTTGGATTTCATTATATATACCCGTGCTTGGTTTAACTTGGTTTTCCTTGGACAGGGAAGGACGAATGGTAAGTTGGTAAGTATCGCCGTGTTACTCATATATCGCACGGCGCACTGACACACGAGCTAAGCTTTACATTATGCCATAAAACTGATCCTAAGGCAAGATTAGAAAGATAACTTAATAGATGGTGCACGGAACCTATATAACGTGTTTGGATTTGTCGAGCGGGCGAGAAGCCTCCCCACCAGTGCATTCATGTACTGATAACCCACCAGATTGCTTACAGGGTGAGGGAGAACCTCGTTCGGTGCGGAAATCCCCTTCGTGCGAGCTAAGACATGGAGTTCTCTCTGGAGCTTTGGAGCGTTGCGTCCGGAGCTGAAGCACATATACAAGACATAATGTTGGAACATCGCCTATATATCATTCCGCAAATGTAGCCACTTGGCACGCTTTTATTGTTTCGAGGGAGAGGTCATGAGCGACTTGTAATCTCAGCCTAGCGCCGCTTGTAATACTTGTGCAACATCAATAAAGTGCTTGTTTTACTTCTATACTTGTGTTATTCAATGCTTCCACTATTGACGACTCTGTAAACTTGTTACCAATCGTGCGACTCTATGGCTTAGAGATCTTACCGCATGTTCGGATCATGGCCTTACACGGACGCAGTTTGTACTCGTGCGACATCACGTCCAGATGGGAACGATCGTCCTGCGGAAGCGCTGATGCGGTGATTCGCGCCTAGCGGGGCGGCCGATTACCTGCGAAAGATCGGGACGTGACACACTGAAGGATACTTGAGATGTTTTTGTGGTCAAAAGCCGAAGGAGTGGAGCAGATTTCTATCTTGGGCAGAGTATTGGTTCAATAGCAATTGGCATACTGCCACTAGAACCACACCCTATGGAAGGTCACCCCCAAACTTACTTAGTTGCAAAGAGGTAGCTGAAGCCTTAGTCTCTAGAGACAATGCAGTCCAATTATTAAGGGATAACTTGATTCTTGTTCAGGACAGGATGAAGAAAATTGTCAATTCACATAGGACAGACAAAAGTTTTGATGTTGGTGATTGGGTGTATTTGAAGTTACAGACCTATAGGCAGATATCAGTAGTCCACAGGAAGCCTCAGAAACTTCCTCCAAGGTATTTTGGTCCTTATCAGGTACTGGAAAAAATAGGTGTGGTTGCCACCAAAATAGCTTTACCAGCAGAGGCTCAGATTCACCCTGTCCCAACTGAAAAAAAATATTCGTGGCAAGCTTGAAGTTCAAAGAGGAATCCCTAGTTATGAGATTCACCCTGTCCCAACTGAAAAAAATATATTAGTGGCAAGCTTGAAGGTCAAAGAGGAATCCCTAGTTATGAGAAATCAACTTTATGGGTCATAGACAGAAGGATGGTTAAGAAAAACAATAGAGCTGCAATAGAATTGTTGGTTCAATGGAAAGAAGGGGACATCCATAATGCTACATGGCTACCCTATGAAGATTTCATAAAAACATATCCATATTTTGACCTTGAGGCAAGGTCAAAATAAGGGAGGGGTAGTTGATACATTCCTAAATGATTCCTACTGCAATTCTCAGCTTTGAAGCAAGTGAAGGCAGTAGTGATGGTTAACAGTGAATCTAAGGATTCTAAATACTCTCAAGACTGCATGAAGATACATTGAAGGCTGCTTGATATCACTACAGGAGCTAATGAAGATTGACACTTGCAATTGGAGGTGTATCAGAGAGTTTGACACTTGCAAATGGAGGTGTATTAGAGAGTATCAGACTGGCACTTGGAGGACTGGCACTTGAAGGTATATCAGGGAGTATAGAACTCAGAACTATAATGAAGAGGGCTACAGAAGACTATGTTTGCTAGCTGGAAAGAAGCCTACAGTGTTCTTCTGCCAACTGTCAATAATTAGGCAATGACCATTAGCACAGGTGGCAGTAGTGAGTTAGGTAGTTAGAATCTTGTAAGGAACAGTATAAATAGGCATAGAAGGAGAGAAGGGGATATGATGTAATCTTGCTCATTTTTCTCATTTCTTAGTGTAAAACTTTACATTCTTGTACTGTTACATTTTCCTTTCAATAATACAAATACATTCAGCTCTCTCGTTTGTTCTTCCACATTCTCTCTATTCTTGATTCTTGCTTCCTGTGATTTCTGAGCAATGTCCTCAATGATGCGATCTCCTCCATACTATGGCCATCAGGGAAGGGGATCTAACATACATTTGTGAGGATTATTAATTTAACATCTTGATTTGCATGGAGCTTATTGTGTGCCCTTGCATTTGAAGACGGGGTTGTGTTAAACAGAATTTTGATAAGCAAAACCAAGATAAGCAAAGTTTTTGCATTTGGGATTTGGTTTTAAAAAAAAAAAAATTGTTTGGGCAAGCATAACAAGATCAGTGTTTTCTATGTATAAGTTAGCAAACAAACGTATCCTTACGTTATGAATATATTATTTCATCAGTAAACCTTATATTTAAAATTCCATTCATATACAATGTACCAGACGTTAAATATACAACTTAATAAAATCTAAAAGTAAAATTATGATTCCAATAAAACCTAATTTAGGATTAAAAAATCCCTAAATTAGCCTCGGCCCAAATCATGGTCGTCCAATCCAATCCGACGGCCCAAACTGCTGCTAAAAACAAACCAACTGCACAAAAAATCAGACCACAGTATGCCGGCGATATGGTTATGTGAGCACAAATTGTGCCACAAAGCTGTTGGACGTTTTCTGCACTTCCAAGCATATCATCAGTACATTGGCACTGTTGCTTTAGCTTGATACGAGCCCGCTCACAGCCACCGATACTCCCGTCTTCGTTACAACTCCGTCGATGCTTCAAAGACGCTCCAGACTTCAAGTACCTTAGTCCTTAGTATAAGGCTGTATTTCCTAACACTTTTAAGGAATTTTCTCGAGGAGAAATTGGGGGAGTACCAGAAACAATAATACCCTAAGAATATCAATTTGGAGTTACAAATTCGAAACAACAGTACCTTCGGACCTAATACCTATACACCAATAATGAGAAGCCTCTTTGACATATCAACACGCAACCCGTCAGCCTACAATAAACTTCTCATGTTTACCGAACCCACTAAGTCTAGGATTTAATTAAATCAGAAGAACAAACTTGAACTTGTTAAGACCAAGTGGTGAATGAGTAAACTTCTAAAGCTCAATTGAATAATGAATATAACAGAAAAGGGATTAATAAAGTTAGAAAATTGTTTTCATACATCTATCTTTTACTCTAAGATTAATGAATGAAATCATAACTACCAGAAGAGGAATATGAAATTATCTGCTATTATTATTATCATCATCATTATTGGCATATATCACTTCAACTAGTAGAAGAAGAAGAAGAAGAAGAAGAAGAGGACCTTGCAATCAATCAATCTTCCCCCAGGGTCTTGGCAACGATGGAAAGCGCATGCAGTCCGGTCTCGAACTCCTCTCTCAATATGTCATACACAAGCCTGTGCCTCTTCACCGTGGTCAAGTCCCGGAACCCCTCGGAAACGACCCTCACGTTGAAATGCGTCTCTCCGCCGTCGCCGCCGGCCCCGGCGTGCCCGGCGTGGAGATGGGAGACGTCCTCCACCTCCAGCTCCACGGGAGACAGGCTCCTCTCCAGCCTCTCCCTTATCCTCTCCTTCCTCCCCCCGGCGGCGCCGGCGGAGGTTCCGTCGAGCTTGAGGGCCTCGTGCTGCATGGCCCTTGGTGAGCTGGGAGTCGGAGTCGGCGTCGAAGCGGACGCGGGAGGGGTCGGCGGGGTTGGGGTAGGCGCGGATCCAGACCTGGGAGACGCAGCCGCGGACGCGGTGGGCGTCGGTGCGGAACTCGGGGGGAAGGGGGGAGGCGGCTGCCGTAGTCGAGGAGCTGCCGGGGACGGACTGGAAGAGGTCCACCATGGACTGGAGCTTTGGGGGGAGGGAGGTTTGGGACTCGGATTTCATGGTAGCTTTGATGTGTGGAAGAGGAGGAGGAGGAGGACCCGAGAGGCGTTGGAAGGAGATTGAAGTGGAGGAAGAAGAGGCTCTTGAGAGCCTCCTCGGAGAGAAGAGGCTCAGAGAATTGAGGCAGAGAAAAGAAGAAGACGATGACATTAGAAAGAGAGAGGAGAGTCTCATTCGATTAGGAGAAAGAAAGATTGGGGACGTTTCCTTTTTGAGTAAATTATGAAAATGGTCTCTCAAGAATGTAGTGGTTGGCTTTTTATTGGTTCAAATTTTTTATTTTTTATTTTTTTAGTTTGGTATTTAAATTTTGTATTTTAGTTTAAAGAGTGTTTCAACTATATTTTGTTAAATTTTTTGAATAAAAATCGATAAAAATGGACATGTGATGTTCACGTGTCTTACTTTATATAGTTATTTTGTCATATTTTTATTTTTCGACTAAGAATATTGGTGTTCAAATAAATTATACATAAACAAATAGCTTTTGTCGAGTACAAAATATCGGCCCTACAATCCATTATAGTCGACGTATCGGCTAGTCATAACAAAAATAATCCTAAAAATAAGATACGTAACCATCACATGTCTATTTTTAACATTTTTTATCCAAAATACCAATGAAACCTACTTCAGACACTCTTTAAACCAAAATATAAAACTTGGGTACAAAATAAAAAAATAAAAAAAATCAATCACCAAAATGACGACAATGACATTCCTCAGACACTATTTCGGCAATTATTTTTATTCACTCTACTTAAAAAACCAAATTTACTGTGTTATTATACCATATCAAGAGAGTAAATACAACAGTGCTACATGAACAGTCACGATTTTAATCGCGGTGTCACGTGTCCCCCCTCATTGGTCAGGTCTTGACGGCTGACTTAGCAGCTAAGTCAACAGACCCGACTAAGGTTCCAGCTCAAGTGAGATCAACTAACCCAACCGAATGGAAAAAAAATCTGAAAAATATATTAAAAAGAACCAAAATATCTCTACTATTATAATGTGGTTTGGCATCTAATTAAAAAATAGAAAAATTATAATTTTAAGTTTTCTTTTTTTTTAGTCCGTATAACGGGAATACCCACTATTTTATTTACATATATTCATAACAAATTATAATTAAAATATAACTAAATTTTAATAAATATTGATTAAAATATAAATATGTATATAATAAATCTCAATTTAAATATATTTAAATATTAATTTATTATTTAATAATATCAGAAAATAAATAAAATTATTTGGCGTGCAACCCATATGAGTTTAGTGGTCAAAACAATGGTGAATGACATTAGTTGGACAACTTGTCTTATTAGCCATAAAATTATTATTACACAATATTATGAAAATTGTCTTATTAGCAATGAAATTAATTTTACAAGCACATATTACTATTTACACAATACTAGTATATATATATACACATATCTTGCACGTATTTTATAATATTTGTGAAGAGCAAACCATCTTTCCTTAATTTCTGTTTTTCTATACGTAATTACCTAAGTACTCATGCTAAATTAATGAACAATTTTCATTAGTAGATATAGAAAACAATATTTTTGGGAAAAAAAACTTTCAAGATGAAGTCTCAACTTTTCTTATTATAGAGTGGTATAGATTATAAAAATTGTCTAAATAGCTATGAAATTAACATGAATTGATTTTATAGTACAAAAGTATGATTATGGATATAAAATTAAATAGTTATCCAAGCCTAAATATTTTTTGTTATATTTTTGCATGAGTTTTTCTTTTGTTTTTATCTTATGTTCTAAGTAAATATTAGCTTGTTACTTGTATCCTCTAATTTGCTTTTGTGCCTGCTCAAAAGTATTGTAATAGTGTGACTAGTTATCTTATTTTTTTAAGACATGTAAAACTATTATGATTTTATTTTTGAGATTTTTTTTACATTTGAGGTCTTAAATTCATGTGTTTGTCCTTGTTTGGTACACAAATTTTTTTTCCCGGACAAATTTACAGTGGAAAATCTGTTCCCATAATTGATTTAGGTTATAAAAAATTATTCGCAAAAATTGTGAATACCCAAATAAGTAATTTATTCATAAAATATGAAAATCATATCTCCTAGAGAACGTGGAATTTTATTTTTATTTCTGAGAAATTTTAGAAAATGATTATCTTTGTATTTATTTCTAAACCATGTTGTGGTTGTTTTTTTTGTTGCATACATTGGAAACTTGTTCATGCATACTTATGGCACTAGAAAGTCCACATGCCTATTATAAATTTAGTTTAGTAGTTCCATAACAATGTTATTATGCTAGATTACGATTTACTCTACAAGTAAAACTACTCACGCTTCCATCACCATTTAATAGTTGGACTCAAGGGTTTTAAAATCGGACTAGACCGACCGGTTTAATCGATTAATCCGTAAACCAGTAACTTTTTTATGCTGGTTTAATATCGATCGACTATTTTTTTTTTCAAACATTCGGTCAACATGGTCGACTTGGCCGGTCAGTCTACTGAACCGTCTGTCTCAGATGAAATTTGAACCGATTTGACTATGACTTATATTTTTGGACTTTATATGCAATTAAAATTAATATATATATATATTTTGACTAATTATACTAAAATAAACATACATAACTTTTTAGTAGTATATATGTAGTTGTGTATTACGTAAATATTTAATATAAGATTGTAAAATTATAAAACTGGTTCAACCCGGATTAGTGGTTTGATCGAATCCATCTTTAAAACATTGGTTGGACTGATGGGGAAAGTAGTTGAGTGATGTAATAAACTCTATGACATGTATCCACATTACAAAGACATGACCTGACAACTATTATTGACATCCAGGGGAATTGAGACATATGAGGGGGATAAATCTAAGATTAAGAGCATCTCCTGCCCTAAGTGTTCTCTGAACCGTGCAATAAGGTCACTCATAACACGTCTCTCCCATTGGAGTTATCTTAGTCCCGGACCATACTATTCCATGAGATCGAAAAAATGGCAGCGTAACTATTTATTATAATCATCTGAAAGACTTTTTGCTTTTTCCAGCGGTTATTGCTTTATAAAAGATCGGTTCTTGGTTTAGTCCCGGGTATAGAGTCTCCACGCCCGCTTACACTTTGGTACTTTGTTTGCTTCTTATAGTCAAAGTGGGTTCGTTTGAATTGAAGTAGAGCCTTTTGAATATGAGTGGGACTCCTAGGTGGCGCGTTCGTGGAGCCAAACCGAAGGAAGAGCAAAAGGAAGGTGTGAGTTCGAAAAAAATGGTTGTCACAAAAAATCACAACTCCTTAATTCAAAATCCTTCTACAATACAAATGCAAAGTTGGTTGTGAAATTGACATGACAAGTCAAAGACAATGTGAAGTTGGTTGTCTCGATCTAGACAATGAACTTCACAATACTTTATTTCTACATCATCAATTATAAATAAAAATATTTATAAAAAAATTGAAGAAATGGAAAAGTTGTCTTGAAAGTTGAAAAAAAATAGTTTTTATTGTCTTATCAATACTTTTGCATTGGAGAACACTTTTCTACCTTAATGTCTTGTATGAATATAATCTTGTCACATAGGAAAGACATTGTCTTGTGCCTCATGCGAGTAAAACTTTGATACAGATGGTTGAATCAAATATTTGATGCAACCATTGTAAGACAGGTGGGCCCTCCTCTCTTTTCGTAAAATGTGCAATTATATTTTATATAGAAGAGGGCCCACCTGTCATACATTAGTTGTATCAAATATTTGATACAGCCATATAGGAATCACAACACAAAACAAGACAACAGGGTTGGAGATGCTCTTAGAGAAAGACTTTGATACAACGACTGTGGGCCCCTCTATAAAGGTTATATTTACACTTTTATGAAGGGAGAGAGGAGGCCCACTTGTCATACACCCATTGTATCAAAACTTTAATACAATCGGCTATATCATAGTTTTTCTCTAAGATTAACTAGTAAGACCAATGTTGCACAGAGGCGAATACAACACAACACAATAAGAACATGTCCTTGTATATTTTGTTACTAGTCTACGTGAATGTGATTTGTACGTATTTTAATTAGAATATGGTAAAACCAATCATTGTATTTTTCAAGTGACTATTTATGTGTGTTTTCTTTACCAAGGAATTCAGGGTGCACTTGAGAATAAGAATCTTTGAAAAATGGTAATGCCGAAAGAATTTATTATCATTGGAACATGAAGGGTTGTATGAGAAAAGAAGACTTCATAGCATGCAGATTTTATTTTATTGTTTGGACTCTTTTAAACATAAATGACATACAATATGATATAATAGCACAATGCTTCCTCTCAATACTCAATGTATCTATTAAGTAGTCATCTCTCTTATTCTAAATTATTTATCGTTTTCTATTAATTTTAATGACTATTTTAATTAACAAATGATGACAGAGACATTTGAAAGAAGAAAAATTACGATGAAGTCTAACTTCTCGTATTATATAGTATAGATAATAAGGCTTTACGGCACGGCACGAAATTTCCAACATAGTTTTGTGGATCACAACACTATTTACTTTGTGAGATGTGGATTCACTCCAATGTAACTGTATCATTTTTTCCCTCTTAAATATAAAAGAATGGGAAGTATATTCTGATAATAATGTTGGCAAAAGACCATTTCAGTTCCGCCTGGGTAATGCACTTTAAACCTGATGGATTAGTTCTCATATAATCCATCGGCTATGATAATCATGGAACAAAATTAAGAGTAAAACTTTGATACAGATGGCTGTATCAAAAATTGATACAACCAGGTACAAATGTGTGTATATATATATATATATATATATATATATATATACACACACGTTCTATGAAGAGAAAAGAGAATCCACCTGTCATATAGCAATATGTATCAAAGTTTTATTACAAAATTAATGATTGAAAACAGTTGGAAAAGTTATCAAGGATTGAATGCTGACGTAAAAGGCATGAGGGTAGTGATACAAGCAGGCTGCGTCGCAAGGAAAATCGGAATCCTAGACTAGAATTCAATGGACAGTTCATTTTTTGGCCGTTGATAAAGGCACTACAAAATACACTCAGGACATCTCAAATTTTTTTTTTAGATAATTATAAATTATCACTCTCCAAACTTGATCAGAACAGTCCAATTTTTTTCAGAACTGTCAAAATTTTGATAGTACTAACAATAGAAAGGATTCTAAAATATTTAACAGTTCTACCAATTGGAAGGACTCTCAAAATTTTGACAGTCCTGAAAAAAATATGTTGATTCTTTAGAACTGTCAAAATTTTGACAGTCCGAAGGATAAGGGTGTATGCGCAAGATTAGACAAGGAAGGAGGAGAAGGGAGGCATATGCGGAAAGGGAGGACGAGGAGGAGGGTGGCAAGAACATCGACGACAACCGTCTTCCTCCTCCACCTCGTCGTCTTCCTCCTCCTCCTCCTCCTCCTCGAGCAGCTATGCTTCATTCTCTCCCTCCTCCTCGTCTTCCTCCTCCTCCTCGAGCAGCAGCAGCATCGGTGGTAAGAGCAGCTGCGACAGTCGTGCTGTGCTCGTCAGGGTCCGGCAGTTGGAGCACGGACGTGGAGGTCGAAGGGGGGGTAGGGGTGGGAGGAGGAACGAGAGGAGAGAGAGGAGGAGATGATGGACAACCCTAGTAAAATTTGGACTAGTCTGAATAAAAATTATTTCTAACTGGACTAACACCAATACTGGACTAGATCCCAGTCTTTTTTGTAGTGCCTTTGTCAAGAACCTTTTTTAACACAAGAAGGAACAATAGAATGTTTACCATGCAACCTAATCTTCATCACAAAGAACCAAAACCAGGTAGTCAACTAAGTTGTCAACGTTATCCAGTTAAGATGGAAACAAGTACATAATACCAAAGAATAATTAAAAAAGATAATCTATAAACATGTAAACTATGAATAGAAAGACTGTATAACATGAAGGACAAGAAGCTATTTTCTCATAAACTATAAACCAGAAGTTACATAAAGGCATTCATATACTATATATATAGTACAAAATGTAACCAGAATGCAAATATATATATATATAACACCAAAGAATAATTAAAATGGTAACCTATATGACAAACTGGCTTAAAAAAACATAGAAAGTAAATAAATAAGAAGTTACTGCAAGGAAAAAAGACGCATATGGACAGAAAATTAAACTAAGCCAATATCACAACTCGATGAATGAGCTCTCAACTTGGCAATGAACTCATCAAACCGCAACAAAAGCACAATCATATTCAGTTGTTACCATACAGGAAACTTCTTAGGATCAAACTGTAGTATGTTGAATCTTTGAAAGTCTAAGTTGCCATCAGGAAACATCTCAGGATCATACTCTAGTTCATTGAATCTTTGAAAGTCGAAGCCTCGCTTCTCAAGACCATATTGTAATGCATCGGATCTTTGAAAGTCGAAGCCTTCATGGTTGACCCAGATAGCATAAATATGATTTTTCAAGTAGAACTTCAGCCACATTCTTAACACTCAGGGAGAACATACAAAGTTATCCCCAATCTCTATAGACTTGTTACCCAGCTATTAACTGTTTCAAATATAAACATGCTAAAGCTAACCGCCCCTAATTCCATAATATGAACACAAACAAAAAGAAGGGTAAAGTAACAACACAAAGATATCAAACCTCATAACCAGTGAGGAGCTCTCAATTGAAGGACAAGTGGAGGCAACGACCCGAACTCGAAGACAATCTCTCCGCTGCACGGCCATCCGTGGGCTCTCAGCTGGGCGACGGCGGTGGCGAAAACGCAATGAATCAGGTAGAGCGAAACAGGGACTACCACGAACGAGGTTGCCAGCTCCCTCGAAAGGGTGACAAAGATGTATCTTACTTCCGTGTTGTCGCTCAGCAGGGGTAAGACCAGGTCAGTCTGAATGGAAAGTAACCAAACCTTTATCGCAATCTTCATCCAATCAAACACCGTCTTCCGATACACTTTCCACTCGAATAAATTCCTCACTCTGCCGGCATCACGATTTCGATCTATCTTATATGGGTCGTAGAGAATCTCGAGTATCTCCCCATGCCGATCGAAGTCGAGCCATCGACACAAAACTGAGCATAGGGTATTCCAGAACACATACACGGTCAAATTGTAAAGCTCAAAGTCCAACCACAGCGGAAAGACGAAACAAACAGTCGTCCGGAGCATTTCAACGGAAACCACCATCATCATGGTTGCTGAGAAAAAAAAAACAGAAGGAATGAATCATAGTTTCTACCTATCCGATACAGCCAATACCAATACGGTTTGACATGTCCCGATCAGATACCGCCCGATATCCAATACTGACCGATACCAACGTTGGAGGTCTCTCTTATCGCATGTAAACCAATCGACAATGGTAACAATCAATTTCAAAACTACTGAGATACAACACTAGAAATACTTAAAATTATGTCAAAATGTATAAAATATATTTTTTAAAATGTTAATAATTTATTAATAATTATTTGCCTTCCGATACAAAAAAAATCTGATACTGTCGATATTGGTACTCGTAAGAATTGTCTGATACCGATACAACGAACCTTGGAATGAATCAATATGAACAATGTCAAAATGTATGTCAGCTCTCCTATTATATTGAATTGATATTTCTTATACAATCTGATCTTACAAACGAAATTTTAATCAACGCTAGTGATAAATTTTTGGCTAAATTACAACTTGATGCCCTCAACTATTACAAATGTTCAACTTGATACCCTCAACTTTGATAGACGTCAACTTGATACCCTAAAATTTAAAAATGACGAATTAACGTCTGCCCCCTCACCCCCCCCCCCCCCCCCCCTCCCAACGGTTGCACCCACCCCCCCACCTCCCCCCGGGAGGTGCAGCCGTCGGGAGAGGGGTCAGGGGGGTGCAGCCGCTGGGAGGAGGGTGGTGCAGCTGCCGAGAGGGAGAGGGGGGAGGAAAATTCCCCCCCCCCCCCCCCGAGAGGGGAGTAGTGCAGCCGCTGGGAGGAAGAGGGGGAGGAAAGAGGAGGGGTAATTTGTCATTTTTTAAATTTTAGGTTATCAAGTTGACACTATAAAAGTTGAGGGAATCAAGTTGAACATGTAATAGTTGAGGGTATCAAGTTGTAATTTAACCTAAATTTTTTTGTTGAATAGAGAACCGAACTGCTCGGAAATTATGCAAAGGTTTCCACCAAAATCCAATAAATGGCAGCCTGGGCGTTACCGTTCCTTATCACATTGTTTCTGATCTATACGCAAATATTGGCACAAATTTAAAGAATTAATTGAACAAAAATTTAAAAAAAAATAATGATGTAAAAGTGCAATAAACGTGCCTACATCAGCTGATCCAAAGAAATCAAAAAATAATCAGACGATCGACTTGCAAAATGAAAATAGCTCGGGATATTAAAGTGAAATAAACAATGATGAAGTTAGAATTTGAACTTGAAAAAATAAACTAAATCGGGACACTAGAGTGCAAGAAATTTGATAGTTGAGAGTATTTAAGTGAAAATTTTCACCTGACGGAGCCGGCGCCGCCGAGCGCCGATCGATAGGAGGCGAAAGAGGCGGCGGAGCGGAGCGGAAGAGAGGAGGTTAGGGTTAGGGTTTTTCTCTATTTTCTCTCTCTCTCTTTTCGTTTTATTTTTTTCTTCGTGAATTAACCGGTTTCGGATCCTAATAACCAAACCTGAACCGAGAATATTTCGGAATCTACAGATTTTGCATTTGAAATTGATAATTACACATTGTCTAACGTTATCCCTATTTTTGGGTTTCGGATCTTAATAACTGAAAGGGGTTGACACCTAGGAAGATCAAACTAAACCGTAAATTTGGAAGTTTTAACTATTTTTGATTAAGCTGGATGGCAAGTACATAGGCTTTATACAGCCTGTACTGCACACAACAACAACAACAACAACAACAAGAAGAACAAAAAAATCAGATATTAAAATTGTTTAAATATTATTCGAATATATTTTAATTACGTTTTGTTATAAATCTCTATTATATGATGTGGCTTGAAAACGAATCAAAATTGAACCGTCTAAGTCATTTTTTTTACGGACGTGCACGTTACTAATATGTTTTTAAATTTTGGATATGTGTTTAGTTAGATAATATAATGCAGCTAGTTTAAATTTAATTTAAATATTGAATATATTTTAGAATTTGTTATAGATGTTTATATGAGTTTGAAAATATATTCAACGTCGTAGGTAGAAGATTTTTTTGATTGTTTAAAATTAATTGAAGATATACATACGATTTGGTTCATTTTTGAGCCGTGTTTTATAATAGTATAGATAACAATGTTAGCACAAAATAATATCATAAACTTGAGGATAGTTCTAATATGTAGCATGTGTGCTTTTGGATAATGTAGTGTCGAGATAAACTCAGAGTAAATATGTCGTGCATTGCTGTATAAGATCGAGAGAACATTAATGATTGGCTAAGACTGCAATATAATGATCTTGTAAATATGGACGGATTCAAAAACCATAAATGGAATAAACTACCATAAATTTGAAAACGCTAGAAAATGATTAACCTATATTAAAAAATAAAAAATAAAATTGAAAAAAAAAGTAAAATAAATTTTTTTTTTTGGTGGGCACCAACCCACCCCCAAACACCCCTTGGATCCACCCCTGCGTGTGAAGTAGAGAAAATCATATAAGTCCGAGATTGGTACCATAAGAATATAAATGTATGGTAATGACTATTGATCATTACATAAGAATATAAATGTATGGTAATGACTATTGATCATTACATGAACAATATGGCGAGCTCGGGATGTCTATGAATACTTCATTGGTCTGTTTGGAGGGTGCAAAGCCTTGACGTGAATATGTACGAATTCGTGTTTAATGACATACATACGAAGGGAGTGATTGAGATTCTCTAATAACTGGGGTTTAATTCTCTGCTTCGTTTAATCCAGTTCGAAGCCCAAATCCCCAGCACTGATCATGCAAACAGCAAGAGACGTCAAAATATTGATCCACAAAAGTTGCAGTCTGAGTTAACATCCAACACTATAATGCTCGAGTAAAGAAATGCGTTCAGTAGCTCAATATAAGATGACATCATCTAGAAATAAAAGTAAACTCCTCAACTAACCATTGACATTGCTTGAATTTATTATCTACCCACCATTGCTAACAATAATAGCACAGGTTGCGACGAAGAGAGTAGAAATCATGTTCGATGTTAACATACATACGAAGGGAGTGATTGAGATTCTCTAATAACTGGGGTTTAATTCTCTGCTTCGTTTAATCCAGTTCGAAGCCCAAATCCCCAGCACTGATCATGCAAACAGCAAGAGACGTCAAAATATTGATCCACAAAAGTTGCAGTCTGAGTTAACATCCAACACTATAATGCTCGAGTAAAGAAATGCGTTCAGTAGCTCAATATAAGATGACATCATCTAGAAATAAAAGTAAACTCCTCAACTAACCATTGACATTGCTTGAATTTATTATCTACCCACCATTGCTAACAATAATAGCACAGGTTGCGACGAAGAGAGTAGAAATCATGTGCAACATACAAAACCAAACAATATGGCCAGCAACAGGCTACTACCTGAAATTTTAAGCTCTTACAAAGGGTCAGGTACTGTCAACAATCAAACTACAAACCAGAATGCTCGTTAGACTAAGAAACTTGAAAACTCCATATTCCAACAAACATGTAGTCAAAGCTATCAAGCATTTCATGTAGACATGATGTGTCTTCTTTTACAAATGTCTGAATACAAGACAGTTGAGCTCATACATGTGGTACCAACTATTGGGAAATACCAAAAGATGGATTTGCTTTTCTCCAACTGAACAATGAAATGGATTTTATTGACCTCAATGTCTAGCTCTAGGATATTTCCATCTAATCTCAGACTCAGCTGCATCATTTAGAACTTCTCATCATGAAACCTCCAGTCTTCTTCACTTTTAGTTGACTTTTCTTTCGACTCTGTACTTCCTTGAGATGGTCACTCTGAACCTCCAGGTCTTCGTCCCATGGTTTAACACGGCAGGAGTTCCTTTAAAATCTGTAGTAGTAGTAGTAGTAAACATTCCGTTGGCCTTTGTCTGAACTCAGTTTCCAGCCATGAATAGTTCTCAGCTTACGCTCTTACCTAAACAATACAAAGAAAAAACAAAACAAAAAACACTTTATTCCAAATTTGCTATTTGTTATGACCTCATCTAAATTTGTTCAGGCCTCTAGTTCCACCAGGTCCTTTGACTAATATCCTTTCACTCCTAAGTCTCTAGTTCTACCAGGTTCTTTGACTAATATCCTATCATTCCTAACCAGTCCATCTATTGTCTATGTTGCACATAAACTACGTGAATCGTCAATTGGAGTCACCTCCAACTTCCAACAAATACACTCGTTTTTTCTCTTCGTTGAATGTCTTGCCAGTTCATTTTAGCTATGCTCATGTCTGGACATATTTATTAATTGCTCAATACTCCGATCTATAAATTATGGCTGGTCTCATAGTTGTGATATATGATTATTCTTTCAATTTCAGCAGTACCTTGCAGTCACAACGAACTCCCTCTACCTCATCTCTAGCCCCTCTAAAGTTACCCGCTTCACTGCAGTTCTCCCTAAAGAGATCGTCTTCCTCTCATCGCACTTTTTGTTCAGATATTTAATATTCTCATCCATCATTTCATTCTCTTCCAGAACAGACTGTTTCCCACAATCATTTCCAAATCTCTCGCACAACCAATATTCCTGCTTCTCGCCTTCCATTTCTTTCAAGGGTTTGATAATTTACCTTCAAATCCAAGCAAGAGAAGATCTATGCTGCCTATATTTGACCAGGTTTTCATTCTGAACCAGTATGCTTTTTGTAAATAACAGTTCATCTTGTTCAATTGGAGAAGCGCTATTTCGGGACATTTGATCTGGTCTTCAAGCTCACGGAATTCGCCTTCATCCTCAGCTGGTTACGGAGTCTGTTAGGCTAAATTCAGAAGCTTCTCTGTGCCCTTCATCAGTAGTCTTCTCGTAACTAACTTTAGCCTTTCACAGATTCATTATGAGCTTTGAAGCAATCAATTTCTCTTCTCAGATCCATAATGACCTTACTAGATACTGTTGCTGAAGCTTATTAGATCTTTCCCAGGTATATGGAATCATAGTGGCATATCAGCTTTCCTGACAGCTATGCCAATGTTTGCACTGCCAATGATACTTCTGACTCTATGTGAACAGCTTAGGCTTGGAACTTCTTGCTTTAACTCATCTTGGTGAACTGTGTTGTCCTGTTCTTGTTTATAATCTCTTTACTCATGTTCCTCAGTAGTTGAAGAACTTTCTGAAATGCTTTCTCCTTCTTTTTATCCTCAATTGGTGCCACACTTAGGCTTCAACTTCCTATAAATACACTCATTTCTTATCCTCTATCATGTATCGTCAATCATCCATGTTAGCATTCTCATCTCAGCTATGCTCTTCTTCTGTACATGTTTTTTTTAATTCCTTGACACTGCAACCCATACAGCATGGCAGGTCTTATAGTTGTCTTGTAGATTTTTCCTTTCAACTTCAATGCTATATTGTGATCACTAAGCACTCACTCTACCTCATCTCTAGTCCTAAAGTTCCCTAGTTCGGTCTAATTATCCCAAATAAGATTGCCTTCCCCTCATCGTACTTTTTCTTTCAGATAATTGATCTTCTCTTCCATCAGTTGTTATCTTCCACACCAGAAACTATGTTTTCCACAAACATTTCCAAATCTCTCGTACAACCAATATTTCTGTTGCTCAGCTTTCTTTTCTTTCAGATGCCAAATGCCTTCCTTATCTTTCACATGTCGATGCCTTTACTGTGCTAACTTGTATTTGACTGAGTTTTCATTGGGAGCTTGTATCCTGCTTTGTAAAGAACAAGTTCATCTTGATTCCATTGGAAAAGTTCTATTTCGGGAAATTTGATCTGGTCTTTAAGATAATGCACTTTGCCCTCATCCTACCCTGGAGACTTTTAGGCTAAAAGCTCAAAAGCTTCCCTGTTTCCTTTGTCAGTAGTTTGCAATTCAACAACTTTGGCCTTTCTCAGATTGGCATTACAGGCTTTGAAGCAATCAATTTCTCTTCTCAGATCCATAATGATCTTACTAGATACCTCTTGTTCATGTTTGAAAATATTTTCATCACTAAATCCAGAGTCTAATCCAGTAAAGCTTCTCTCTCTTCACAGGAAATTAAGATCGTAGGGGCATAATCTGCTTTCCCTGAGAGATCTGATAACATTTTCTCTGACAATCATACTTTTGACTTTTTGCGAATATGTAAGGTTCGGATCGTTTAACCCATCTTTGTGAACTGTGCTTTCCTGTTCTCCATACTCATGTTCCTCTGCTTCAGAACTTTATGAAGTGCTTTCTGTAGCAGGCACTCTCGAAGCTTCAGATTCATTCAATATGTTTCCACTCCCATATTTTCAATTTGTATCATCTGTTCACCTTCTTCAATGTATTGTGATGTCACCTTATGAGTAATTCTCGCGCTGCATCAACAAATAACATGATATAAGTAAATGATGATTTTTTGCCTTAAAATGCATATAAGCTAGAGGAAAACAATTATGCTCGAGTACTATAAGCATCAAACCTGATTTATACTTTCTCGGTTTGGTCCTGAAATATAATGATCTTACTAAAAGACGATCATCTATACACAATAGTTGCAATCAGAAATAAATGAGACATGACTTAACAGTACAATTACCATTTTGTTCAACTCAAGATGCAGTTTTTTTTATCTAGATTCCATGAATTGAGATATCTATAAAATCAGTAAGCTTCAGAAAAGAGTTCTCAGACTGAACCTAGTAAATTCTGATAGAATTCTAAAACTATATCAAAGTAGAATTCATATACTCACAATAGAAGAAATATAACATGTTCCACTTTAGTAAATTTCATCCAACCAAAGTGTTTCGAACAAGCCTATCTCTACCGCAACACACTGCACAAACATTAACATACATTGTTCCAACTTCTTTTTCGTGTATGAGTGCTCCACTTCCAAGGAAACATTGTTCTGATATACCAAAAACCTGAACTAGAAGTGTCCACATAACATTGACCATGACGAAACAAGGGCAGCCAATTTCCGCAATAGAGGAACATTATACACGAACCTATTATGAGAAAGTTATTGCTAAAGGTGAAATGGTGTATAGCTCTCATTTATTAAAGCACTGTACTCCCCAAATTAAATTGGCAGCTATATCTATCTGTGTCTGGGAAAGGTATTGTGTACTACCTTATGACACTTTATGCGCTACCATTTGCACAAGTACGATAATTTTAGGTCGCACTTTCTGAGTCAGTTGTACCAAAATTTGGTGCTACCGCAAGCCTACTGCCTCCTCCTACATTAAGTGAACAAAAATAGCTCCGTTTTCTAAAAACCTAAAATTGAAGTCCAAGTGGTTGCTAAAAACCTACAATTAAAGTTCAATTGGTTAAGGTGTCAAATATTCAAGCTGAAATATTCTCGAGAAACACCTCCAGGTTCTGTAGATCGGAATTAGTTCGTTCTCCGTAAGCAGAAGAAAAGCTCATCCTATACTTTCTAGTATCTACACCTAATAGAGAGTACAATAACCACAAGGGTTAATGCAGAAGAATCTAAGCCTCACAAGTATAGTCGCGATGCAACTTTCAGCAAAAGGTTTCTCATAATGTTGTCATAAAGAGCAGAAATAACCACAGGAAAGAAAACCCTCCTACATAAAATGAGAGGAAGAAACAAAATTCATCCCCAGCCAATTAAAACAAGAATTTGGTGATTCATCACCTACGAGCTTTAGGATGTCATTCCTCTCTTTGGCTCAATATGTCGTGGATAGCATGAAATTGTTACCATATATTTTTTAATCATTTTCTAGTCTAGAAGAACTTGGAGAATGCTCCTAGATTACATGAACTTAAACTGCATGACCAAAAAGGTAAGCCCACTTACTGCAAACTGGCCTTCTCGGTTGTCAGATATTTTGGTATTTCCATAAATATTTGATTTCAAAACAGAATAAATTAATTAGCTTCTTCTCTTAAACATGAAAGGATGCATGGCTTGTAATTATGTATTCAACTAGTAAGTTAACACCAAAAGGTTCTAGGTTTTAGTCATGACACCCACCTCCTATTAAGTGATACGTAATTAATTACTAAGACAAACCTATAATTGGCTTGACGAATCCGGGCCCCGTGGTTCAATGAATCTATAATTTAGACCATTTAATGAATCCATGTATCACCTCTTTTCTCTCTGAGAAAAGATGCATTAACATAAAAAGGGCAAAGCTTATTTGCAACTAAATACTCAAAAAATTCTCGATTTGCAAGTTGTTATCCTAAAGTATTATAATTAGCAACTAAATACCTTGAACTTTCTTCAATCTCCAACTTGCTATCCTACGCAAGTAAGGTATCAATCACAAAGACATGAAAATAAGAAGAGTATCATTGTAAACTGTGTAGCGTAGCAAGTTGCAAACCCTGCATAGTTCAGGGTATAAGTTGCTGATTCAATAGTTTAGGGTAGCAATTTGCTAATTTAGTTAAATATTTCATGGTAGCAACTTACAAAACGAGAAATTTTTGAGGTGTTTTTTTGCAAACTAGCCAAAGGGTAAAATGAACTTTTCGACAATGTGTTTCCAAAGAGAGAGAGTCATTCATCTAATGAATGTGAGTCATGACTTCTGAGGTTTGTGAAGCAGGAATGTATCCATCCAATGAATGTGGAACATAGCCACAAGTTAATTTTTTTCGCTCCGAGAAAAGATGCATTCATGTAAAAGACATGAATGTTTCAAAGTGAATGTATTTATGATGAGAGGATGTATCCATCGAATGAACGTGATTACGATTAACAAAGTCATCTTATGGGTGCGAAGATGGGATGGTTTCTTTCTATAAAAAGAGAAGACTTCTCAAAGGGTACGCAAAAAAAATTTTGAGAGAATTGTCCCATCAATATTTTGGAGAGGATCTAAAGAGATACCGAGGAAAGTTCATAACTGGAGAAGATCCAGAGATAGGAAATTCATATTTGGAT
The DNA here is from genome assembly GCA_036927795.1 of Iris macrosiphon. Classification (NCBI taxonomy): domain Eukaryota; kingdom Viridiplantae; phylum Streptophyta; class Magnoliopsida; order Asparagales; family Iridaceae; genus Iris; species Iris macrosiphon. The sequence continues at coordinate 173,294,899 of JAYESA010000011.1, read as the reverse complement.
AGAAGATCCATGAACCCATATATGGAGAAGATCTATAGATATGAGAAGAATAAGTCAGCTAAAATTAACGGGCGGATTCGAGTACACATGAACTTTCTAAATCTGGAGGATTTAAACTGTGGTTATTAGACTTATAAATTTTGAAATTTGGTCAATATGGTTATTTGGAGATATCGTACATTACTTGCATCCATGCTACCCTACGGCAAAAACCAACGATAAAATCAACATTTTTATTTTCAAAAAATATTGTCTTAATAATTATTACTTACCTTAAATATGGGTATATTTTATTTACTAACTCCACTGCTACTATGTCTAGGAAGAATTCATTCTCCTAGGCACACCATTCTATCAGTATTGCAGCTAATGGTACTGCTTTAAACTCTTGGTCTCATTTCAGGTAGGTGCTTCTTCAACCGAAGCAATCAAAGGAGTAGCTTGGACTTGCTTGACCATAGGTAGAGTAGAGAGCAGCGAAAACTGAAGTTTTTCATCAAGAGGAAAAGATAGGTGCCGGAAGGAAGGACCAGTTAATATTGCTAATATATTAGATAATTTAATATTCTTAGGGGTGAGCAGTATGTGGTTGGTTAAAAACCGCAAATCCAACCTAACTGAACAATATTATTTGGTTTGGTTTTTGGAGAGACAGGTTGGCTTGCAATTTTGGATTTGTAAAAAAAATGCAGTTTTACGGTTCAGATCAAATGATGTTTAAAAAATATGACTATGACTGCATTTTCATGATAGTTTTCTTTCGTTTTTAATTATAAATAACTGCAGGCAACCAACTATTCTTTTTCATTTCCAGTTATAAAGTTATTTTGTCTCTAACTATCATTTTGTTGTGTTAAAAAAAAAAAACTAACATGTTATTCCTATATTTATTTATTGTCATTTTCATGTTCTGCGACTCGTGTCATATCCTAGTTTTTCTTATTGTGTCCATGTTTCCGTATTGTACTGCCACGTCCGAATCCAACATAGAAGACGACAAACAATCAAGCACACATACCTCACATACATACTTGCACACATGAAAATGGTTATAAATCTAAAGGTGAATAGAGTGGCAGACATGAAGCAGGGGGAGTCCATTCTACATCATACCCATACGACCCTGTCTATATTTTACCAAACAAAATCACTATTTGTTTAAACTGAAGCAATGCCACAAAGAGGCGACATAGAGTTAGCCTATTCGTTATGGGGAATCAATGCTCCGGACCGAATAGAGCTTACCTCCGTAAGCTTTCTCCTAAGCATAGATGCTTAGTTGCACTCAATAGGCCGGTTTGGCTTCCTCTCTTAGGCCACTTTTCTTTCCTTACCTTACCCCGCACCACTCCCACTCCAAGCTACGCCTAGTGAGCAAGATGCATTGCTATTACATTATCTCATTAAGCATTCTTGCTGGTTACTTGTATCCAATAGTACCAACACCTTCCATACTAGTAGCCCTCCTAATCCAAATCAATTTGTTTCCGCAAGTGGTTACTGGTTTCTGTGGACGTTAAGGCCTTCGGCATATTAGACTCGTACACTTGCTCTATGATAGTGACTAGGTACTTATGAAAAATATTTGGGCTTCCTAACTAGTATCCTAAACATCACATATATCGATTTTGAAAATGATTAGTAACCATATTAGGACCATCGATACCTGCATATAGACACTGTTCCACAATCAGGGAATGCATTTTCTAGAACAGGGAATGTTGGCCATTGGAACGTGGAAATCCATGTTCCAACAAGCATAGACAACATATACTTATTTTGGTTTCCAGGCAAGTTTTTTAAAGGGAAGAAAAATGTAGTCCTTTTAGTTATATTTCATTAATGCTTAAGTGTCTAGGACTTTTGTTACTTCCATTTGAAAAGACATTATAGTTGAGATTGATTGGAACTTGTGAATCATTTTCAAGTTTCCAATTTTCTATAATGTTATGTTATGGTACTTGATTAATTTTGGATCTTAAAGATGTTCCATGTTCCGGATAAAAGTATTTCATTTCAAATAAGCGTTAAGAAGAAGCCTACTCCTAACATACTCACGTTGTAATTCTAAATTATCATTTTTTTTTCTATTTAGAGAAGGGTTAATATGTTTACATATTTATTTATTGTCATATTCATGTTGGTGAAGTGGGTCATATCCTGGGTTTTTTTGTCGTGTTATTGTTTTTGTTTCGTATCGTCAGTTCATATCTATGACAATATTAAAGGCGGTCAAAGTTGGCATTCCTACCCAAGAATGCAAATAATCACATGGATACTAAAACACATGAAAATATTCTAAATCTGCAGGTGAATAGAGTAGAATGTGTGTGAAGCAGGGGAGTCCATTCTCCATCGTATCAATGTGATCCTAAAATAGTAAAATACTCTACTAAACAAAAATAGAAGTTGTTTAAACTAAAAAATGCACAAAGAGAAACCATTGAGCTATTACATTCTCGTCCATAAGCACCCATGTCGGCTTAATTGTTTATTATAATAACAACGCTTTTCATACAACATGCTCTTCCAACCCAAGTTGTTATAAGTTTATTAGGACCTTTGCCAACTCGGTTTCATACACTTGCTCCAAGTTGATTACTTGCTAGACTAGCTGGTACAAAACTGAGTGAGCATGACAAATATTTCACGTCTCCTAACTGCAGGTATCCTAAACGTCATTTACATCTATCAATTTGACAATGATTAGTAACAGTACTAGGATCCTTGTGCTTATGGACTAATCATCATAAAAAGCACTACAAGAATAGCAATGAAAACCTCTGAAAAGGCAAATAAACACTCTTTATCTATTTCTAGTAGCAACAATTCAACTTGTATTTCCAATTATCATTTTTTATTCTATTGAAAAAAGGGGTTATATGTCGTTTATGAAGTGGAATGTGCATAAGGCAGGGGACCATTCTCAATCATATTCATATCACTGTGATCCTAAAGTTCTCTATGAACAAAAATACTACTTGCTTAAGCTGCAGCAATGCACAATGAGGAACTACTTAGATCTCATCCATAAGCATCCATGTCCACCTGTTTCTTAATAACAACACTTTTCTTACTACATGGTCTCCCACCCCAATCGATTTGTTTCCACGAGCGGTTATTGGGCTCACTGGAACTTGCCAAATTGGACTCATACACCTTCTCCATGTTGATGCTATCCAAACTCGGGTATAAAACGGAGTGAGGATGACAAATATTCAGGCCTCCTATCAATTTGAGCACATACATATTGAGCATAATAGAACTACTTGTAACCATCTAGAACATGGTAATTTGAATATTTAAACATCACTGACATTTATCGATTTTGACAATAATTGGTAACCATGATAAGAGTGACTAATCAACATATAAAACACTACAATAGTCGAAATAAAGGGCCCCTAAATATTGTAACTTGCAGTACCATAAATTTTAAGTTGGATAATTTATAACACTAGGAAAAGTCAATTTGAGCATGATATACTAAGTCTATGCTAAAGCAGGAAACATCAATATCATCATGATGCATTTAGGAAAAAATAAGTATAAATGATCCGAAAGCTGAAAGTTACTTAAACGATCAAATTTAACTTATGATAATCTCAGGATCTTGCTCCTGCCGGCAGAGTTATCGCTGTCGGTGCTGTCGCTACTGCTGATGGCAATAACTCCTAGAAAGCTCTCAGGAACGACCGCAAGCTCCTTCCCTTTGCTTTCGTCGATGCTCCTTATGGGAATTACGCCCTGAGCTGGCTCCGGCACGATGGCAAGCTCCTTCCCTTTGCCATCGTCGCTGCTCCTGATAGGAACAGCCTCCAGAGCTGGCTCCGGCACGACCGCAGCCCTGCCGCTTCTGCCGGAAGTGAGCAGGTTCTTCTCCGCTTCCAGCAGAAGAACCTTCGCCTCCAGCTCCTCGCACCTCCTCGTCCTCTTCTGTGCCTCGTTCTCGAAAAACGCGCACCGGCATTTCAAAGCCTCCGCCTCCTTCGTGAGGCTGTCGCATCGGGCCTTGAGGTTCCGATCGCTGCTCGTGTTGACCTCCTCCTTCTTCTTCTCTTCCAGTTCCAGCTCCGCGCACCGAGCTCTGTAGGACTCCAGGTCCTTCAAGAACTCCTTGAGCACCGCGGCGTCGTCCGCAATTTTGCTCCGCATGTTTGCCATAGTGCTCGTGTACGTCTGTAGCTTCTTCTGGGCTTCCTTCTCCAGGTCGACGTACAGTCTTCTCGAAGCCTCCAGATCGCTCTGGAGGGTCTCGCAGCGGGCCCTGAGCTGCTTGATCTCCTCGGAGAATTTCTTCTCGAGGCTGACCTCCCGCGAGATCAGCATGGCCTCGACCGCCTTCAAGTCGGGCTGGCGGTACGAGGATCTGAGGAAGGAGATGAGATCGGGGATGGTGGAGCTCTCCATGGCTTCCAAGCTTGGATTAGGGTTAGGGTTTGGAGAGTTTCAGAGTGGGGGAACGAAGTTTTCAAGGGGTTATGGAGAAGGACATAGAACACCCCCCTTTAAAAACCAAAATAGTGGACCAAGAACTGATGACAAGTGGCAACAGTGGGTGGACCGTTTATATTCCCTTCTACTCTTTGACCAGAATAGTCTAACCACGAGAATGAGGGTCTCATGGACCGGTAGCTTGATAACCCGGTCCAAATTCCTCCTCTCCGAACCCAAACGTTAATTTTGAAGTCGTTGAGAACTCCAACATCGTCCATCTCATCGCCTTCCTCAAGGCCTCGTATTACCGGTCATACTTCAAAAGACGGTCGAGGTCGATTTTCCGAGAGATTCAATCTCGAGAGGAACTTCTCCGATAAGATCGAGCAATTCAGGACCCGAAACGAGACACTTCAGAGCGATCTGGAGACTTCGAGAAGACTGTATGTCGACCGGGAGAAGGAAGCTCAGAAAAAGCTACAGACATACACGAGCACTATGGCGAATATGAAGAGCAAAATGACGGACGATGTCGCGGTGCTCAAGGAGGTCACCATGGATCTAGAGTCTTCATGAACTCGATGCGTGGAGCTCGAGTTGGAAGAGATGGAGAAGGAGGAGATCTATAGGATCAACATGTGGAACCTAAGGGGTATGTACAAGAAGAATATACGGGATGAGACCGCTAATCTCAAATAGCTAATGAAAGATATGGAAGATTTTGAGGGCAAGATGTGGAAAAGAGACTCAAAAGAAGTCGACAACCTCAAAATTAGGAATAGACTTCTTTTTGGATATTGTGTTTGAAATCAGAAATAAAAAATGATGGATTGTGAAAGTGATTTTAGAATGAGGTGTCCTTGCCCTATATATATAAATTTCTCCAAGCGGAGAGAAGAAAGAAAAGTTGTAGGTGGCAAGTCCTAGATGGGTAGTTGGATTTCTAAGAGTAATAGCCATGTACTGTCTTTTACCTAAATAGTCATATACCAAATAATTAAATAATGGCAATTGGCAAGCGTTGGACAGTGGTTGTCTAAGCATAACGGTTGTATAGCCATGTAATGTAAGTGACAAGCGTTGAACGAGTCGTTGGGTTTCTAAAGAAAACCGTCGTGTACTCTCTTTTACCTAAATAGATGTGTAGCAGAGAAGTCGTGACAAGTGGCAAGTGGCGAAAGGATTGTTGGGTTTCTAAGAGTAATGGTTGCTTACTTTCTTTTACCTAAATAGCCATGTAGCAATGAAGTTATGAAAAGTTTTAAGTGTTGGACAGGTTGTTCGGTCACCGAGCATAATAGTCGTGTACTATCTTTTATCAAAATATTCATGTAATAAAAATATGGTGGTAAGTGTTAAATAAGTGGCTAGATTTACAAGGGTATTATATACTCTTTTTTACCCAAATAATTTCGTAATAAGGAAGTGATGGCAAGTAGCAAGTGTCGAGTGGGAATCTAAGGGTAACATGTCACGTCCTGATCCGCAGGACTGCAAGTGTCATGCCTCGACTCCGTAGAGTCGATAATTGTCCCCCAGACGTGATACCGTGCGTGCCTAGGTTGTGCAATGCACAAGGCAAGAAGATAAAATATAATAGTTTTCATAGAAAACACCGAGCCGCGACGGAAGATTTATAGAGTCAATATGAAACATTCAGATTATGCGAAGCGAAGCTCTTTATTGATAATTGCAGTGGTTACAAAGGCTTGAATAGCCCCATTGATTATGCCAAGTTGGCTTATAACACTCATTGATCTCTCTTGCTTACAAAAAATTTTCCACCGTTCCATACTTCACGTCTTCGTATATCCAAGCTAAGGCCTCACACTTGAGTACCTGAAAGATGGTGCCCACAAACATGGGTCAGTACGTAACTTGTACCGGTGAACAGGATAACCCACTCGCCTAAACCGACACTAAGTGATCATGGCAAGCATACAAATTTATAGTGATCTTTCTATAGAACTTACCTGAATTTTAGTTCATTGAGGCATGCATCGAAAGCAGTAAAGCAGGTTTCACATGTAAACATTTCAGTTATGAAAGCATATTTGCATATGTGCATTAAACTCACTTAAGCATGCAAGCATGTTATACTCTGTCACGCCCCAGTCCTAAAAATTCGTAGGACTAGGACACGTAAGCATGCCAGCCGCATGGATATGACAACTCCAATATATGGAAACCAAATCCATACGTACGCTGTAATATGAATATAAAATCCACAAGTGGTATAAAATGTAATACAAGTCACAGGGTAAAATCTAAATCTCATCCACCAAAATCATATAAAAATAAATAACCAGTATCTATGAAACTAGATCTCAATAAGAAGTATCTAAGGATGATAGTTGGATGGAAACAAATCCACTACCAACTCGAATATAAGAGCAAATACAATATGAGTACAACACCACAACACAATATAAGAATACCAGCTATCCATCACAGCTCGAAGAGAAGACATCCTCGGATCACATGTAACCATCCAAATCTGCGCTCCCGCAAATACTCAAGAAAAGATACACCTGGCAGCGGACCAGGTCCTCAGAGGGACGTAACAAGATACAGAAAATACGAGCCAATTTGAATACAGTAAACATGCATATGGTTTGAAAATAAATAAGTACGCTGTACAAGATAATCTATATGAATGCAAATGAGGACAACTTTTCGACGTATGGGCAAGGGTAGGCTACTCGATCTAAGCCTCACAACTCACACACACGTCAATGGACATCAGAAATCGACATACCGCGGGGGTAGCGACCAGCGAGACTCCAGAAATCGACATACCGCGGGGGTAGCGACCAGTGCGACACACGCCCGTAGTGCGAGCTATATACTACGGTTTACCAGAGTGGTTAAAAGCCCATACGCCTAATAATTGTCCTCTATGATACTAAGTGCCATGTGTGTGTCAACATATCTAATACATAGTAATGGCTGAAAGAAAACTACACATGCAAGAACTATACAGAAATGAAATAAATAAATAAAAATATAAATAGCATGTAAAGTACTGTAAATAATTTGGCAAGGTATCTTGCCTGGGGTCCTGCTGCTGGTATGAATCAGAGTCCAAGTCACAGTCCAAATAGCCTATGTATTACAAATTTATCACGTCAAAAGATAATTTATTTTAATTTATTTAATTCTGGAATAATTACTCTAAAATCCTATTTTAATCTTATTATTTTGATTTTTATGTTAATTCCTAAATTTTGTCCAAAGAAACTGAATTTTATTAACTCGAGACTCATGGCACGCAAATCGAGGCGATCTATTGACCGAAAAGTCAACCGACACAAACTCAATTTTTATGCATGATTTCCTATAGATTTCAGCTTCAAAAATATGCTGAAATTTATGGCTCGTCCGAATTCAAATTCGTTTGGGAATTATGGCACATACAAATTTTGTATTGTGCACCGATGGTTAAATTCTAACCTAGAAGTTCTACAGAATTAACAGTATGTAAATACTTCAAATTAAATTCTGGGAAAAATATGTCGATGATCTCGACATTAGCTTTCCGAAACTTTAAATGGTTCGTGATTCTGATTCCTGGTTCTCCCGGAATCGCGAAAACATCAAAACACGTCTATTTTCGGACATGCTGTGCTCTACAAATTTTTAGAATTTAATACTAATAATTTAGAAAAACAATTTATATAATCAGAAAGCTAACCTCATTATCATTCTAACAAAAAAAACTAGGCCTCGTTTGGAGTCCGGAGCTAGGAGATATCGTCTTTTAATTCGTCATAACTAGTAGAAAATGAGGCTGAATTTATGACGAATTTTGGCTATTTTTGGACGAAAAAGAAAGGAATTTTGGGGAAGAAAAATATGAAGGATGAGGTATTTATAATGGTGGAGACTACTTAATTAAATACGACTAGGATTGGTTAATTTGGATAGGATTATGATGAATTTAAATAAGGATAGGATATGCATGAAGTTGATTTCCTAGTAGGTTCAGGATTTGAATTAATTTAAAATAGAGTTTGAATTTATCTCAATAATTTATAATCTTAAATATAATTAAATATAATACAAATAATTTATAAAATCTTATTAATATCTATTAACATTAAATTAGCATCTATCTAATATTAAGACTATATATATCCAAATAAATCCTAAATAATTTTAAAATCTAAATAAATTTCTTAAAATTCTAAATAAATTATAAAAAAATATAATTAAATATTTTAAACTAAAATAAATATTTGGTAGGAACGACATGCAAGTATGGTCGTATAGTAAATCATAGAAGTCCTAGAAATTTATGTTTTCTAAGTTTTAATTACCAAAAATTCTAGAAAAATCTCCAAAAATCTAAAATAACCTAAAATAATTCTAAATGAATATTTATATAAGTAAATATATCAAAAAATTTATTTTCTAATTAACTAAGAGCATATTCTAAATAAATTCAACATATATAATAAATATAATAATATAAAATATACACAAAATACCTATTTTGGGTGGGAGTTTACAATCTACCCAACTTAAAATAATTTCGTCCTCGAAATTAAAATAAGGCATAATTTGTTAAATCCTTCACATTAGTACATAAGGTACATCAATCGCAATCTCTTCCAAAAATTTAAATAATAGAATCTATTCAAATCAATCGCGATCACTTCAAAATTAAGATAACCACTGTTTAAATCAAAATTCAACCTGTCGTAATCTCTTCTCGATTTTTAAATAATCAACATCCAAATCTAACTCAAGTCTATATGACATCCCACATCCAAATTTATATCATAATTTTCAACTATCATAATCTCCTCTAGACTTTGAACAATAAACAATTCTAATAAAAACTTATTTATATTCTTAACTTAAGAATTTTGTATTATTCAAATATTTAAACTCAATTTACATCCTCAATATTTCAAATAGGTGACCCAACAATCACAATTAAACTTTTAATTCAAATCATCAAATTGTAAAATTTAAATCTAATTCACCAGTTGTTCAAGTCTAAAATTCTATATTTATCCTAAAAATTTAAATTGATGATTCATCCTTCAATATTCAAAATTTAAATCATGTGCTCAAAGTATAAATATTGGGTCCTCAATATCAAGATTTTTTTTAAAATTCATTAAATCCTCATTATCTTAATCCTTCTTTTAAAATTCTCCACATTTAAAAGGACTTAATCTCTCAATCTAATCCTACTTGATCACAATCTAAAAGAATTCTCCTCAAGTTTAATAATGCAATTTCTACCCAACTTAGAATTTACCCATCTATCACATAAGGCTCTTACACTTAAGAAAAATATTTCTCAATTTATTTTCTCATGTCATTCAATCCTCAAAACTTTAACACCAACTATATCATATGTGATATGCCCTTAATCAATTATGAAAGATAGTCACCAAATAATGTGATTGGCCTATGGGGTATATCTTGTACTATCCGTGTATCACTTATATCCAAGCACGAGCTTTTGTCTTTCCAAAATAAGGGAAGAAGGAAAGCAACGGAAAAGAGTTCAAGGAGGGGTAATAGAATGGAAGTATGGGAATCAAAGCGTTTAAAGAATTCAAATAGGAATTGTCAAGACAGTTGTGGATTAAAATCTTAATTTGGTAATTTCCTATTCGCATGCTCACATAGGTGCAGTTATGTACTTGATATGATATGCTTTGTCGTATCTAGAGGGTAAGTATATTTGTCTACTGGTCCACTATACATCTCAATCCACGTAAAATACTATTGCGAAGGGCGAATCAAGCGCATTATGGCTAGCTAGACCATAATACACTGATTCTGATTATATAATTTGTATTAGTGTGGTTGATCAGGCCCCAATAACACATATGTCATGAACAAGCTCGATATAAGATTAAGCTTGCAAAATCTAGGCTATAATAGCAGCATAATTCAAGGTTGCACAGAAAATATAACGCTGGATTATGATGTGAGAAGTTACAAAATAATTCAAGTTCGCAAAAGCAAAAATAACATAAGCAATAATAATAAAAGACTCTACAATCTCTACAGTTATCATACAACCGACTTATCTAAGTCGCTAGTCGACCAAATAGGGCAAGGATCTCTAAATTCTATGGTCTAAAAAAATACTGTCGTCTTTTGCTAGCATGCGATAAATATCATTCGGTTATACTTCAATTAATAGGTCAAAAGACTATGTGATACTAGGTGTCAAACATTATGGTAAAACTTCTAACTAACTCTAGTAGTGTCTATACTACTCTCAAGTCTTCTTAATACATCAAGGGATAATGGTATAACAATCTAAAGATAAGGAATTCTAGGTTCACTAGATATTCTAAACTTAGTGGTGTGTCTATATTCTCGTTGTATTCTTAATAGGTGTGTTACTCTAATTATCATCCTAATAACAGGGATTCCTATATTCTAGCAGAAGACTATACTCAAGGAACTATTAGGGAAGCACATGAATCAAGCAGGGTACAATTGTTCAAAGTAGAACAGATAGGAGGAGATGAATCACAGTCAATTGTGGATGAGATCCTATACTCTAGTTCTAGGTGCAGGCTTGTTCGGTACAGTAACGTAACCGAGACAATATGCTCTCGACCTGCATGGGCCACCACAAAAATATGTCATGCCCCAGTCCCAAAAATCCGTAGGACTAGAACACGTAAGCATGCCAGCCGCATGGATATGGCAACTCCAATATATGGAAACCAAATCCATACGTACGCTGTAATATGAATATAAAATCCACAAGTGGTATAAAATGTAATACAAGTCACAGGGTAAAATCTAAATCTCATCCACCAAAATCATATAGAAATAAATAACCAGTATCTATGAAACTAGATCTCAATAAGAAGTATCTAAGGATGATAGTTGGATGGAAACAAATCCACTACCAACTCGAATATAAGAGCAAATACAATATGAGTACAACACCACAACACAATATAAGAATACCAGCTATCCATCACAGCTCGAAGAGAAGATATCCTCGGATCACATGTAACCATCCAAATCTGCGCTCCCGCAAATACTCAAGAAAAGATACACCTGGCAGCGGACCAGGTCCTCAGAGGGACGTAACAAGATACAGAAAATACGAGCCAATTTGAATACAGCAAACATGCATATGGTTTAAAAATAAATAAGTACGCTGTACAAGACAATCTATATGAATGCAAATGAGGACAAATTTTCGACGTATGGGCAAGGGTAGGCTACTCGATCTAAGCCTCACAACTCACACACACGTCAATGGACATCAGAAATCGACATACCGCGGGGGTAGCGACCAGCGAGACTCCAGAAATCGACATACCGCGGGGGTAGCGACCAGCGCGACACACGCCCGTAGTGCGAGCTATATACTACGGTTTACCAGAGTGGTTAAAAGCCCATACGCCTAATAATTGTCCTCTATAATACTAAGTGCCATGTGTGTGTCAACATATCTAATACATAGTAATGACTGAAAGAAAACTACACATGCAAGAACTATACAGAAATAAAATAAATAAAAAGAAATATAAATAGCATGTAAAGTACTGTAAACAATTTGGCAAGGTATCTTGCCTGGGGTCCTGCTGCTGGTATGAATCAGAGTCCAAGTCACAGTCCAAATAGCCTATGTATTACAAATTTATCACGTCAAAAGATAATTTATTTTAATTTATTTAATTCTGGAATAATTACTCTAAAATCCTATTTTAATCTTATTATTTTGATTTTTATGTTAATTTCTAAATTTTGTCCAAAGAAACTGAATTTTATTAACTCGAGACTCATGGCACGCAAATCGAGGCGATCTATTGACCGAAAAGTCAACCGACACAAACTCAATTTTCATGCATGATTTCTTGTAGATTTCAGCTTCAAAAATATGCTGGAATTTACGGCTCGTTCGAATTCAAATTCGTTTGGAAATTATGGCACATACAAATTTTGTATTGTGCACCGATGGTTAAATTCTAACCTAGAAGTTCTACAGAATTAACAGTATGTAAATACTTCGATTTAAATTCTGGGAAAAATATGTCGATGATCTCGACATTAGCTTTCCGAAACTTTAAATGGTTCGTGATTTTGATTCCTGGTTCTCCCGGAATCGCGAAAACATCAAAATACGTCTATTTTCGGACATGCTGTGCTCTACAAATTTTTAGAATTTAATACTAATAATTTAGAAAAAAAAATTATATAATCAGAAAGCTAACCTCATTATCGTTCTAACAAAAAAAACTAGGCCTCGTTTGGAGTCCGGAGCTAGGAGATATCGTCTTTTAATTCGTCATAACTAGTAGAAAATGAGGCTGAATTTATGACGAATTTTGGCTATTTTTGGACGAAAAAGAAAGGAATTTTGGGGAAGAAAAATATGAAGGATGAGGTATTTATAATGGTGGAGACTACTTAATTAAATACGACTAGGATTGGTTAATTTGGATAGGATTATGATGAATTTAAATAAGGATAGGATATGCATGAAGTTGATTTCCTAGTAGGTTCAGGATTTGAATTAATTTAAAATAGAGTTTGAATTTATCTCAATAATTTATAATCTTAAATATAATTAAAGATAATACAAATAATTTATAAAATCTTATTAATATCTATTAACATTAAATTAGCATCTATCTAATATTAAGACTATATATATCCAAATAAATCCTAAATAATTTTAAAATCTAAATAAATTTCTTAAAATTCTAAATAAATTATAAAAAAATATAATTAAATATTTTAAACTAAAATAAATATTTGGTAGGAACGACATGCAAGTATGGTCGTATAGTAAATCATAGAAGTCCTAGAAATTTATGTTTTCTAAGTTTTAATTACCAAAAATTCTAGAAAAATCTCCAAAAATCTAAAATAACCTAAAATAATTCTAAATGAATATTTATATAAGTAAATATATCAAAAAATTTATTTTCTAATTAACTAAGAGCATATTCTAAATAAATTCAACATATATAATAAATATAATAATATAAAATATACATGAAATACCTATTTTGGGTGGGAGTTTACATACTCAAATCGCATCGCTATGTAAACTTGTTATAATCGATCGTCTCGATAGCTAAGCATGTTATATTCGTATCGCGTTGTTAACTAAGCAAGCCATACTTGTATCTCTTAAGTAATATATGAAACACGTCGAACCGCGTCACTTTATCCTTGGCTTTACCATAGCCGATTTGTACACTTTTGCCCGAGGCAAGGTAGACTCATTGTTACGCCCACTCTTGCACACGGCAAGGTGCATACTCTTCTTCCTGCTTTGAAACATATCTCGATAGCATACCAACTCTTATCTATATGAAGGTCATTGGTGATATTGTCGACACCATGGAGGGCTTCTTCTTGACATTACGGGATACCCTCCCAGTTGAGTTGCAAGCCCTCTGGAGGTCCATAATGCCCTCACATCATTGCACGTCTATGTTTATTCTCCCCCTAGGTAGATCAGTTTCGGAGTGACCGAATATCATATTTGATCAAGAAAAACGGGTAACTTTGTGCACAAGTTGTCCATGACTATGCAAATGCATGAATTGTTATCTATGACGCAAATGCATGAAACGGAGTAGAATTAAGCAGTATCGTTTATGAACTTATGCAATATTTCCAACTTGTAAGTATTGTTGAGGAACAAGTCTACTCGCCCCACCAAATCTTCGCACCTTATTTCTTCCGTTCTCCAAATCATTGTTCCGTGGCAACCCGTAGTCACCAAATATTCTGAGGCACAATGCCCTTTCCGATATAGTATTATACTTGGCGACCCGCAGGCCCCGAAGTACTGAGTCACCATGTTGCCTCTCGACACAGTGTTCCATGGTGCCCTATCCCTGATCGATAGTTTCGTGGCACCATTTCGATCTGACGCAGTCGTACGATTTTAAACCTCAATTGCACGCTTCGCTTGACGGTGTGTTCTTATGATATTCATGCACGGATGCATGTTTCCATCTCTCGTTTGATACTCATAAGAATCTATCGCTCCACGGATAGAACACTAAGATAGAACATTAAAACAAAATATATAGTGATACTTCGAACAGAGTACGTCGTTGATGCTATCTCTTTCGAATACACAAACTTGGATACTCTAGCAATAGTACGCCAATGGTGCTACCACTCACTGAGTACGCGAAAGTTGGTCCTCTGACCAGAGTCCGCCTGCATGGTTATCCTCTCAGGTATACTCCAGTATGGTCATTTCGTCATATGTACGCCAGTACGGCTACTGCTTTCAAAATGTCACGCGGGTGTTAATAACCAATAATGAGCGGTTATGGTGATGTGTCATACATGCCATATCCTTCATGGGCATGTACAATTAACTGCCCTCATGGACTATGCCTTCCTCGCTTGGTCGCATAGGGAGCCAAGCGTCAGGTCGTCAGTAATTTTCCCACTTATTTTCCAGAATGTGGGCTGCATGCCTTCAAAATGTATGCGTACAATAGCAAACACAGTGTATATTGCTCGTGTATACGCATGCATGAAAGTAACCATTTTTTTAACATAAAACACTATAAATATGTGGATCAACATATCCATCAGGGGGAGGTCTTCTGACACTCAAGAACATAATGAGTGACACTCAAGAACATAATGAGAGACGCAGAAGCTTGTTGTATTGTTGCTTCCAAGGCTTTTTCGCTACTTATCTCCAAGTTGTTTGTAACATTTTTGCATTTCTTCATTACCGTCGTGTGGTCCAAGGAGTAAAGTGATCGACTACAAATCAGATCTCTACAGCTATACTTCTCCAGAACAATTGTACTTAGATTCTTGTTTAAGATCTCTTGTACTCTTTTCTTTTAATAGTTTGTAACACAAAATTTCGTATAAACTTTTGTACATGGCAAACATTGTACAAGGCGTATATGTGTATGTGTGTGTGTAAGATTTAAGAGTCAAACAGAAGGATTGGTACCCACTACTACATACCAAGGTGAAGTTATGTGGGTCCATCAGGACTTACTACCAGATCTAGAGCAGGAAGCGATATCTTCCAGTTCTAAATCCAAGAAGAGCCAGAGGAAGGTCTGATCCTGTCACATAGTTATTCTCTCTCCAATTTCTAAAGAAGAAGACATGGCCGGCACTAGGTCTGGAAAGGAATATCTTAGAAATTATGAGGTTACCCAAGAAGATGCTCCTGCTACTCCACCCACTCCTGTAACTTTCATCACTGAGAAAGAAAAACAAAAAGAGGTTCGCTTCGACAAATCTCTGAAGAAGAGCCAACCTCAAGGACTTGAAAATCCGTATAATTTTGATATATTGGCGTGTTGGCCAATACTCCGGCACGGCTTTCCATATTTGAATTACTTCATCTATCAAAAAAAACTCGCGAAGCTTTGAGTGAAGCACTAATACATGCAGATTCTTGTCTATCTTAACTCAAAACCCCTGATGAAGAGCCTATATCATGTCCTCAATGACACAGTGTGATGGAGAAAATTTCTAACATAACCATCACGCAAGATGATATATTGCTCAAAGATAACCGGCATGATAAACCTATGTACTATACCGGCTATGTTGGCTACATTAAAGTGAGCTGAATCCATATTGATCCAGGATTATCATTTAGCATCATTCCTAAGAGCTTGTTGCGTGCTCTGAAGATAGCAACGCATAACCTGTCAGCTACCAACACTACTATCTTGGGCTTCAATGCTGAAAGAAGTCGACCGCTGGGGAAGATTTGTCTAAAACTTAAGATAGGCAACCTTCGAACCGATGTCACATGTTATGTGATCGACTCAGAGGTATTCTATAATATCTTGCTGGGACGACCATGGATACATGAGCATAAGATTGTACCATTCGTCCTACACCATTGCTTTAAGTACGTGGACAGTCAGGGGGAAGTCAAAACAGAGTCTGCCGACATCAATCCATTCAAAGGTGTTGAAGTATACTACTCTGACTCCATACCCTATACACCGGAGTACATGAAAGAAGAGGCGAATGAAACTGAAGGCGAGCCTGAGAGCACCCCCAGTGAAGAACCTCTCATGATCTGAGTTAAGGGACGCACTACTCATCCAATTACTTCAGAGCCTCTTGTTATTAACCTTCACAGGCCAATGCCTAAACGGAAAGCCGAGGAACCGTTGGTGATAAATCTTCCAAAGAGGTTGCCTCCTTTAGTCATTGACCTGCGACGCAGTAGAAATTCGACACCAGCAAATCAACCCCTAGTCGTTGATCTTACCGAACTTTCGGTTAAAACAAAAACTCTTGTTGACTGTGTGGAGGAGGAAACAAATTGTATTTTCTGAATAAAGAAGACGCCCCTTTGCACTACATTGATGTTGATCATTTTGCACAATTATTTTTAGAGGCCCTGTATGCCTACAAACCTCTATCCATACCAGTGGTTTCACCATGTCAAGACGATACGTCATATAGGCCCCACGAGGATGCCTGCTTTATAGTCCAAGCAAGACACAATGATTAACGTCAAATACTTTTTGGCAAAGCTAGGAATAAAAGGGTCACACAGACCAATGATTCTGACGATGACAATAGAAATATACAAATTCACCGCTACAGTCGATAAACCAATAACATTATCCAAATGAGGGTTATAATTTGAAGACTGGCAGAGGACTCAATTACGAAAAAGGTAGATGTACCCCTATACGTCACCGCTCTTCAAAGGAAAACCTGAGACATATTATCAGCAAACCGGCCACAGTTTAGGATATGTCACACCACCAAAAACCCTTGAAAGCTCAGGATCATAAGAAGAGACACATTCTCATTCTTCTGACTCATCGTTCTTAGACTCCGATAAAAGCATGGGGGAAGTATTCAAGCATTCTTTTTTCGTCAACATGGTGTTTGCCGACCTAGATGATGAAGATGATTCAACTTTAAAACCTTTTTAAAATGATTCATGGGCCCAACAGATGGATTCACAATGGGAGCTTCGGTTCGAGCAACGCGAACCATCTACAGAAGATGAGGTCATTCAAATTAACGTAGGAGACGCGTCTTCCCCAAAACCAATCTTCATTAGCAAGAACCTCTCTGAAGAAGATAAACAAGCCCTAGTTCAGTTAATAAAAGAGTACATTGATGTCTTCGCTTGGAGTTACAAATCTATGCCTGGCCTGGATCCTCAGATAGTTACACACAAGCTCAACATTCTTCCTAACGCTAAGCCGATAAAACAGCAACAACGAAGGTTTTGTCCAGATATGATAGACGCAATTGAAGATGAAGTTAAAATGCTGATAGCATGTAGCTTTGTTCTGGAAGAACAAC
The DNA here is from genome assembly GCA_036927795.1 of Iris macrosiphon. Taxonomy (NCBI): domain Eukaryota; kingdom Viridiplantae; phylum Streptophyta; class Magnoliopsida; order Asparagales; family Iridaceae; genus Iris; species Iris macrosiphon. The sequence continues at coordinate 173,277,166 of JAYESA010000011.1, read as the reverse complement.
ATCCTGATTGGGTTACAAATATCGTCCCAATTATAAAAAAAATGGGAATGTCCGCATCTGCATAGACTATCTGGATCTAAACCCAGCATGCTCAAAATATGAGTTCCATCTTCTCATTACTGTTGTCATGATCGATAGTACATGCCATTTTTAACGTATGTCTTTCATGGATGGATTCTCAGGATATAATCAAATAAAGATGTGTCCCGGAGATGAGAATCACACTTCTTTCTGAATACCACTCGGAGTATACTCCTATACAGTCATGCCCTTTCGTTTGAAGAATGCAGGAGCACCATATCAACGATCCATGAGCATCATTTTCCATGAACATCTATGAAAGACAGTAGAATGTTACGTGGATGATATCGCTGTTAAGAGCCGTCTTAAAGATGACCATATTCAAGATCTGAAAACGGTGTTTGAATTAATGCGCCAAACCAGCTCAAAATGAACCCGACCAAATCTTTCTTAGGATTATTCAGTGGCAAGTTCCTCGGATTTGTTATAACTTTCAAAGTCATCCATATTAATCCCGATAAGGTCAAAGCCATTCTCGAGATGTGCCCTCCACGTAATCTCAAAGAACTTCGAGGACTTCAAGGTCGTCTGGCATACATCAGAAGGTTTATCTCAAATCTCTCTAGTCAATGTCGACCATTTACCCAACTAATGAAGAAAGGCGTATCATTTATCTGGAACGAAGCATATCAGCAAGCATTCAACGATATCAAATGATACCTCACAAATCCGTCAATTCTAGTGCCTCCAATTATAGAAAAACTATTTTTACTATTTTTGCTGTATGTGCGAGCAATGAATCATTCTCTGGGAGATCTTCTCACACAAAGGAGTAATGAAGGCCATGAACAAGCAATCTACTATCTTAGTCGTATGATGGTCGACGCCGAGCATAGATACAATCATGTAAAAAAAGAATGCCTAGCTCTGATGTTCGCTATTCAAAAGATATGACATTATATGACAGGGCAAACTATCCATGTCATATCCAGAGTAAATCATCTCCGGATATTAATGACCAAACCAAGCACGCTCAATTCTTGGCTGGCTACATGGGCAATGATGTTATCGCCTTATGACATGGTATATGTCCCACAAAAAGCAGTGAAGGGTCAAGCACTAGCCGATTTTTTGGAAGCTCATCCTGTACTAGAGACATACAAGTTGTATGACGAGATCCCTGACGAAGTCTTGGAATCTGATATGGAAATGGAATATGACACCTGGCAACTATTCTTCGATGGCACATCAAGAATAGGACCCGAAGGAAACATAGTAGCGGGATTAGGCATAGTCCTAGTATCTCCTGACAAATTACTTATTCATCGCACATATTCTCTCAGTGAACCATGTTCCAATAATGTGACAGAATACAATGCTTTACTCATTGGCCTCCAATTAGCCAAATAATTGGATATAGAGTATGTTGAAGCCTACGGAGATTCCAAGGTAATGGTCAACCTGATTAGGGTATGAGATTCAACATGAAGACCTCATCCCTTATCATCAAGCAGCAATTGAATTAGCTCTTACCTTTAAAGAGTTCTTCATCGAGCATGTGCCTCGGCTACAGAATATGGAAGCATATGCACTGACTGGTTTGGCTGCGTCGTTGGCCATTCCTTTGAAGAGACAACACTCGATCACAATAACGAGTAGAGAGTTGCTATGTACCAAGAACAACTTACACATTGAACAGAGCTATGTCATAAAGTTAACCTCCATTGATGAAGATTGGAGAAATCCTTCTATAGACTATGTTGCTTATGGGATCCTCCCAGAAGATCCGAATGAAGCTACTTCTATCAAGAGACGTTCACTCAGATTCTATTATGATGTCTCGTCCAAGACATTATATCATCGTTCATACGACGGACTGCTATTGTGTTCTCTCTAATGTTAAAGCAAGACAATCACTTCGCGAAGCTCATGACGGCATCTATGGAGCACATCAACCAGGTCCTAAATTACAGGATCGTCTCAGGAGAATGGGTTATTAATGGCCCACCAAGGTAGCGAATGCAGTAGATTATGCCCGTAAATTCAGAGAATGTTAGATCCATGTTGACTTTATACACCAGCCATCAGAATTATTACATCCTACGACTGCATCCTGGCCTTTTGAAGCATGGAAAATGGGCATTATTGGTCCTATCAGCCCACCCTCTTCCAGAGGACATCGGTTTATACTTTCAATAACGGACTATTTCTCCAAATGGGCAGAAGCAGTTCCACTCATCGAGGTGAAGACGTCCAATGTTATTAGTTTTGTCAAACACTATGTGATATATTATTTCGATATTTCTCGAAGGATAACACACGAAAATGGACCACAGTTTGTTAGTCACGCATTCTATTGATTTTATGACAAGAATCGAATCCAAAAAGTGATTTCTACGGCCTATAATCAGGCAGCCTACGGCTTAGCGGAGGCCTTCAATAAAACCATAATCAAGCTACTCAAGAAGTTTGTCTCATCCAAGAAGCATGATTAGAATGAGAAGCTTGGAGAATTCTTGTGGCCTTATCGCATAACAGTCCGGACTCCAACTATTTATACGTTATTTTCCTTGGTCTATGGATATGAAGCAGTTCTTTCACTCGAGATCAAAATCCCCTCTCTCAGAATAGCCATTGCTAATGAGCTAAAAATGGAGAACAACGATGTTTGAGACTTCAAGAGTTAGAAGCATTGGATGAAAAGCGTTTACATGCTCAACAACTTATTGAATTATATCAAGCGCGCATTTCCAAATATTTTAACCAAAAAGTAAAAGAAAGAATTTTCCAGGTTGGCGAATTGGTCCTTACAGTGAGAAGACCCATGGTAACAACCCATAAGAGAAAATGCAAGTTCCAGGCTAAATGAGAAGGTCCTTATGTGGTAAAAATAATGTTCTCCAACGGTGCCTACAGGCTTGCTAAGCCTAATGGTGATTTGATGATGATGTCCATCAACGACAATTTTTTTAAGAAGTATTACGTTTAAATAAAGCATATACTTTCTCATCTCCAGCTGAGCCAATTAACATACCCCTCGAACTATAACCTTTATTTGTTTTGAATAAGAAATAGTTAATAAGTCCTCAAAGTTTCTTAGCGAAATAATCCTCAGATCCAATAAAATGTTCTCATTGAGATCATCTAAACAATCATCTCCAACAAAGTATCTTGTTTTTGAAGCCCAGTAGCTTTAAGGACATCTTATTTCTAACCCTAGTAGTATTGGAAGTAATCTTGCATGGATGACGTAATTCATGTCCATATTATCTCCGAATTATATTTTATCTATCATCCCCAACAAAGAGAACAATTGTGTCTCTTTTTGAACTACACTTTCCTTTATCCCTAGTAGAGTAGAAGGGCAGTCTATCATGTCCATATTACCTCTGATAGTATTGCGTCTTCAAAACTTGTTGCCTATATTCCTCGCAGAATTATGTCATGTCATGTCCATATTACCTCTGAACAAATATATTCGACGAGATCCTATTTAAAAACTTATCATGTCCATATTACCTCTGGTATTATTTTCAACCCCCAACCTATTATTTGTGTCTAATATTAGATACACAATAAATAATGGGTCCACGACAAAACCATCATCATTCAAAAAGCACCAAAACTTTCTATTCATCTTCTAATTGAAGCTTACAGTTATGAAAGAAAGAAAAATAGCCACTATGTATTAGGGATCAGAATCATCTGGCTAAGCATTGTTTATAAATATTGAAAGGGCATGCAAAATACAGACGTCAGAATATGCAAATAGTCGACGGATAGCCATTATTTTGGCATGTTCCTCTAGTTCCTCCAAGACAACAGACATAATAAGGGGATCGTCAGCATCAGTCCGGGGCAGGGTGAGTTCATTCGATGAAGGACCGATGAGGTCATCGAAAATATTCGCTCTACTTAGTTGTACAGGGATCACTTCCTTCTCCTCCTTAGTAGAGGATAGCACATGAGCAATGGAAGCCTGACCAGGGTCAACCTTAACCGACGAAGGGGCAGTCAATCCATCAGTTTCCTTAATTATCTGCTTAGAGGCATCTTGTGAAGCCATTGGAGCGAAGACAAGTTTGTGTGAAGCGTGAGGAACTGGACAAACAATTCCATGATTTATAGGAAGGGGAATGGCGGTTCAAATTTTCATGCACCCCTTCAGTGAAATGAGGCGACGTTTAGTTTCCCAAGCAAAGACCAGAATTTGAAACATTGAGCACGATTGTTGGAATTTTGTGTATTGTTTCAAGAATTCCCACATGCTTACATTGGCTCATAGACAGAAAGGGAGGCTTGAGCTGTTGATTGTCCAAAGAAGTGAGGGTTCAAAGATAACAACATTATGTCACCTTGGGAAGCTATTAAAGCTTGTCTACTCTTTGGAAGACTCCTGTCAAATTGAGAGAATTCTACATGTGACAGGTTCTCCAAATAATTCGAGTATAGCATCCCCGCAGTTGATCCTATCACATCAAAAAGAGGGTCCATTAGTAAGTTAACTACAAAGATTCATGAAAAACAGAGTTAATACATGAGAGAATAATGCACATAATCTCTTATTTTCATAAGAAGGGTCCGCGTACTCAAGCAGAAAATTTTTTCATGCTGAAGTACACGTACTACCACAAAGTCTCTTGAACACAAGAAGTTCATTTGCACTCTAAAAGAGGAAATATACGCATACAGTCACAAATCTATTTGAGAATTGGATAGTACGCGAGGAAAGAACTTCACTCTGAAAGAGGAAATATGTGCGCGTGCACATGTGCTTCGATGTTCCTTGATGCATCATCATCTTCCTCCTCTTTTCTAATCTCAGTCTATTTTATAGACTGAGATACATGTTCAAGCAGATACTCGCCCATACCTATTATGGCAGGATTGGTACTTTCAACGGTCGACGTCCTTCCTTGCGGCATGTTTAAGCATTCACCCATAGGCCTCGCCGTCGATCGAGTCACGGTCACCCAAGAAGAAGAAGTCAACCCCTTCCCCTTATTTCCTTTCTTGGTCACCTGAGTTTGCTCGGGAGCCATTGTTGTTGTTCAAGGAAGAAAGAGAGATTAGGGTTTTGGAGAGGACCCAGAGGGTTTGCAGAACTCATAAAGGAAATTTCTCTCTTCCTAGGTCTATTTATAGTGGTGGATCAAGACTCTTCGACTCCTAAGTAACGTTTCAGTTTGCGCACATTAATCATGTTGTTCATCCACGTCAGCAAACGGTTGGGATTTTGGACCAAGCGCGGGCCAAACCTGAATTATTTTTTTATGCTTCTAAATTCAAAGTATTTCGAATTTGTTTTTTAAAGATAATTTGAGAACTTTAAAGGGGGTCTCGTAGAAGCATGAAAAGTATGTCTCCCCAAATGGATGATTAAACCCAGGCTCAGTAGAAGCAGTGGCGTACTACTCTTCAGACTCCAAAAAATGTGCTTTACTTCAGCGACGTATTTGATATGCATTATCTCAGCGGCATACTTTGCTGATTGAGATCCAATACAACATAGTGGCGTACAATGCCACCATTCATCCAAGCATTAAATGAGATGAACCTGACAGTTGATAGTCTCACACAGCAGTCGAAGAGACCAGGGCATTTAATGCATAAGATCATTGGTACGCCGACCCAGGTTGTTGTTTAGTGACCGAGTGAAGTCTCCAATTCATTTTTTATACACCGACCTTCCGATTTCGTCTTATTACACCAAGGTTCTTACTTTTCCATAATACGCCAAAGCCGCAACTTCATCGGAGTACGCCAGCGTTGCCACGTCAAAAGCTGCCTCAACCTGACACACCAAGACATTAAATGCAGAGAATTTCTAGCACGCCAACTCAAGTTGTCGTTTTGTGATCAAGGTTGCTACCTCGGTCCAAGTACCCTACCAGTGTCACTTTGCTATGATACGCCAATAGTGCTACTTCGAACAGAGTACGCTGTTGATGCTATCTCTTTCGAATACGCCAACTTGGATACTTTAACAATAGTACGCCAATGGTGCTACCACTCACTGAGTACGCGAAAGTTGGTCCTTTGACCTGAGTATGCCTGCATGGTTATCCTCTCAGGTATACTCCAGTATGGTCATTTCTTCATATGTATGCCAGTACGGCTACTGCTTTTAAAATGTCACGTCGGTGTTAATAACCAACAATGAGCGGTTATGGTGATGTGTCATACATGCCATATCCTTCTTGGACGTGTACAAGTAACTTCCCTCATGGCCTGAGCCTTCCTCGCATAGGGAGCCACATGTCAGGTCTTCAGTAATTTGTGCACTTATTTTCCAGAACGTGGGCGACATGCCTTCAAAATGTACGCGTACAATAGCAAACAAAGTGTATATTGCTCGTGCGTACACGTGCATGCAAGTAACCATTTTTTAACATAAAATACTAGAAATATGTGGATTAGCATATCCATCAAGGGGGAGGTCTTCTGACACTCAAGAACAGAAGGAGAGACGCAGAAGCTTATTGTGTTGTAACCCCCTGATTTTTCAGAAATTTTTAATTTGAATTTTTCGCAATTTTCTGTAATTTTTTAGGATTTTTAAGAATTTATTTTTGATTCAAATATAATTAAAAATATCCCAAACTTTTATTTTAGGTTCTAAATAATAAAATATATTTTCTAGAAGTTTTTGGAAATTTTTTGAGTATTTTTAGTATTTATTGGGAGTTATTTATGCTAATAACTAATTTTTAGGAATTATAGAATTTATTGTGCAAGTCCAGGAATATAGAATGGACCCACATTATTTTTTAAGGTTTATAATATTATTATATATTTTCTGGAATTATTTCAGAATTTTTGGAATAATGTTTGTATTTATTTTTAGTTTTATGGAAAAACTAATTTTTAGAGCTTCTCCTAATTATAGTAAGAAATATATGAATATAAAATTATTCCAAATATTTTTCTAGGTTTTTTCGGTTCAAAATATATTTTTTGTAATTTTTCCAGATTTTTATGATTATTTTTAATGTTTATTTTGAGTTATTTAGATTTAAAACGACTTAAATAATGTTTTGATAAAGGCAAATCAAAAATAAATAATATAAATAAAACCATCCAATCAGATTCTGACACATGTCAGCCTATAAATATCCATTCAGCCGCAGGTACATCTATATATATATAATATAATAACCCTAATTATCTCATTATTTTAGAGAGAGAGAGATTTGGAAGAATTGTCATCTAGGGTTTCTTCATCTTCCAGAAGCCATTGCGCATAGCTCCGGACTCCAAACGAGGCCTAGTTTCTTGTGTTAGAAAGATATTGAGGTTAGCTTTCTGATTATATAAATTGTTTTCCGAAATTATTAGTATTAAATTCTGGAAAATTCGTAGAGTACAGCATGTCCAAAAATAGACGTATTTCGATATTTTCGCAATTTCGGGAGAACCCGGAATCAGAATCATAAACCGTTTAAATTTTTGGAAATCTAATGTCAAGATCATCGACATATATTTTTTCAAAATTTAATTCAAAGTATTTACATACTGTTAATTCTGTAGAACTTCTAGGTTAGAATTTAACTATCGGTGCACGATACGAAATTTGTATGTGCCATAATTCTCAAACGAATTTGAATTCGGACGAGCCATAAATTCCAGCATATTTTTGATAATGAAATCTACAGGAAATCATGCATGAAAGTTGAGTTTGTGTCGGTTAACTTTTTGGTCAACAGATCGCCTCGATTTGCGTGCCATGAGTCTCGAGTTGATAAAATTCAGTTCCTTTGGACAAAATTTAGGAATTAATCCAAAATCAGAATAATAAAATTAAAATAGGATTTTAGAGTAATTATTTCAGAATTAAATAAATTAAAATAAATTATCTTTTGACGTAATAAATTTGTAATACATAGGCTATTTGGACTGTGACTTGGACTCTGATTCATACCAGCAACAGGACCCCAGGCAAGTGTACCTTGCCAAACTCTGCAGTATTGTTATATATTTTCTTTGCTTCATTTATATTGCTGTGCATGCTTAACCTAGGACCGTGTGACTTACTTAGCGTCCGATTAATAGTCGGGTGCCAACACCGTACGCGGCGTTGTGTATTGTCATCTAGAGATGGATATTCGTGACACTTTATATTCTCGTACTTGTCTTACCGAGTACACTATGATCCAGGACACTTGATACTATTCATGAGACAGGATCTTCCTGAGATATTCATGGTGATTCTGTATAGGATACAAGACTTGACAGAGATACTATATTCTTACATACATTATGACTTGTTGCATTAGCTATGGTCCCGCTTGACATGGACATGAGACGTTATGGTCATGAGAGGCGTGGTTACATTGGGTGGGGAGAGACACACAGGCTACAGGCTGTTTCATATATATATCTACTACTATTGTGAGGCCGTAGACTCTCGTAGCAGAGCTAGGCACATTACGTGTTATTACCACTACCGGCTCCCCGACACAGAGCTTGTAGTGGCTCAGCCTGAGTACTCGTGATGCTCTCATCTTGCATTTCACTTAGATGGTTACATACTTACCCTATTTATTTTATTATCTACTGCACTGCATTTATTTTGGCTTGTATTTTCTGTACCTTGTTATGTCCCCTGAGGACCTGGAATGGATTATGTCCCCAGGATTTGCAGACGAGATCTATCCCGAGGTATACGGGACCGGAGCAGAAACTGATATAGGAGCTGTACCGACACCCGAGGATGAGGTGTTAGCTGAAGACTTTTCCTGAGCATCTATGTTTCATGCTCAGTATTTACTTTATTCTGTCATTTATATTTGGGTCTGTTGAACCATTGTATCAGATATTTTATCTGGTTGTTCCCTGAAGCACTTTGTTGAGATTGGTTGATGATTTACATTCCTTATATTATGTGAATCATATTTTATATCTTGTGTGGATGAGATTAGTTGTACCTGATGTCGTAGACTTATTTTTACAGCTTAAGTACGCCCTGATGGATCCATTAAATTGGATTTGTCCATCAGTGTGTGCTGCTGGCCATTGCCACGTATCTGATCCCTCGGCATTTTGGGACTGGGGCGTGACATGTGTTGTTGCCGCCAAGGTTTTTTCGCTGCTCAATTCTCCAAGTTGTTCGTAATATTTTTGTATTTCTTCGTCACAGTCGTATGATCCAAGGAGTAAAGTGATCGACTGCAGATCTGATCTCTACAGCTATACTTTCCCAGAATAATTATACTTAGATTCTTGTTTAAGATCTCTTGTACTCTTTTCTTTTAATAGTTTGTAAGACAAAGTTTCGTATAAACTTTTGTACATGGCAAATATTGTACAAGGCGTGTATGTGTGTGTGTGTCAGATTTATACAAATAAATTGAATAATAATATGACAAAAAACTAAGAAGATGACTCTTTTTATTAATAATTTACATTTGATACATAGATGAGTAAGGGGTGTCGTACGGGCTTACATGTCACGACCCGCACCCGGATGATCGGGCACGAGTATGTGGGCACGTCCAGCCTACGCCGTAGTATCAACGGTAGAACACTGTCTAGGTCAACAATACTATATAAAGTAAATATCAATACTCAATCACGAGAGAATCTATAACGAAGATAAATGGCACGATATGATAAAACAATGAAGTCATAAGCCACAACACTACTAATCCTCAATATTTGTACCAATCCAAATAAGTCTATCAATAATCTATAAGTCTAGGAGTAAAAATAATATATCTCAATGTCTAATATGCTGGAAATAAATCCACTACTATAATGCTAATAAGGGATAACTAGAATAAATAGTGATATCGGCTAGGCCTCCCGGTAATCACTCCTGATCTAAAGGGTCAAAAACTGCATATGCTACCTCCTGCGGTCTGTAATACGTCATACACAAATCCTCCAAGTAATCGTCTAAAAAATATATTCAGTCGAAATTGGAGCGAAGTACAACCCAATAGCAGGTCCAATTAATTGATAAAGACTATGAAATAATAAATAGTGATGTAATACTTGATGAGAAGATAATAAAAAAAGTATGGTACAAAATAGAGTAAGCAGATAAATAAGAAAGCAATAAAAAATAAGAAGGAAGAACAGATAAGTATGTAAAGACAGACAAATATGTGAACTAGTAAATCTGTCAATATAAATATGAAACCAACAGGTATAGAGTAATCCAGAAAAGACTGTATCTAAACTAGTGTTTTGAAATACCAAGTTGACATGTGAACGACTAGGAGGTAAAATCCGGCAAACCAAACGTGTCGTGTGTGGCTGCTATTATTCCAGTCAGACCATAGGATAGAAAGGGTATGTTCACACGTCTCCTAGATATTTTCATGTCTGATTAGTACTCATGGATCCAGATCCTGACACGAAGAATCTCAATAATCCAGAATAGATCATTAGGTCCAAAAAATTTAGTCCCGTCGATACATTAGTCCAATAATTCATCAGTCTAGAAAAGTCAATAGGCCTGAAACTGTCACGCCCCGATTCCGTGAAATCGATAGTCGTCCCCCCGGGCGTGATGCCGTGCAGGCCTAGGTTGCGCACCGCACAAAGCTAAAGTATTTTGCATAACGAGCACATATTCAGAGTACGCAGATAAATTAAAACACAAGTTAAAATATGGAAAAGTTCTCTTTTATTGATAATGAACATCTATTACAAACTCTTGAACGAGTCATAAGGTTGCCGCACGGGCTTACAAATATTTGGTACAAAATGAGATAGTTGTCCTGTACATTACATCCTTTACTAAAACTCAAAATAAGGGACCTCCAGGCGGGATGATGGCTTTCCCTCGGAGCTGCATTGAGTTGGGTTGCTAGCTCCTTGCTTCAAAATACTTCAAAAGATGGCATGATCAGGACGCGTCTACAGCTGGACTGGATTGGGGAATGACTTCGGCTCCTCGCTTGGATCTCCTTAGTGCGGGAAACCTGTTTCAACGAGGGTCAGTACATTAAAACGTACTAGTGAAGGTAAGCTAACCCAACTATACTAATCAATACGTTATTTATATGAAGCATGCATATTATTTGTGGTTTTCTATCTTGCCTTAGTTTATTTTACAAGCAAGCAGTATATATAGAATTTACTGAATGAACTTGCCACTGTTCGGTGACTTTTACCTGCCCGTCTGAACCACCTGCACAATACTTACCATATCCTTCCCTGCCACGAAGACACAAGTTAGCTTGTACATGTTTACATATACGAAGGGATCACTGGCATAATGCCACAAGGGACGGGTTATAGTCTCGAGACAAGAATGATATGTAACGCAGGTGGCGAGCCCCATTACATAACACTTCATCCATAATATACGATTATACATAATATTTCGCCCGGATCGGATCGGTCCCAGTGCCCCGGCGATCGTCCGCGGAAACCATAAAACCTTGTGCACAAGTTTCCGGTGATCAATGGCATTCATTAAATTTAAGGAAATACTAGCACGATACAAGTTTCATAGCATAAACGGTTTTGCATAGTCTTTCTGATCAATATATCGCATAACAAAGTGTGTTCTATATGCATAACACAATTTATAGAAGAAGTATACATTCTAACTAAAATTAAAGCATATATAGAACATTCTAAATGAACTTAGCAAGCAATAAGATAACCATTCACAAGTTTGATTGACAAGCATAAAGTAGTCCAAGTCTATTCTTCTTATCTTTACAACTTTTAGTTATTACTTGTTATCATTTGATCGGGGCAAGCAAGAATACAAGATTTTAGATGTGAAGACTTGGAAGAAGGGTCAACTGAATCGAATATAAGCCACTCACAAGTCGGTTGGGGAAGGAAAGGAAAGAGGTGCTTCAGGACTCCGCTCGCGCATCGCCTACTGTCCGTTCACCTGCATTTGCCATGAACAGATGATCAATACCTCTTCCACTCTTTCCAATCTCGGAATTGAAGTGCAGTTCAATGAACGAAAACAATAAAATTTATCGAAACCGTTCAAGAAAACTCAAGCAAATCCGAAAACCAACTCAAAGCACAAAAGCAACAAACGACAGCAAAAACTAGGCAAGAAAACTTGCAGCGGAGAGGTCGCTCCTGACTCTGCCGCTAAGTCGATCCTGGGAGCACGGTCCACTGAATATGGAAATCGATTCTGAAAAAACAAATCCATAACGAGGATAAGATCTTGTTTCAATCTATCCCGATCGAACGATATCGTCTTGTATTTCTTGGCCGCGCTCCCCGAATAGGGGGTACGGGGCATCGCATCCTACCCAACTAATTAGAAGTTTCGTCCACGAAACTTAGGAATAGAACCTACCACTAGAAAATAATGAAGGAAACCTTTCCCTCATCTCAGATTCAAGCTCCCAAGTGAATTCTTCAACTGAATGATTTTGCCAAAGCACGCGCACAAGAGGAACCGAACGACTTCGAAGCAACTTTTTCTTACGATCCAAAATTTGCACAGGTTGTTCGACATATGTCAAGTTTGCCTTAAGATCCAGATGATCAAAATCTACCACATGACTCAGGTCATACACGTACTTCCTAAGATGTGAAACATGGAAGACATCATGTACTTCGGACAGTGACGGTTGAAGGGCAATCTGATATGCAACTGAGGCAACTCGCTTTAGTATCTCGAACGGACCGACGAATCTCGGACTTAGCTTTCCCTTTGCTCCAAATCTGGTAACTTCTTGCATGGGCGAGACTTTGAGAAATACTCGATCTCCTTCTAAGAACTCAGGTGGACGTCGATGCATGTCTACGTAGCGCTTCTGGCGACTCTGAGCTACCTTTAGCCGTTTTCGAATAAAACGAATCTTTTGGACAGTCTACTCCACAAGTTCAGGGCCAAGAATTTGCCGTTCTCCAACTTCGTCCCAACCGATCAAAGATCTGCACTTTCGCCCATATAACGCCTTATATGATGCCATCTGAATGCTGGATTGGAAGCTATTATTGTATGCAAATTCAGTTAATGGTAGATGTATGTCCCAACTCATCTTCAAGTCCAAGGCGCAGAGTCATAGCATATCTTCAAGGATTTGGTTGACACGTTCTGTTTGATCGTCTGTTTGTGGATGGTAGACGGAGCTGAACTTCAACTTCTCCCCATTGCTGACTGCAGGCTTTCCCAAAAACGGGATATGAATCGACCATCTCTATCGGAGACAATGGATATGGGCACGCCGTGGAGCCGAACGATTTTGTTGAGGTAGATCCGAGCCAAGCGGTCGACACTCCAAGTACTTTTGATAAGCAGAAAGTGAGCTGACTTGGTGAGTCGATCAACAATGACCCAGATGACATCATTCTCCCGTTGCGTCCTTGGCAAGCCAACAATGAAATCTATTGTTATATGTTCTCATTTCTACTCCAGAATAGCGAGGTTCTGCATCTCTCCGCCCGGCTTCTGGTGCTCGGCCTTTACCCTCTAACAAGTCATGCAATGCGACACGAACAATGCCACATCTCGTTTCAAGTTGTGCCACCAAAATATCATACGGAGATCTCGATACATCTTTGTGCTACCCGGATGAGAAGTATAACTAGCATAATGACCTTCCGTGAGTATCTCTTTTCTGAGGGCCGCATCGTTTGGAACGCACAATCTCCCCTTCACTCGGATCATCCCGTCGTGCCTACTGCAAAGTCGGTTGCCTGGCCTTGCATCTTTTGTAGGAACATGTCATCCTTCTGAGCGGACTTGACCTTTTCTAATAAGTCAGGTTCGAGGCGCAGTTGTGCCACTTGCACCCCTTTTTGTATCTGATTATAAGTGTAACGCCCAAAGTTTTCAGATCTCGATGCAGCTTGTCATCAATAGCCAAACTCCCAATGAACACTCAACTCAGTGCATCAGCTATAATATTTCTTTTGCCAGACGTGTATCTGATCATCAGGTCAAAGTCGCTAAGGAGTTCAAGCCAGCGCCGTTGACGAAAATTTAAATCCTTTTATGTGTAGAGATATTTTAGGCTCTTTTGATCCGTATAGATCTTGCACGGTACACCGTAAAGGTAGTGGCGCCACAACTTCAGCGCGAACACCACCGCTGCTAGCTCCAAATTATGGGTTGGATAATTCTTCTCGTGAGGCTTTAGCTGCCTCGATGCGAAGGCTATCACTTTGTCCCGTTGCATAAGGACATATCCCAATCCCTTACATGAGGCATCACTATATATCTTAAAATCATCAAGTCCGTCTGGAAGGGCAAGAATTGGTGCTGAGACGAGACGCTACTTTAACTCCATAAACGAAGCTTCACAGTCGTCCGTCCACACGAACGTTACTCCCTTCCGAGTGAGCTGAGTCAGGGGCAACGCGATTCTAGCAAAATCTTTAATAAATCTCCGGTAGTAGCCCGCCAGACCAAGAAAACTTTGTATATCGCTAGCTAATTCCGGTCGTTTCCACTGCACAATGGCTTCTATTTTTTTTGGGTCAACTGAGATGCCCGTTGCAGAGATAAGGTCGTACCTGTATCTACGACTTCCTGTATCCGCGCTCCTTATTTATCATCATGAGTACTTGGCCTATGGGGTATATCTGGTACTATCCGTGTATCAACTTATACTAAGCACGAACGTTCGTCTTTCCAAAATAGGGGAAAACGAAAAAGAACAATAAAGAGTTCAAGGAGGAGGTGATAGGATACAAGTACGGAATCAAAAGGGATTAGAGAATTCGAGAGGGAGTTGCCAAGGCAGTTGTGGATTGAAATCTTATTTTGGTATATTCCTATTCGCATGTTCACATCAGAACAGTTATGTACCCGACATGATATGCTCTGACCATTCTAGAGGGCAAGTATATTCGTCTAACAAGTTGAGTCAACTATATCTCAATCCACATAAAGTAGTGATACAAAGAGCGAACCAAGTGCACTACGGTTGATCAAACCATAATACACCGATTCTGATTTAGACAATGTATTAGTGTGGGCCCCCAATAATACATATGTCATGAACAAGCTCAATACAAGAATAAGCTTGCAAAACTAGGCTATAATAGCAGCATAAGTCAAGGTAGTAGAAAATATGAGTACGCTTGATTATGATGGAGGAAGGTACAAAATAATTTAAGTTCACCAAGAAGATCGGTGTTGTGCCTCTATAGTTGCCATACTAATTTCTTGTCTAAAGTCAACTAAATGGGTGTATGGGCCTCTAAGTTCTACAGTCTAGATAAACAGTAAAGTTCTATAGTCTAGATAAATACTATCTTCTTATGCAAGCCTATAGTTGGTGTCATTCATTTATACTTCATTAATGAGTTAAAAGGACTATGTGTTACTAGGTTATGAGGCATACTACCAAACTTACAAAGATCTAACTGATAGTGTTATTGAATACTAGAGTGTATATACCTGGTACAAGGAACCTTCCTAACCCCTATCAAGCACGAGAGAAGATTGACGTTGAGAAGGGATCAAGCATGATGCAATGTAAGCAATCAAATAAGAATGCGAAATAAAATCAAGGGAGGTGATAAATAAGTGGATGATATCCTATATTCTAATCATATGCGCAGGCTTGCTCGGTACAGTGACATAACCGAGACAATATGCTCTCGACCTGCATGGGCCACCACAAAAATATGTCACGCCCTAGTCCCAAAATATGTAGGACCAGGAACACGTAAGCATGCCAGCCGTATGTATATGGCAACTCCAATATATGAATACCATAATACACACGTATGTTGTAGTATGAATATAAACTCACATGTGGTATACATATTATCACAAGTCACCGATATACTAAATCTCATCCATACAACAAGTCACAAAAAGAAATAACAAACTAGAATAATGAGTCTGAATAATCCAAAACTAATAGTCGGGTGGAGACAAATCTACTACCAATGACTATATCAAAGCTAGAATGAGAGATGAGGGTAATCTCCAATATAAAATAAGGTGATGACAGAAGTGTATCAGCGAAGCGATCCATCGCTAGAGATAATCAAAGATGCTCCGAAGGTAAGACCTCTTCGGAAGAGATAAGTAGTAAGTCCTGATCCGTGCTCTTGCGAATATCCATGAACAACTACACCTGGAAAGGGACCAGGTCCTCAGAGGGACGTAACAAGATACATAGAAGCAAGCTAATTTGAATACAGTAAACATGCATAATATTTGAAAATATATAAGTACGCTGTACAAAATAATCTATATGAATGCAAATGAGGACAACTTTTTAACGTATGGGCAAGGGTAGGCTACTCGATCTAAGCCTCACAACTCATACACCCGTCTAGAACATCAAAAATCGACATACCTCGGGGGTAGCGACCAACGCGACTCTACAAAAATTGACATACCTCGGGGGTAGCGACCAACGCGACACACTCCCGTAGTGCGAGCTAGATACTACGGTTTTCCAGAGTGGTTAAAGCCCATACGCCTACTGATTGTCCTCTCATGATACTAAGTGTCATGTGTGTGTCAATATATCTAATATATAGTAATGACTGAAAGAAACTACACATGCAATGAATATACAAAAATACAATGAATATACAGAAATATAATAAGCATGCAAATACTGTAAGCAATTTGGCAAGATATATTGCCTGGTCTGAAAAAGAATAAAGTCCCAACTCAAGGCGTTGTCCGATCTACCCGTCACATAAATTAAACAAGTTAGGTTACAAAAGTGGGTGAATAGGTTCCTCCATTTTAATCTATTTTAATTCTGAATAAAATAACATAAATAGTATTTTAATCTTATTATAATCTGATTTTATTGTTAAACCCTAATTTTGGTCCAAAGAAAGTCAACTTTACGGATTTGTGATCCGTGGCACGCAAATCAAGACAATCCGTTGACCAAAAAGTCAACCGACTCAAATCCTGGATTTGTGTATAAAATCATATAG
Organism: Iris macrosiphon; assembly: GCA_036927795.1. NCBI lineage: Eukaryota > Viridiplantae > Streptophyta > Magnoliopsida > Asparagales > Iridaceae > Iris > Iris macrosiphon. Next base: position 173,260,285 of record JAYESA010000011.1, on the reverse strand, counting down.
ATTTTAGCGCTACATGAACACCGGAATTGACGTTTTTATAAAATCATAAGTCGGTAAAGAGTTATGGCCACAAGGGCGAATATATGACAGTTTTCAGTGATTTCCTATTTACGTCTACGTTGCACGAATTTTACAGTAGATTAAAATTATATGTTAAATTCTGAAAATATTATTTTATTTAAGTTCATTATGTCAACTTTTTGAAACTTTAAACGGTTCGTAATTCCGAATTCGGAATCTCCCAAAATCTCAAAAATACGTCTAATTTCGGACAGCTGGCACTTTTAGATTTTTCTGAAAACAAATAGGGTCTAAAATTATTAAAATAATTTATATATTCAGAAAACTAACCTTGATATGGTACTAACAAAAAAACTGGAGCGCGTTTGGAGTCCGGAGCTAGGAGATATCGTCTATTTAAGTCGTCATAACTACTAGAAAATGAGGCTAAATTTATGACGAATTTTGATTGTTTTTGGACGAAAATGAGGAAAATTTGGGGAAGAAAAATATGAAGGATAAGATATTTATAATGGTGGACACTACTTAATTGAATACGACTAGGATTGGTTAATTTGGATAGGATTATGATGAGTTTAAATAAGGATAGGATATGCATGAAGTTGCTTTCCTACTAGGCTCAGGATTTGAATTAATTTAAAATAGAGTTTGAATTTATCTCAATAATTTATAATCTTAAATAGAATTAAAGATAATATAAATAATTTATATATAATCTTATTAATATCTATTAACACTAAATTAGCATCTATCTAATATTAAGACTATTTATATCCAAATAAATCCTAAATAATTTCAAAAATCTAAATAAATTTCTTAAAATTCTAAATAAATTAAAGAAAAATATAATTAAATATTTTAACCTAAAATAAATATTTGGTAGGAACAATATGCTAGTATGGTCTCATAATAAATCATGGAAGTCCTAAAAATTTACGTTCCCTATGTTTTAATAAACTAAAAATTCTAGAAAAATCTCCAAAAATCTAAAATAACCTAAAAATGATTCTAAATAAATATTTACATAAGTAAATATACTAATAAATTTATTTTCTAATTAACTACTAGAATGTTCTAAAGTAATTCAATATTTAAAATAACCTATAATAAATATAATAATATAAAATACACATAAAATACCTATTTTGGGTGAGGGGGTTTACACATCTAGAACTAAAACATCTAGCGATAGCTTCCTTCCTCCAATACAGACGTAACCACCTTGGCATACTGAACGGACAAGTATTTTTGTGCCCGAGGGGGTGCTAACACTAAGGTCTAGATACAATAAAGTCATTTCTATATTGTTTTTCATGGCAAAATTTGTGGATATAAAACTATGCGTTGCACTAGAATCAAATAGCACACGTGCTTGTATGTTATTAAAAAGTAATATACCTGACACAATGGTGTCTGAGACCAGAGCTTCTTCTCGTGTCATTGTGTAGACCCGACCTTGAGCTTGGCGACGCTCTTGCTGAGGTGCAACTCTGTTGGCCTGGGGTACAGTAGCCTAATTTGGATGTTGAGATGGAAGCTTAGAGGGAAGCGGACAATCTCGAGCTATGTGGCCTTGACTGTCAAAGTTAAAGCACAACCCTTTCTTGCTGTAACATTTGTCAATGGTGTGCCTCGGCCTATTACATTATTCACAACGAGGCCCTACATTTCCCTTTTGTCGACTGCCGTTATTTGGGTACTTTGCAGCGTTATTTCCTCTCTCGTTGCTATGGCGCTTATGATTAGAGGTATGCATAGTGCCGACAGCAACTTGAGGATACTACGGTTCGAGGGAAAGGGCATGGTTGAGAACTTCCCTCATCGTTTGATACTGGGGAACGATCACGTGCTCATGGATGGCAGGTCGCAGGCCTCCTTCAAATCGTCTGGCATGACTCGCTGCATCAGGTAATTAGGAGCTTGCAAATTTAGCGAGTCGATTGAATTTGGCGAAATACTGCTTAATTGTTATGCTGCCTTGTCATAGTTGCACGAACTCGTTCTCCTTCTGACGACATACGGGAAGGGATATGAACTCCTCTTCAAACGCGCCACGGAAAGTAGCCCATGCAATCGTCTCTTCCTCATCATCAACTGGAAGAGATCTTCGATGCACGTCCCACCAATCGTGTGCGTTCAAGCGGAGCTGGAGTTGGGCACACGCAACACGCTTCTGCTCGGGTACTTCTAGAAGTTTGAAGTGGTCTTCCAGTTTGGCCAACCAATCTAGAGTCATGATCGGATCCTCAGTCCCTTTAAATGGCGTGTTGCAGACTTTCTTGAAGTCGCCAAAGTCGAAGGCAGTCACATCCTTCTTCCTTGGAGTCTGAGGCATCTCGACTTCAAGTGCGGGTTGCTCCACCGGTGTCGATGTTGTTGCCACGAACTGGTTGGAGGCCAAGGTCTGAACAATCTGCTGCAGGGTATCTACCTGCTTTTGTTGGACTGAGAATCGGGCTTCTATATGGTCTTGAAATTGGTTTTGCCTTTCTTCCGCTCGCTTCTCGGCCCGTTCATAACGAGCCTCCTCCCTCTGTTGGTTTGCCTCCAATATCCGCATCATTCGCTGAATGGGATCAACGCGAGACATGGCTCTCTGGCTCCGAGAACTTCCCGAAGTGCCGGAACTGCTTTCTTGGGCTTGTGTCTCGCCCGGTGCTGGCGCTGATGATTGCGCTTATGCCATTCCTTCAAAAAAAGATAAATTATATCAGGATCATAATGTATTATGGACTCATTGTATGAACGTATCTCATTTTGGCCTAATGAGTTCAAGAGTTCGCATAGAAATTTGATCGTTAAAGAAACTTTTCCAACACGAGGGTCAAGGAACTTGAAGCTGTGCTCTAATACCAATATCTCATGCTCTGATTTTGTAAAATCGATAGTCGTCCCCCCGGACATGACGTCGTGCGGGCCTAGGTTGCGCATCGCACAAGGGTAAAATATTTTGCATAGCGAGCACATATTCATAGTATGCAGATAAATTGAAACACAAGTTAAAACATAAAAAAGTTCTCTTTTATTGATAATGAACATCTATTACAAACTCTTGAACGAGTCATAAGGTTGCCGCACGGGCTTATAAAAGTTTGGCACAAAATGAGATAGCTGTCATATACATTACATCATTTAATAAACTCAAAATAAGGGACCTCCAGGCGGGTTGATGGCTTTCCCTCGGAGCTGCATTGAGTTGGGTTGCTAGCTCCTTGCTTCAAAATACTTCAAAAGATGGCACGATCTGGACGCGCCTACAGCTGGACTGGATTGGGGAATAACTTCGTCTCCTCGCTCGAATCTCCTTAGTGCCGGGAACCTATTTCAACGAGGGTCAGTACATCGAAACGTACTGGTGAAGGCAAGCTAACCCAACTATACCAATCAACACGTTGTTTATATGAAGCATGCATATTATTTGTGGTCTTTCTATCTTGCCTTAGTTTATTTTACAAGCAAGCAGTATATATAGAATTTATTGAATGAACTTGCCACCGTTCGGTGACTTTTACCTGTCCGTCTGAACCACCTGCACAATACTTACCATATCCTTCCCTGCTACGAAGACATAAGTTAGCTTGTATAGGTTTACATATATGAAGGGATCACTGGCATAATGCCATAAGGGACGAGTTATATTCTCGAGACAAGAATGATATGCAACGCAGGTGGCGAGCCCCGTTACATAACACTTCGTCCATAACATACGACTATATATAATGTTTCGCCCGGATCGGATCGGTCCCAGTGCCCCGACGACCGTCCGCGAAAATCATAAAACCTTGTGCATAAGTTGTCCGTGATCAATGGCATTTATTAAATTTAAGGACTCCGCTCGCACGTCGCCTACTGTCCGTTCATCTACATTTGCCACGAACAACTGATCAATACCTCTTCCACTCTTTCCAATCTTGAAATTGAAGTGCAGTTCAATGAACGAAAACAATAAAATTCATCGAAACCGTTCAAGAAAACTCAAGCAAATCCGAAAACCAACTCAAAGCACGAAAGCAACAAAGCGACAGCGAAAACTAGGCAAAAAAATTTGCAGCGGAGAGGTCCCTCCTGACTCTGCCGCTAAGTCGATCCTGGGGGCACGGTCCACTGAATATGGGAATCGATTCCGAAGAAGCAAATCTATAACGAGGATAAGATCTTGTTTCAATCTATCCCGATCAAACGATACCGTCTTGTATTTCTTGGTCGCGCTCCCTGAATAGGGGGAACGGGGCACCACAGAAACTACGTATCTCAAGATAATGAATCCATACAATACCAATCCGTCTATCCAGCGTGTCAAGAATCAGGTAAACCAATATTATAAAACATGAATTATAGTAAATATCAAATAAAGAAAACTATTAGATAATGTACTCGCATGTGATCTAGAGCAATGAATGTCAAGTGTCCGTATCGGTGCCTAAAAGGCCTTATAAAATATCAAGTCAAAACAGTATTTTGGAATCATAAACATGTTATATTAGCTTGAACTAGATCTCTAAGTCAACACTAGGTCCAACTAGGTCAAATCTGGTCAGATTTGGTCAAACTAGGTCAACACAATCAAACTATATCATTTTCTAGTTTTTAGGTTAATTTTACCTATTTACAAGGTTTATAAAGTTATACTAGGTCTTAACAAGTCATTATTTTATTTTTAGGTGCTAATTAGGTCAAAAAATACTAGGCCAAAACTAAATTTCTAGGCTATACTACTAAGTTTCTAACATATATTATCCTAATTATACTTCTACCTATAACTTCTAGCAATACCTTGGCCTATAACTATTTACCTTATCCAGTATCACGGTATCCTAACATGTATCACACATTTACCTAATATCTTAGTCCGTATCTCAAATACCTTAACTATTAGTCAATACCTTAGTTCTATGGTCAATACCTTGGCTAAACTAAATTTTTAGTCCATACTAGTCAATACCTTGCTAATATCCAAGTTTCTAGACTAATACCTTAGCCGTATCACCAATACCTCAACTATGGATCAATACCTTGCTAATATTAGGTTTTAAAGTCATACTAGTTAGCTATGATATAATAATATCATATATACTATATAGATATACCAATATATACAATAACTTAGTCTAACACTTAATACCTAGCCAATACCTTAGTATTACCTCATTACCTAGCTATTACCTTAGTATTACCTCATTACCTTAACCAATACCTTAGCATATTACCCCGTAACCTAGTTTATATACTAATACCTTAGCTAATATCATTACCTTGACCAATATCCATTACCTTAACTCATACCTTGGTATCTAATCCATTATCCAAGCTAGACACTACCCTTACCATGGTATCTTAATCCAATATATAATATCATAATCTTACCTTAGTGTCCTAGTATTATCTCATACCATTTCTAATATTTTGGTATCTTGGTATTCTAAATACCTTGATACATCCTAGGATACCACACTCTAATTTATCCCACACATATCCCACTTATTTATACATGGTACCATTGTACCACATTAAGTATCATATGATACCAACTCCTAAGATATTAACCCATGACCATAACCTACACTTACCTTATATCCAAGATACTCACCCTACTCTTAGCACTTGACATTTGATATTTATCCATTACCTAGTTCTAATACACAATATCTTAGTATCTTGACCAATACATTTCCTCCTAGATACTTACCCAATTAACTCTAATACTAATACTTAATACCAAATAGGACACCTTACTCAAGCCCCAATACTCACTTACCCTCACTCATGATACTTGAATGTCATGATACCAATATCCTTATGGTACACAAGTACCACACTAGTACATTGTCCCAAACTCTAATACGTAGACACATAACTTATCTATACTTGGCTCTTTTGAGAACCACTTGTATAATACTAACACACACTAACTAACACCTATTACATATCGTATAATTAGTTCTCTACTTGTAACCAATACTGCACCTATTAGACATATTAAATAAATTCTAGGATTAAAATATATTGTATCCCTTCATATCATCTTTCTGAAACTTCAAACGGATTATATTTTCGTGTCCGAAAGTTCCCAAAATCGCATAAACATCGAAATACGTTCGTCTTTCGGACACCTGACACTCAAACAGTTTTACAGAAAGTTCTAGAACGAATTTGGTATATTAATTTACATATTTGGAAATCTAACTTCAATACGGTTCTTTTAAAAAATGGAAGATTAATTGGAGTGTCACGCCCCAGTCCCAAAATGCCGAGGGACTGGAGGAGCGTGGCAATGGCCAGCAGCACGCACCGATGGACAACCCAATTTAATGGATCCATCAGGGCATGCTTAAGCTGTAGTCTAGTAATACTAAGTTACAGTCTCAGGTATTTCTAATCTCATCCACAGATAACACAGTTTAATGCCGGAAATAATGCATTGGAATTAAATAAGCAATATGAAATAAGGTTATCTCGGGAAACAAATCCGAGAATTATTCTGTTACAATTAAGAAAAGACAGGAAATAAAATGCTGGAAAAATGGAAATACTGTGTAGCTGAAGCAGGTGCTCAGGAGAAGTCTTCGGCCACTACTTCGTCCTCTGTTCCTGGTTCTGTTCCGAGGAGTGCTCCGATACCGTACACTTCTGGGTAGTTCTCTTCAGCGGTACCTGGGGACATCATCCATTCCAGGTCCTCAGGGGACATAGCAAGGTACAGAAATATCTCAAGCCATAATGAATATCAGTGCAGCAATGAAATAAACAGCAGGGTAACTATGTAAACCAGCTAAGTGATATGCAAGTGAGAGTTCTAGTCATACTCAGGCTGAGACTACTACAGGATCAGTGTTGGAGAAACCATAGCAGTATTTCTCGAGAGGGCCAGTACTTGTGCCAGAGCTCTGTATCAGAGACTAAGACACCTCCAGATAACCATGTTTTCATTATATTATTTTCAGCCTTGATATGATAATCCTCTCCCCACCCCATGTAATCTCACGTCACAGTTCCAGAATATCAGGTACAAGTCACGCAAGATATAACTAATGCAATGAGTCAGGATAGAATCTACGCATGTAACTGTAAATGTCATGAAAATGTAACCTATACGGAATCACCAGGTAAATCTCAGGCAATTCCGTCACATGCAGCGTGTCAGGTGTCCTGGGTTGAGCAGTTAATCAAGTTACATAAGAAACTACCAGAAAATCAAGTAAAATACTATAATCAGAAATGTCTAAGAATTGGCAAGCTTTACTTGCCCACTGACGTACAACCAAGTTCAGGAAATATGTAGCAAGCTGCAAGTTTTGGCGAGGTACACTTGCCTGTGGTTCTGGCTATGTTCGCAGTTCTGACTTCGACGGGAATTGCAGGCGGTACTCCGGTTGCTGAAACAAACATCACCATCAGATCCAGAAAATATCAATCAGCTAGAAACGCCTGTCCTTGGGTCCAATTTGGAGACAAGGGCAGAAACGGCAGTTTCGGACCAAAACGGGGTCCACCGGTGGGCCCGCTTTGCACCGAAAAACGCGTCAGGGTCAACGGTTGATTCCGGTGTGCACGCACACCCGAATCAGCTTCCGCGAAAACCCACACGTCCGTATCGACGAGGCGCACGTATCTGTGAAGACCGCGCGCGACCAAGTCGTCCCGTTTGGCGGGGCGTACTCAGTTCCGGGGTGAAACAGGGTCTGGTTTTACCTGTTTTTGGATCGCGGTGTGCGATCACCACAGGACGCGATGTCCCGAACAGTTTGTCCGGACACCGAGAGGGTCATACAGGCTTCGCAACGCAATTTGCAGAATCGAAAACGGGGCTACGAATCAAAAGTTACACGCACCTGAAGGGGACCCGGAAACCGGGGTCGAACCGTGTCCGACACGTGTCGGACACGTGTCCGGACACAGAACAGTAACTAGGGTTAGGGCTTGGGAAGTCGGCCGGCGGCGGGGACGGCGGCGTGGGCGGCTGGGGCTGCGGCGGAGGGGCTGGGGACGGCGCGGCGGCGCGCGGCACGGCGGCTGGGGGCTCGCCGGCGGCCGGGGACAGCGCTGCGGGCTGCCCGAGCGGCTGGAGGTGGAGGGAGGAGCTGCGGGCGGTGGCTTCTCGGCTGGGCGACGTCGGCGGCGAGGCGAGGCCGGCGGAGGGTGCAGCGGCGAGGCGGACGGTGACGTCGACGGGGAGCTAGGGTTCCGGCGAGGGGCGGCTTTGGGGAGATCGGGGAGGAGGCGGAGGGGATTTATAGGGTTGCAGGGCGGTTGGGGAGGCCGAGGCGGGCGGGGACGCGGCCGAGGATGGCGGGGGCGTGGCGGGCAGCGCGGCGGAGAGCGCGGCGGAGGCGGCGCGCGAAGCGGGCTGCTGCGGGTCGTGGGGAGGCGGGGGTCAGCCGGGTCGGGTCGGGTTCGGGTCTGGCCGACCCGCCCGACCCGCTAGGCCGGGGCGGGCTGGGCCTCGAGTTGGGTTGGGCCGGTGGGCCGGGCCCAGTGGGCCAGGGAAATAAATAAATAAAATAAATAAATAATAATAATAATATTTAAAAACCAGTAATTAATTAAATAATTAAATAAATAGTTTTTAGGCATTTAAAAATAGGTCCGGGGTCCGATAAATTCCAGAAAAATTGCCCTAAGTCCAGTTTTTCATTTTACATCCAAAAATAATATTTTCATAATATTTTAATACCATTTAATATCAATTAAAAATTATTTAAGAATTAAAACCCTGTTTTTAAATTACAGAAAATTCCCAGAAAATTCCAGAAAATTGTGAAAAATCCAGTTTTAAAAATTTTGAAAAATCAGGGGGTTTACAATCTACCCCCCTTAAGAGGATTGCGTCCTCGCAATCAAAGAATAACCGGTCAACAGAGATGACGCGGTCGCAAGCATCGTTTGAAAATACATCACAAGATACTTCAGGGAAATACCGTTTCCCTAAAATTGAAAGTTTACACTTTCCAGGAAAATCTAGTTAAAACTATAACTTTTATGAAAACCAGGTTGTTATTAACAGGTTGCAATTCACTAGGTTGGGGCTGAGGTCACGAACCAAGAGGCACGAACTACAACAAGACTAAAAACGGGATAACTATAAATCACTTACTCGCATCAGCGTCCTGCACAGCAATCGCGTAAGCTTGCTCTCGTCCTTGAGGTAGATTCCTCTGCTGCTGCTGAGTTTGCTGGTTCGCCCTCGGTGTTCCTTCTCCATGTTGAGTGCAATCCCTTACCGAATGCTGACGGGATCCGCATGCCAAACACAATCCTAGTCTGCGTCGGCATTCCTTGGCGATATGGCCTGCTTTGCCACAATAGTGACAAGTAAGGAGGACTACCGTTTGTGGTGCAGGTGCCTTCTGCTGTTGGTGCGGTCTCTTTGCAGATTCTTCTTGTGGTGTTCTGGAGGTTGATGATGGGGAAGACCTCTTCAGTCTGGCCTCTCTCTTGGTGACGCGCTCCACGCGTCGAGCCGCAGCAAGAACGTCCGAGTATGATGTTGGTGCGACGGACCCAATCAGTTTCTGCAGCTCAATGTTCAGTCCGTCGAAGAATTTTTCGGCCTTCTCTTCCTCAGTCGGGATCAGGGTGGGGGCGAAGCGACTCAGACGGATGAATTCTGCGTTGTACTCTTCCACCGTCATGGAGTCCTGAGTGAGGCGGTTGAATTTGTTCCGCAGTTCTGATCGAGCGATGGCAGGAATGTACATCTCTTGGAAGAGTCTGGAGAACTCCTCCCAAGTGACTCGGTCTGGTCCGAGTCGCGTCTCCTCGGATAGCCACCAGTGATGGGCGTTGTCCGTCAGTTGCATTCGGACGGCAGTCATCCAGCGTTCTCGTGGAAGCTCGGCTGCTTCAAGTTGATGACGTATGTTGGTGAGCCACTCGTGCACTTCTGTGGGTTCCTCTTTTCCAGAAAAAGTGCGGGGCTTCAGTTGGCGGAAGTCCGTGATTGAGCCTGTAGTTGGCCGTCGAGCTGGTAGGTTGGCCTGCCCCAGTGCAGTCACGATGCTGTCCCTCAAGAAGTTAGCTTCGCGACGCTGAGCCTCGTGCTGAACTTGTTGCTGAGCTTGCATCATCGCGTAGATCATCTGAAATATTTGCTGCCCGTCGATCGGCTGTCCTGGTGGGAACACGGGCATTGGTGGGACGAACTGCGGCGGAGGCGGGATGTCATCGCGCCGGAATCGGGAGGTAGGTTGACCTGCCGGCTGGCTCTGTTGAGTTGTGGGAATTCCTCCGACTGGTGTCACTTCGTCGTCGTAGGTGACACCTGTAGCTGGTGGTGTTCTGACGGGAGTCTCGTTGCATTCTTGTGGGTCCATTTCCCTGTATCCAAAATACCCAATAAGAGGCGTACAGGAATCAAGGCAAGATGCAAGTTCAAATTAGTTCGAATACGATACAGATATCAAAAATGATTCAAGCAAGTGGATGAGATCCTAAAAACTTATCCTATTTTTATTGCAGGCCTGTTCGGTCCCTAAGTTGAAACCGAACAATTTAGTCGTAGACCTGCATGGGCCACCACAAAAACCATGTCACGCCCCAGTCCCAAAATGCCGAGGGACTGGAGGAGCGTGGCAATGGCCAGCAGCACGCACCGATGGACAACCCAATTTAATGGATCCATCAGGGCATGCTTAAGCTGTAGTCTAGTAATACTAAGTTACAGTCTCAGGTATTTCTAATCTCATCCACAGATAACACAGTTTAATGCCGGAAATAATGCATTGGAATTAAATAAGCAATATGAAATAAGGTTATCTCGGGAAACAAATCCGAGAATTATTCTGTTACAATTAAGAAAAGACAGGAAATAAAATGCTGGAAAAATGGAAATACTGTGTAGCTGAAGCAGGTGCTCAGGAGAAGTCTTCGGCCACTACTTCGTCCTCTGTTCCTGGTTCTGTTCCGAGGAGTGCTCCGATACCGTACACTTCTGGGTAGTTCTCTTCAGCGGTACCTGGGGACATCATCCATTCCAGGTCCTCAGGGGACATAGCAAGGTACAGAAATATCTCAAGCCATAATGAATATCAGTGCAGCAATGAAATAAACAGCAGGGTAACTATGTAAACCAGCTAAGTGATATGCAAGTGAGAGTTCTAGTCATACTCAGGCTGAGACTACTACAGGATCAGTGTTGGAGAAACCATAGCAGTATTTCTCGAGAGGGCCAGTACTTGTGCCAGAGCTCTGTATCAGAGACTAAGACACCTCCAGATAACCATGTTTTCATTATATTATTTTCAGCCTTGATATGATAATCCTCTCCCCACCCCATGTAATCTCACGTCACAGTTCCAGAATATCAGGTACAAGTCACGCAAGATATAACTAATGCAATGAGTCAGGATAGAATCTACGCATGTAACTGTAAATGTCATGAAAATGTAACCTATACGGAATCACCAGGTAAATCTCAGGCAATTCCGTCACATGCAGCGTGTCAGGTGTCCTGGGTTGAGCAGTTAATCAAGTTACATAAGAAACTACCAGAAAATCAAGTAAAATACTATAATCAGAAATGTCTAAGAATTGGCAAGCTTTACTTGCCCACTGACGTACAACCAAGTTCAGGAAATATGTAGCAAGCTGCAAGTTTTGGCGAGGTACACTTGCCTGTGGTTCTGGCTATGTTCGCAGTTCTGACTTCGACGGGAATTGCAGGCGGTACTCCGGTTGCTGAAACAAACATCACCATCAGATCCAGAAAATATCAATCAGCTAGAAACGCCTGTCCTTGGGTCCAATTTGGAGACAAGGGCAGAAACGGCAGTTTCGGACCAAAACGGGGTCCACCGGTGGGCCCGCTTTGCACCGAAAAACGCGTCAGGGTCAACGGTCTCCAAATTCACCAAACTCAGTGTCAACAGGTCAGGAACGCTGAGACGAACCCAACGGAACTTCCAGAATTGGATTCCGATGAGCCGAACACAAAATCGTCCGTCGAGCGGGGCCTGTGGGGCCCACGACACGCGATTTCGTCAACGTTCTCAGAATCGGACCAAACTTGACCCACAGGACCAGCGTATCGCTACGAGTCCGATGGCGCAAGTTTCGTCTCGATCCGACGTGTGTGCACGAAGTTAGGTCGAATTGCAGAAAAGGCGGATACGGGGCGATGTCCGCGGATACGCGTTGATTCCGGTGTGCACGCACACCCGAATCAGCTTCCGCGAAAACCCACACGTCCGTATCGACGAGGCGCACGTATCTGTGAAGACCGCGCGCGACCAAGTCGTCCCGTTTGGCGGGGCGTACTCAGTTCCGGGGTGAAACAGGGTCTGGTTTTACCTGTTTTTGGATCGCGGTGTGCGATCACCACAGGACGCGATGTCCCGAACAGTTTGTCCGGACACCGAGAGGGTCATACAGGCTTCGCAACGCAATTTGCGGAATCGAAAACGGGGCTACGAATCAAAAGTTACACGCACCTGAAGGGGACCCGGAAACCGGGGTCGAACCGTGTCCGACACGTGTCGGACACGTGTCCGGACACAGAACAGTAACTAGGGTTAGGGCTTGGGAAGTCGGCCGGCGGCGGGGACGGCGGCGTGGGCGGCTGGGGCTGCGGCGGAGGGGCTGGGGACGGCGCGGCGGCGCGCGGCACGGCGGCTGGGGGCTCGCCGGCGGCCGGGGACAGCGCTGCGGGCTGCCCGAGCGGCTGGAGGTGGAGGGAGGAGCTGCGGGCGGTGGCTTCTCGGCTGGGCGACGTCGGCGGCGAGGCGAGGCCGGCGGAGGGTGCAGCGGCGAGGCGGACGGTGACGTCGACGGGGAGCTAGGGTTCCGGCGAGGGGCGGCTGAGGGGAGATCGGGGAGGAGGCGGAGGGGATTTATAGGGTTGCAGGGCGGTTGGGGAGGCCGAGGCGGGCGGGGACGCGGCCGAGGATGGCGGGGGCGTGGCGGGCAGCGCGGCGGAGAGCGCGGCGGAGGCGGCGCGCGAAGCGGGCTGCTGCGGGTCGTGGGGAGGCGGGGGTCAGCCGGGTCGGGTCGGGTTCGGGTCTGGCCGACCCGCCCGACCCGCTAGGCCGGGGCGGGCTGGGCCTCGAGTTGGGTTGGGCCGGTGGGCCGGGCCCAGTGGGCCAGGGAAATAAATAAATAAAAAAAATAAATAATAATAATAATATTTAAAAACCAGTAATTAATTAAATAATTAAATAAATAGTTTTTAGGCATTTAAAAATAGGTCCGGGGTCCGATAAATTCCAGAAAAATTGCCCTAAGTCCAGTTTTTCATTTTACATCCAAAAATAATATTTTCATAATATTTTAATACCATTTAATATCAATTAAAAATTATTTAAGAATTAAAACCCTGTTTTTAAATTACAGAAAATTCCCAGAAAATTGTGAAAAATCCAGTTTTAAAAATTTTGAAAAATCAGGGGGTTTACATGGAGTCCTGAATTAGGAGTTATAACATTTCTAAGTTGTTATGGCTGCTAAAAATGAGGCTGAATACTATGACAAATTTGAGTTATTTTAGATAAAAGAACATATGTATACACCCAATTTACTAAATCCGCATATACTTCACATGACGTATCATGATATGGACTCTACTTGTCTAATTTTGGACACAAAAATACCTTCACACCATCAAATAGACATCAATAATCCTCATTATGACACAATACACACACTCAATGGACACAATTATGGTTTTTCCAAATTGAGCCCCAAAATTATGACACCAACTTAGATCTACCAAATTGAGGACTCCTAGTGCCTAGATCTACCATTAGAAAGTCAAATCTAACCATGTAAAGGTTTCTAATGACCAATGGGTGTTCCTAACCATGAATTTGATGAAATTGAGAGAATTACCTAGTGTTTTGGTAGCCTCTTTGGAAAATTCCGAATTTGGACATAGAAGAGATGAGTCGGACACAATCTCCTAGCAAGCTTCTCTCTTATGGATCTCCTTGTGCTCTCCAATGCTCTAGGCCTTCATGATGGTGACAATGAGTAAAATTGTAAGTGGATTGAGTAAAATTGGTAGGGAATTATGTTTGCTTGGGAAGGAAGAAGCTTTGGAAAAAAAAGGCTAATGAGTAAAATAAAATGAATGGATGAGCCATAAATTGAACTTATCTCTTATAATAAGATTTGGTCTTGTTAAAATATCAAGTTTGTCCCTCTCTATTTGTCATAAATGGAATCTAATTAACTAAAGGAAGGAATATCTACAACTAAGAGGAATATTTTCTTCATGACAACTAAACTTAATTAATTCTAACTATAAATTAATGACTAACAATAATTAGCACTAACTAACACTTGCAAATTCTAATTTGGCTAGCCACTAACTAACACTAGTATAATTCTAGGCAATCACTAATATAAAATAATATATATAAAAATTAACAACATACAAAATTACCAAAATACTCCTATGGTGGAAAGTGGTAGTTATATTATAACTTAAACAACAAAATGAGATTACATCGTTCCATACATAACATCCCTTTACTAGAAAAAGAAGAAGATATAAACACCTTTGGCGGTAGTATATAAACTCTAACTTGGAAGCTTCAAAAGGAATATGCACGTGCTTTGATTGTTGGACAAGATGGGCCTTCAACTCCTCGGTGCGCCTCCTTCATTTGTGACACCTGTGAAGCGTGGTCAGCACATTTAATATGCATTGGTGAGAGCAAATTAACACAACTCACTAAAATCAACAAGGTGATCATGTGAAGTAAACATTATTATGGTGATCATTCTATCTTTTCTTAGTTCAATTTATAAAATCGAACGACATGAAATGTACCATATAATATGCATCACCTAACGGTGATTCTTATCCACGACCGATACCCTTTTCCTGTAGTAGAACTTACTATGTTCTTTTCTGTGAACAAGACATTATTAGCCAAACATCTTAAATAGGTTAAGGTCACTGGAAACACAAGCCATCTTGGGCTTCTAGTGAGACGATGATCCTTCCAATACGGATAGCTAGCCCCACTAGAGGCCCTGAACTTGTCATGTGCTAGTACATTACCACCGCTCTCCCTAGGTCGAACTAGTTTTGGTGCCCCGACAATCATTAGAGGAATAAAAATCTTGTACACAAGTTGTCCATGAGCACACATGTCTAATAACTAAGTTAATAAACATATCATGTAAGATAACAGAAATATTGATATAACTATACATCATATTCTCATTGTATAATCTACCTGCCTCGAGCAATCGTTCATAAATTTATACTACTTGTTGCAATATTTTCCATGAATCCATTACTACTTAACGAAGTACTAGAACACACATTTATACGACAATCATGCAACAATCAGATTACTTTTTTTTATCTCGATTCTTTTTATTAATGGTATCATTGATCGATAGATGCAACAAAAGAGTCATTTTGTCAAGATATGAAGATAAGGAAAGAAGAATCAAATTCACTCACTGTTGAAGAATTGCTAAGAGAAAGAAATCTCCAACACTACACTTAAGCTTCGCCTATACGGTCACCTGCATTGCATCAACAAAGAATCAATACCTTCTCTTCTCTTTCTCCCAGAATTTGATATGAATGCATAAGTCGAAGAATGCAAGCAATAAAAACCATAAAAATATCCATGAAAATGCATTCATAAAAGCAACAACGAAAATGAGTAGTGAAAATGTTTGAGATAGCGACTCTTATATAGAGCTCTTCATCAAGACACAATCCACTGCATATGGGACCTGATTCCGAAAAGGCCAATCCAAAAAGAGGAAGTGTCTTAACTCAATCTGTCCTGATCAATCGATATCGATAGGATTGCTAACACAGTACTCTAAAATGAGGAGCGGGGCACTACACATTAACCAACTAAGAAAAAATTTCGTCCTTAAAACTTAAGAAAAGAAATTACCACTAGATAAATAATAAAGGAAACTTCTCCTTCATCTCCACTTCATCCAGCTTGAATCGCGATGTCTGCCTCGTCTGCGTGCTTTGGAGGAATCATTCCGTTGAGGAGTCAAAAAATTGGAAGTTAAACTAATTTTGATTAGATTTTTTAAAGATGGATGGCTTATAGGATTTATACAATTCACGTACAAAAAAATAATATTAAAATAGTTTAAATATGATTTGAATATATTTTATTTAGACTTTGTTATATATAGGGAAGGAAATTTGTCCCCTAACCCTATCGGGATCCGATTTTTTTTACCCGACGGTGACGGGTTTGGGGATTTAAAAACGGGGACGGAGGCGGGGATGGGGATTAAAAAAATTCTCTGGTTGGGTTCGGGGTCGGGTATGGGTATCGTACTCCTAGTCCCGATAAATCTCCGACCTCGATTACTTATATCCATATATTTTTGTTGTATGAAAATGTAGACTGTTATTTGGAATTTGTTTTATGGGATTAACATTCGTTCTTTATTTGTTTTGTATTGTAGACTTTTATTAATACTTGTATATTTTTGTTGGATTAATATTCTCTTTTTGTTGTATTGTATTTTTTTTTATCTAGTAGTATATTTGTTTTATGGAAACCATATTTTATTTTTGTATATATTTTTTGGAATAAAAATAGTTTTTTAAGCTTATAATATACAAAAAAATTTGTTAACAATCCAAGGGATGTGGACGAGAAATTCTGACCCTGAAAATATTAACGGAGCGGGGACGGAGATGGGGACGGGGAGTGCATTATTTAACGGGGACGGGGATGGGGCAGAGAGTGCATTATTTAATGGGAATGGGTATAAAAAATTTGAACCCGAACGGGAATGGGGACGGGGATTCAAATACTACCCGGGGACGGGGATGGGGAGTATGGTCCCCGGCCCCAACCCTCCCCGTTGCCATCCCTAGTTATATATATATATATATATATATATATGTTTTTTTAAAAAAATTTGGATATGTATATAATATCGCGTAGTTAGCTTAAATTTAATTTGAATATTGAATATATTTTAAGATTTGGTAATGTTTATATGAGTTTGGATATATGTTCAGGTAGGTAGAAAGATTTTAATTTTTTTAAGGATTTTAGAAAAAAAAGAATTCTTAACTACCATAGGAGTTACATACGTGGTAGTTAGAAAAAAAAATCGAATTTTTTTCTTAACTAATTGAGGAAATCATACGACTTAGACGGCTCATTTTTGAACCATTTTATAATAGTACAAATAACAATGTTAGGACACGATAATATTATGAAGTTGAGGAATAGTTCTAACAGGCCGTGTGTGCGCTTTTGAAGGCCGAGAGCTAAAAAAAAAGAATATGTCATGAGTGATGCATAAGACCGAGAGAACATTAACGATTGGCCAAGACTAGCAATATAATGACCATGTCGGGTCGAGAAGATCATTCAAGTCCGAGATTGGTTTGTACGATCGCAGTTAGCATAAGCTGATCGATCGACTGACCGACCATAAGAATATAAATGTATGGTAATGACTATCGATCATTATGTGAAGAATATGTCGAGCTCGGGATGTTTATGAACCCTTCATTGGTCGGTTTGGAGGATGCAAAGCCTTGATATGAATTTGTACGAATTCGTGTTTAATGACATACATACGAAGGGAAGGATTGCGATTCTCCAATAACTGAGGTTTAATTCTCTGCTTCATCTAATCCAGTTCGAAGCCCAAATCCGCAGCACTGATCATGCAAACAGTAAGAGGCATCTGAAGGAAAATATATTTGACCATATATTTGAAGAAGATTGACTTTGATCTTTGACCATATCTTTGTAGAAGAACAAATCTTTGACAAGATGGAGATATGAAGAAAGATATATTTGACCATATCTTTTGAAGAAGATTGACTTTGACCTTTATAAAAATCTTTGACAAGAATAATATTCGATTCGTAAGCCTACATAATATTGTATTCCTATTCCTACATAATGTTGGATTTTTATGTATAGACATAGTGCATGCTATATAAAGTGTCACGCCCCAGTCCCAAAAATACGTAGGACTAGGACACGTAAGCATGCCAGCCGCATGAATATGGCAACTCCAATATATGGAAACCAAATCCACACGTACGCTGTAATATGAATATCAAGTCCACAAGTGGTATAAAATGTATCACAAGTCACAGGGTATAATCTAAATTTCATCCGCAAAAATTAGATATAAATAATAACTAGCATCTATATAACTAGATCTCAACATAAATATCTAAGGATGATAGTTGGATGAAAATAAATCCACTACCAACTCGAATGGAAAAGTACAACACAACAAATACAATATAGGAATACCAGCTAACAACCATGGGCTCGAAGAGAAGATATCCTCACAACACAAGTAATCATCCAAATCTGCGCTCCTGCAATTACTCAAGAACAGATACACCTGGCAGAGGACCAGGTCCTCAGAGGGACGTAACAAGATACAGAAAATACGAGCCAATTTGAATACAGTAAACATGCATCATATTTGAAAATAGATAAGTACGCTGTACAGGATAATCTATATGAATGTAAATGGGGATAACTTTTCGACGTATGGGTAAGGGTAGGCTACTTGATCTAATCATCACAACCTCACGCTCGTCAGTGGACATCATCAGCCGACATACCGCGGGGGTAGCAACCCTCGGACTCCATCAATCGATATACCGCGGGGGTAGCGACCATCGGACATGACCCACCATAGTGCGTGCTAGTGACTACGGTGTTACCATAGTGGTTAAAAGTCCATACGCCTAATCATTGTCCTCTATGATACTAAGTGCCATGTGTGTGTCAACATATCTAATACATAGTAATGACTGAAAGAAAACTACACATGCAAGAATAAACAAAAATGCAATAAATATACAGAAATATACTAAGCATACAAAATACTATAAGCAATTTGGCAAGGTATCTTGCCTGGGGTCCTGCTGCTGGTATGAATCAGAGTCCAAGTCACAGTCCAAATAACCTATGTATTACAAATTTATCACGTCAAAAGATAATTTATTTTAATTTATTTAATTCTGGAATAATTACTCTAAAATCCTATTTTAATCTTATTATTCTGATTTTTATGTTAATTTCTAAATTTTGTCCAAAGAAACTGAATTTTATCAACTCGAGACTCATGGCACGCAAATTGAGGCGATCTGTTGACCGAAAATTCAACCGACACAAACTCAACTTTCATGCATGATTTCCTGTAGATTTCAGCGTCAAAAATAAGCTGAAATTTATGGCTCGTCCGAATTCAAATTCGTTTGGGAATTATGGCACATACAAATTTTGTATTGTGCACCGATGGTTAAATTCTAACCTAGAAGTTCTACAGAATTAACAGTATATAAATACTTCAAATTAAATTCTGGAAAAAACATATGTCAATGATCTCGACATTAGATTTCCAAAACTTTAAACGGTTCATGATTCTGATTCCTGGTTCTCCCGGAATCGCAAAAATATTGAAACACGTCTATTTTCGGACATGCTGTGCTCTACGAATTTTCCAGAATTTAATACTCATAATTTTATAAAATAAATTATATAATCAGAAAGCTAACCTCAATATCTTTCTAACACAAGAAACTAGTCCTCGTTTGGAGTCCGGAGCTATGTGCAATGGCTTGTGGAAGATGAAGGAATCCTAGATGGCAATTCTCCAAAATCTCTCTCTCTAAGATAATGGGATAATTAGGGTTATAATAATAATATATATATAGGGATGTACCTGCGGCTGAATGAATATTTATAGGCTGACACATGTCAGAATCTGATTGGATAGTTTTTGTTATATTATTTGTTTTTGATTTGCCTTTATCAAAATATTATTTAAGTCATTTTAAATCTAAATAACTCCAAATAAATATTAAAAATAATCATAAAAATCTGGAAAAATTACAGAAAATATATTTTGAACCTATAAACCCTAGAAAAATATTTGGGATAATTTTATATTCATAAGTTTACTACTGTAATTAGGAGAAGCTCTAAACATTAGTTTTATCCATTTAACTAAAAATAAATACTAACATTATTCCAAAAATTCTGAAATAATTCCAGAAAATATATAATAATATTATAAACCCTAGAAAATAACGTGGGTCCATTCTATATTTTTGGTCTTACACAATAAATTCTACAAGTTCTAAAAATTAGTTATTAGTCTAAATAACTCCCAATAAATACTAAAAGTATTCAGAAAATTCCCAGAAAATTCTAGAAAATATATTTGACTATTTAGAACCTAAAATAAAATTTTAGAATATTTTTAATTAAGTTTGAACATAAAATAAATTCTTCAAAGTTCTAGAAAATTAGTGTTACTAGTTTTTAATTAACTAAAAATTATGAAAAAATCTCAATAATCTAAAATAGCCTATTAATAATTCTAAATAAATATTTATATAAGTAAATATACTAAAAAAATATATTTTCTAATTAACTAAGAGAATACTCTAAATAAATTCAACATCTATAATAAATATAATAATATAAAATATACATAAAATACCTATTTTGGGTGAGAGAGTTTACAATCTACCTAACTTAAAATAATTTTGTCCTCGAAATTAAAATAAAACATAATTTGTTAAATCCTTCACATTCGTACATAAGGTACGTCAATCGCAATCTCTTCCAAAAATTTAAATAACAAAATCTATTCAAATCTATCGCGATCACTTCAAAATTAAGATAACCACTGTTTAAATCAAAATTCAACCTATCGTAATCTCTTCTCGATTTTTTTTTTAAATAATCAACATTCAAATCTAACTCAAGTCTATATGACATCCCACATCAAAATTTATATCACCATTTTCAACTATCATAATCTTCTCTAGACTTTGAACAATAAACAATTCTAATCAAATCTTATTCCTATTCTCAAATTAAGAATTTTGTACTCTTCAAATATTTAAACTCAATTTACATCCTCAATATTTTAAATAGGTGACCCAACAATCAAAATTGAACTTTTAATTCAAATCATCAAATTGTAAAATTTAAATCTAATTCACCAATTGTTCAAGCCTAAAATTCTATATTTATCCTCAAAATTTAAATCAATAATTCATCCTTCAATATTCAAAATTTAAATCATGTGCTCAAAGTATAAATATTTGGTCCGCAATATCAAGATTTTAAAATTCGTTAAATCCTCATTATTTTAATCCTTCTTTTAAAATTTCTCAAAATTAAAATGACTTGAATCTCCCAATCTAATATTACTTGATCACAATCTAAAAGAAATTCCTCTCAAGTTGGCAATGCACTGCTACCCAACTTAGAATTTATCCATCTATCACAGAAGGCTATATACTTTAAGAAAAATATTCCTTAATTTATTTACTCATGTCATTCAATCCTTAAAACTTCAACGCCGATTATATCATATATGATATGTCCTTAATTACAAAAGAATAATCCTCAAGTATGTGATCGGCCTACGGGGTATATCTAGTACTCTCTGTGTATTAAACTTATACCAAGCACGAGGTTTCGTCTTTCCGAAATAAGGGAAGACGGAGACCAATAATAAAGAGTTCAAGGGTGAGGTAATAGAATAGAAGTATCGGGATCAAGGAGTTTAAGGAATTCAAATGGGAATTGTCAAAGCAGTTGTGGATTGAAATCCTATTTTGGTAATTCTTTGTTCGCATGCTCGTATTAGTACAATTATGTAACCGATACGATCCGCTCAGACATATCTAGGGGCAAGTATATTCGTCTACCAATCACTACATATCTCAATCCACGTAAAGTAGTATTACGAAGGGCGAATCAAGCGCACTAAGGTTAGCTAGACCTTAATACACTGATTCTGAAATATATTAGTAGGCGTCCCCAATAATACATATCTCATGATCAAGCTCGATAAAAGAGTAAGCTTGCAAAACTAGGCTATAATAGCAACATAAGTCAAGGTAGTGCAGCAAATATAAGTACGCTAGATGATGATGAAAGGAGGTACAAATTAATTCAAGTTCACAAAACAAAACAACTAAGCAACAATAATAAAAGACTCTACAATCCCTACAGTGATCATACAACCTCCTTGTCTATGTCGCTAGTCGACCAAATGTGGGCAAGGACCTCTAACTTCTATTGTCTGAATAACCACTTCGTCTTATGCTAGTATACAATTAATGTTGTTCAATCACACTTCAATAATAGGTCAAAAGACTATGTGATACTAGGTTGTGAGGTATAGTACCCAACTTAAAATAATAAACTAATACTGTGACAGTCTTAAGGGTACCGTAGAAGCTCCTGTTAAGGTCTTCGAGAAGGGATCTTGGTACTTGTTAGGGTATCCTCTTATATTACATAGGTCATGGTCGTCTTAACTCTTAGTTATAGTGCAAGTGTCAATAGTAAGAATGGGACAGTTACTGGCCTCAAGGGAAAGGGAATATAACTCGTATTGAGGTATGGTACAAGTTATGCAATTTAAAACTAAGGAATAAGCACCAGGTCTCAATCTACAAGAATAACTTAACTATCAAGTTCTAACTACTAAGCACACAATTTCAAAATTCAAGATTACAACTATAATTCTAGCAAACTATGTGTCCTTAACAAAGAAATAAATTACTTGGCCTACTATCAGAAGTGTCAGGTGGCACGAGTTGAAAAATAAAGAAAAGAAGAACGTAATTTTAGTTGTCGCACAATTAGCGAACGCTATGGTCACAGGGGAACAATATATGAAAATAGAGGGGCTCTAGATAGCATCATAATTTTCCAAGGAAAAGGGGTATGCTAGTCTCTGTGTTTGAGGTATGATTAGGAAAATATTCTATGCATTGCTCTTGGCTTTCTAAGGTACTGTCTGTTTATCTCAAGACAAGAATCTAAATTTATGGTTCTCCAATACTCATCTAACGGCGTGGGTTAGGTTCAGTCCTAATATTCACTTTGGTTTTCTATTGGTTTCTCAATGCTAGGGGCAACCATAATGGTAAACTTCTAACTAACTCTAGTAGTGTCTATACTACTCTCAAGTCCTCATAACACATCAGGGGGTAATGGTAAACCAATTCTAGAGATAAGGAATTCTAGGGTTCACTAGACATCCTAAACTTAGTGGTGTGTCAGCACTCTAGTTGTACTCTTAATAGGAAGGTTACCCTACTTATCATCTAACAACAGGAATTTTTATATTCTATGAGAGACTATACTAAAGGAACTATTATGGGAGTACAGGAATCAAGCAGGATGCAATTATTCAAATAGAATAGATTAGAAGAAAGATGAGTCATAGTCAATTGTGGATGAGATCCTATACTCTAGTCCTAGGTGCAGGCTTGTTCGGTACAGTAACGTAACCGAGACAATATGCTCTCGACCTGTATGGGCCACCACAAAAATATGTCACACCCCAGTCCTAAAAATACGTAGGACTAGGACACGTAAGCATGCCAGCCGTATGGATATGGCAACTCCAATATATGAAAACCAAATCCACACGTACGCTGTAATATGAATATCAAGTCCACAAGTGGTATAAAATGTATCACAAGTCACAGGGTATAATCAAAATCTCATTCGCGAAAATCAGATATAAATAATAACCAGCATCTATATAACTAGATCTCAACATAAATATCTAAGGATGATAGTTGGATGAAAACAAATCCACTACCAACTCGAATGAAAAAGTACAACACAACAAATACAATATAGGAATACCAGCTAACAACCATGGGCTCAAAGAGAAGACATCCTCACAACACAAGTAATCATCCAAATCTGCGCTCCTGCAATTACTCAAGAACAGATACACCTGGCAAGGACCAGGTCCTCAGAGGGACGTAACAAGATACAGAAAATACGAGCCAATTTGAATACAGTAAACATGCATCATATTTGAAAATAGATAAGTACGCTGTATAGGACAATCTATATGAATGCAAATGAGGACAACTTTTCGACGTATGGGCAAGGGTAGGCTACTCGATCTAATCATCACAACCTCACGCTCGTCAGTGGACATCATCAACCGACATACCGCGGGGGTAGCGACCCTCGGACTCCATCAATCGATATACCGCGGGGATAGCGACCATCGGACACGACCCACCATAGTGCATTCTAGTGACTACGGTGTTACCAGAGTGGTTAAAAGCCCATACGCCTAATGATTGTCCTCTATGATACTAAGTGCCATGTGTGTGTCAACATATCTAATACATAGTAATGACTGAAAGAAAACTACACATGCAAGAATAAACAGAAATGCAATAAATATACAAAAATATACTAAGTATGTAAAATATTGTAAGCAATTTGGTAAGGTATCTTGCCCGGGGTCCTGCTGCTGGTATGAATCAGAGTCCAAGTCACAGTCCAAATAGCTTATGTATTACAAATTTATCACGTCAAAAGATAATTTATTTTAATTTATTTAATTCTGAAATAATTACTCTAAAATCCTATTTTAATCTTATTATTCTGATTTTTATGTTAATTCCTAAATTTTGTCCAAAGAAACTGAATTTTATCAACTCGAGACTCATGGCACGCAAATCGAGGCGATCTGTTGACCGAAAAGTCAACCGACACAAACTCAACTTTTATGCATAATTTCCTGTAGATTTTAGCGTCAAAAATAAGCTGGAATTTACGGCTCGTCCAAATTCAAATTTGTTTGGGAATTATGGCACATACAAATTTTGTATTGTGCACCGATGGTTAAATTCTAACCTAGAAGTTCTACAAAATTAACAGAATATAAATACTTTGAATTAAATTCTGAGAAAAATATATGTCAATGATCTCGATATTAGATTTCCAAAACTTTAAACGGTTCATGATTCTGATTCCTGATTCTCCCGGAATCGCAAAAATATTGAAACACGTCTATTTTCGGATATGCTGTGCCCTACGAATTTTTCAGAATTTAATACTCATAATTTCATAAAATAAATTATATAATCAGAAAGCTAACCTCAATATCTTTCTAACGCAAGAAACTAGACCTCGTTTGGAGTCCGGAGCTATGCGCAATGGCTTGTGGAAGATGAAGGAACCCTAGATGACAATTCTCCAAAATCTCTCTCCCTCTAAGATAATGGGATAATTAGGGTTATAATGATATATATATATATATATATATATATATATATATATATATATATATATATATATATATATATATATATATAGGGGCGTACCTGCGGCTGAATGGATATTTATAGGCTGACACGTGTCAGAATCTGATTGGATGGTTTTTGTTATATTATTTGTTTTTGATTTGCCTTTATCAAAACATTATTTAAGTCGTTTTAAATCTAAATAACTCCAAATAAATATTAAAAATAATCATAAAAATCTGAAAAAATTACAGAAAATATATTTTGAACCTATAAACCCTATAAAAATATTTGGACAATTTTATATTCATACTTTTACTACTATAATTAGGAGAAGCTCTAAACATTAGTTTTATCCATTTAACTAAAAATAAATACTAACATTATTCCAAAAATTCTGAAATAATTCCAGAAAATATATAATAATATTATAAACCCTAAAAAATAACGTGGGTCCATTCTATATTCCTGGTCTTGCACAATAAATTCTACAAGTCCTAAAAATTAGTTATTAGTCTAAATAACTCCCAATAAATACTAAAAGTATTCAGAAAATTTCCAAAAAATTCTAGAAAATATATTTGACTATTTAGAACCTAAAATAAAATTTTGGAATATTTTTAATTAAGTTTGAACATAAAATAAATTCTTCAAAGTTCTAGAAAATTAGTGTTACTAGTTTTTAATTAACTAAAAATTATGGAAAAATCTCAATAATCTAAAATAGCCTAAAATTAATTCTAAATAAATATTTATATAAGTAAATATACTAAAAAAAAATTATTTTCTAATTAACTAAGAGAATACTCTAAATAAATTTAACACCTATAATAAATATAATAATATAAAATATACACAAAATACCTATTTTGGGTGAGGGAGTTTTGTAAACCCCCTCAATTTATTCTGTGGATAGTTAGAGTGGACCAGGAATTTTTTTTTTATAGAAGTTATTGAGGTTTAGAATAGAGTATATTTATCTGGAATTTTAATCCCATTTAATTAAAACATTATTCCACCCTATCTTGGTCTATTTATTCGGAGCCCATTTTCTACCCATAAATTTCGTACAAATATTGTACTCCCGACTCAACTCGCCAAATTAGGCACTGGACTTTTCTGACTGTTAAAAACAACTTTCGTGTGCTCTAAATTAATTGCGCAATATTCCAAAAATCGTAACCCGTATTTTATTCCGTGTCGGACACCTGTGTCGTTACCCTCGATTTTGGGGTACCAACTTAACCCGTTGAGCCGAACCAACAAAAGGGTCCATGACTGACTCTGAGCCCCCACCATTTTTGGCCTTTGCGTCATTTCCGGATTTTGACCCCGCGGGCCCCAATTAAATTAAATTGCGGGACGCGTTATCTTTATTTAAATCGAGATTTACCAACTTTGTAAATTCTATTTTAATACTAAATTAATCCCAATGCCCTTCAAATTTGACCCGCGCCTAACGCGCAACACCCCCCACCATGACAATTTTTAAATATATTTTTCTCCGCAATTATTGCGTCATTTTATGTGTCCATGCAAATTCCCGAATTTACGGGGGCTTATTTGCAATTAGTAAATTGTTGGCAACATCTCATTGGTCATGATTATTTGTAAGGGTCCCAAAATAGGGTCCCAATACCAATTCCCTCATTCCTCACATGAAGAAACCATTTTCCTTCATATTAAATTACAACCACTCATTCATTTAATTCACTCAAATCCTCACCACACACTCATGCACACCCCCCTATTTAATCCCTCACTCCTCCCCTCTTCCCTAGGCCGGCCCTAAAACCAAGGAGCTTGGGAAACCCCACCCCCTCTCTCTCTCTCTCTCTCTCCTCCATCCATTCACTCACAGCCAATGCACATTCTTTTTTTTTTCCATTCTTCTTCTTGCTCTTCATTATTCTTCTTCTTCTTCTTCTTCTTCCCTTTACTCTACTTCCCTCTTTCTTCTCAGTGAGAGACCCCGGCCGGCCTGACACTCCGCCGGACTGTGCGGACAGCACCCCGCGGCTACTCCGCCGGACTGTGTAGACTTCACCTTTCCGGCCTTTGCTCCGCCCGACTGAGCAGCAGTTTCCCCACTCCGGCGCCGTGCGGCCTACCCGACTCCAGTGCAGCACCCCGCGGCTGACCTCGCACTCTCTCCGGCGTCCCCGATTCAACCCCCTCGGCCAGCTCCTTCCCCACGAGCCCGGCCTCCTGTACTCTCGACCACCCACCATCTGCCATGGCCGCCTCCACCGGAGCACACCCGTCGTGCCATCACCGAGCTTTCCCCTCGCCCCGGCCATCTGCTGCCACGAGCTCGACGCTCCGGTCAGCCACCTCACCCTGAGACTTTCGTGCCTCCACCCCACGAACTCCCAACATCAACTCCAGCCTTCTTCTCCGGCGAGGAGACAACCACCGCATTCCCCACCCGTACCATCATCGTCACTACCACCAGCACCATTACCCCATTGCCACGCCCTTCCGGTCCAGCCCCGCCACTGTGCAGATCCGGCCGACTCCCTGCAGCCCCAGCACAGCGCAGTCCGCCACTCCGGCGAGCTTCTAGTCTCACCCACCACCGCCATTGCAACCTCGTCGTCAAGGTCGACTCCCCCTCTCATTCTTTTAATTCCGGATTTATTACATATCAAATATAATGGGTTGTTATTTACATATATGGAGATGGGTTAGTATTAGCTAGGGTTTTTATATAATGTTGATGAATATGTAGGTTGATGATGAGCATGGGTTAATGACTAGGGGTTAGGGTTTAGTGTGTTTTTAAGGTTTATGTTCACAATATATAATTTAATGGGTATACTTGAATTTTTGTTGAATGAAAGATTTAAAACATACATTTGAAGGTTTATAAATTTGTTGATATTAAGGAAATGATGATTTTAAAATGTATACGTTGAGGCTTGAGCATAAAGTGGATCCTTGGTTAGGGTTGCATAGTCGCATTGAGATCTAAGGGTTAGTTCTTTTATGTTATGCATCGAGGGCAAAAATGCATGGTCATAAATTAGAGCTTATATATGTAAAGGTTGAGAATGGAACAGGCTAGTTAAGGGTACGTATATGCATTGAGATTTTGTTGTGGGTAAGTGTCATGGGAAATCTTAGGGTTTGGTACATTTAGTATATGCACTTGATGGACATTGAGAAGCAGGAGATTGATTGTGTAATAGTGTGAAAAATTGAACCCTTAGCCTTTTATTGAGGATTGCTGATTTAATGATGAACAATATTAAATAGTAGCTAATCTTGTGGAAAGGAAAGGATTGTATATTCGAGGGTTTAATAAATGAATGATAATTTATTCGAGGATGAGATATGTCAACATGCATGTTAAGATCATGGCTCTAATGGCGTGATAAATGTAGTATGATGAAGGATCTGTCTGATGATATTATACAGGTGATTGAGATAGGTATTATTCGGATCAAGGATTAGAGATTGAGGACTGTGAAATTAGTAGTTAACTATTTGAGTTTGAGACTGAGTTTAGGTGTAGATGTGTGTCGCATCCTTGTCTGTCGTAGAATAGATTATTGATTCTGGTTTGTATCTCTTCACTAGGTACTGCGGGACCTGAGGACTTGGACGCGGTACCAGATCCCCATCTTCGGCAGCCGGACGCAGGCAAGTGTACCTTGCCACCCTGTATTTCAGTTTACAGATATTTATTGTTTCGTATGTACATTGTGCACATAGTTATATTGACGTTCGGTACTTCGCGTCCGGTTCACAACCGGGTGAAGACGTATGTCGTAGCATCCTAGGAAGATTGTCGGATGATTCGTAGTATCTCGATATGCGTACCTGAGTTTATCGACACCCCAGGACACACTCATACACTGTGATCGTGCCAGATTCCTGTATCCTGATACTGACATCATGACCAGAGACTGGAACGACCTTAGGGTCGCGTCTGTTGAGTTATTTTTTCTTGTGTTGAGACTGTAGTTAGAGGTTCAGGTTCAACGCACAATCGTTGACCGCTTGGGAAGGGGAAGACAGTTACTAGACGCTTGGGCTACTCTGCACGCGCTTATATATATGTAGTATTTTCTAGTGATACCTGTATCTAGTGTAACTGTTTCACCCGTGTGACTCTTTGCCCGGAGCTGCGGTACGTGCCGTGTGTTTTCGTGTCCGGAGCTACGGTTTTACTTTGGACGGCCCACGCGTCGAACGTTGTCTTTAAACTGTGTCACACTAGTTGGTTATGATAGAGTACCCAGTCGTGCACTTGTACTTTCTGTTTACTTGGCATGTTATATTTCTGTACCTTGTTACGTCCCTCTGAGGACCTGGTTCCCTGCCAGTTTTGCAGCATAGACGATTACGGAGCACTTGGAGATACTGATGGAGTGGCATATCTTGCGAGCATGGTACCAGGTACTCACATTATATCTACCGGCATTATGGTTATTTTACATTGTTTATTCATCTGCTGTGATAGCCTAGATTTGTAGACTCATACTTCTTCTCGAGTCTATTCGAGTTAGTGTGTTATTGGGCGGCCGACCTTAGCACATTTAGCTCTTTCTTGTATAGTGATGTACATTGTGGATTGAGACATAGAGGTTTACATTGATGAAATATCTAGATAGTGCCCTTTTATATTACAGCTTATACGTATTCGAGTCAGACCAGAGACTGGTCGAATGCGTAGCTGGCGTGTCACGTATTCCTGGTCCTGCGTATTTTGGGACTGGGGCATTACATGTTTTTGTGGTGGCCCATGCAGGTCCGGTTTAAATCGTCTTGGTCACCTGACTGTGCCAAGCGAGCCTGCAAATTAGAAAAATATATTATGATTGTTGAATAGGATCTCAATCCATAATCGATTTAAAACTCTTTGTATGTGATTATCGCCCTTGGACTTCCATTTTGCATTCGTTCAATCTTCGTCAAATATCGCTATTCTTGTTTCTCGTCCCCTATTGTTCGGGGAGACGAATGCTTGTGACTGATGACTTCCCTCCAGAAGAAGATCGAAGACCAGACGACAGAAGACAGAATTCGTATACCTTTCCTTGAGGAAATTATTACCTTGTCAGGATAGATTGATGGGTTCTTTGGATTCTAGAACTAGTATGGATGGGTAGCAAGAGAATTGGAGCCAATAGTACCCTGGTCGTACTTGAGATAGCAGTAACCTTGGGAGTACGGAGAGCTAAAAGGATTGTTGATCATAACCTAGAATGATTTATTTGAATGCATAGCCTAATGATGGAAACTAGTGGTTGTATATGATAGCAATACCAGGAATGATCTTATGAGCTAAGAGGAGATAAAATGTTAGGGTCTTACTTGGAAGGTAATGATCAGATTCCAGGAAAGTCTAGTATATGCTTGAGTGATACCATTATTGTACTATGCGACTTGGAGAGATAAATAACGAAAAGAAGTTCGAGGAATAAAATTTTAGGGAAAACTTTGAGGATAAGAGAAATATACATTAGGCAAGAAAAATTTTCTTTTAAAAAGATTAGTGTGGTAAACAGAACAGGAGGATTTATTTTGAGGTTAAGTCTGGACGATAACACCGTCCTAGCATGAGTTGATTGAGCCAATACCACACAACGCTAGATTGCCATCGTGGTTGTGTTATCTTTAGACCCCCAGATCACCTAGAGTTTGAGTTTCTTCGGGGAGCCCGAGAGCATGGTGTCCAACCTACCCTAGCGACACACATTGCAGAAGGTGAACCGATGTACCCTCACTTTATAGCAGAGTTCGAGGATGTGTTTCCAGAGGATCTCCTAGGACTGCCACCTGACAGAGAGATTGAGTTCACCATAGAGTTGACTCCAGGAGCCGAGCCAGTTACTTCTCCCGTTTACAGACTAGCACCGAAGGAGTTGGTTGAGCTGAAGGTTCAGGTAGATGATCTCTTAGAAAAGGGCTTCATACGGGCTAGTATATCTCCATGGGGAGCACCCATTCTGTTCGTACCGAAGAAGGACGGAACGGTACGCTTGTATATCGATTACAGGGCGCTAAATGCTGTAACGATAAAGAACAAGTATCCACTGCCGCGCATCGATGTTTTGTTTGATCAACTTAGCGGTGCATGTGTATTCTCGAAGATTGACCTCAGATCCGGATATCATCAGATCAAGGTACGGAAAGAGGACATCCAGAAGACGGCCTTACGGACGAAGTATGGCCACTATGAGTTTTTAGTCATGCCGTTTGGTTTAACCAACGCGCCAGCAGTATTCATGTGTTTGATGAACAATATTTTCCACCAGTACTTAGATAAGTTCGTGGTGGTATTTATAGACGATATCCTGATATATTCCAAGAGCCAGGGGGAGCATGAGAGACATCTCAGGATTGTGTTGGAGACGCTGAGACATGAGAGGCTGTACGCCAAACTCAGCAAATATGAGTTTTGCTTGGACAGAGTACCATTTCTGGGACACATAATCACCGGAGATGGACTATCAGTGGATCCGGAGAAGATAGCTGCAGTAGAGACCTGGCCTACCCCTACATCAGTTACAAAGGTTAGGAGTTTCCTCGGACTTGTCGGATATTAACGGAGGTTCGTGGAAAACTTTTCGAGGATAGCTGCGCCTATGACACGACTGACGCGTAAAGACGAAGAGTTTATCTGGACCGACGAGTGTCAGGCGGCTTTCGATGAGTTGAAGAAGCGTCTGACATCAGCACCGATTTTGATACTACCCTCAGGATCAGGAGAATTTGTAGTGTACAGTGATGCGTCAGGGAGCGGATTGGGATGTGTACTGATGCAACACGGCAAGGTGATAGCCTACGCATCGAGATAGTTGAGAGTTCATGAGAAGAACTATCCGACGCACGACTTGGAGCTAGCTGCGGTGATATTTGCACTAAAGCTATGGAGACATTACCTTTATGATGAGCGTGTGGAGATTTATACAGATCATAAAAGCCTGAAGTACGTCTACACGCAGAAGGAGCTCTATGAGACAGAGACGCTGGCTAGAGTTGATGACAGATTATGACATTGAGCTACAGTACCACCCTGGCAAGGCGAACGTTGTTGCAGATGCCTTAAGCAGGAAGCCCAGGGCATACTTTTTGACGACGCAGCGACAGTTGCTAGAGGATCTCCAGGAGCTTGGAATAGAGATCGTATTGCCAGGCATGGATGGACAGATGGCCAGTCTTGAGGTTCAGTCTACTTTGATTGAGAGGATCAGGGCAGCATTGCCTACAGATGCGAGATTTCGACGTCTGCGAGAGAGAACAGAAGCCGGCCTGCAGACGGGACTCAGGATTCATGAAGACGGAACGCTGAGGTGCGGAGATCGCCTATATGTTCCGAGTGGCGAGCTACGCCAAGAGTTGATGACAGAGGCTCATAGCTCGATATATTCCATTCATCCCGGGGGTACGAAGATGTACCGAGACTTGAGACAGCATTTCTGGTGGCATGGGATGAAGAGAGAAATTGCAAGATTTGTGGCGAAGTGTTTAGTGTGTCAGCAAGTCAAGGCTGAACATCAGAGGACTGCAGGATTATTGCAGCCACTCCCCATTCCCGAGTGGAAGTGGGAACATATTACCATGGACTTCGTCACAGGATTTCCGCGCAGCCCTAGCGGGAAGGATGCAGTTTGGGTTGTCGTAGACAGACTCACCAAGTCTGCACATTTCTTGCCCTTCAGAGTTGGGCAATCCACAGAGATACTAGCTGACATGTATATGAGGCAAATAGTACGACTACATGGAGTGCCTGTCAGCATCGTGTCGGATCGTGATTTCAGATTCACCTCACATTTTTGGCGGAGTATGCAGGAGAGCCTAGGAACTCGTCTCAAGTTCAGCACTGCGTATCATCCACAGACTGATGGACAGTCCGAGCGCACGATACAGATATTAGAGGATATGTTGAGAGCATGCATGATTGATTTTGGAGGATCATGGGAGGACCATCTACACTTGGTGGAATTATCCTACAATAACACTTACCAGGCCAGCATACAGATGGCACCTTATGAGGCACTGTACGGCAGGAAATGTAGGTCACCAGTTTGTTGGAGTAACGTGGGAGGGCGTCAGATACTTGGTCCAGAATTGGTGACACAGACAGTAGAGAAGGTCAAGCAGATTCAGAGGCACCTGTGCGCAGCACAGGACAGACAGAAACACTGGGCAGATGCGCACCGCAGACCATTGAAGTTCAAGGAGGGTGACCACGTACTTTTGAGGATATTGCCCACTCGTGGTACCATCAGATTCGGAGGCAGAGGCAAGCTGAGTCCGAGGTATATCGGACCTTTCGACATTTTGGAACGAGTTGGCGAAGTGGCGTACCGTCTGGCATTACCTCTATCATTAGAGGGAGTACATGACGTATTTCACATATCGCAGTTGAGGAGATATGTCGTAGACCCTAGCCACGTGCTTGATCATTCAGAGATTACAGTCGGGCCTAGTCTGTCATACGTAGAGCAGCCAGTTGAGATCCTCGACCACAGTGAGAAGACTTTGAGAGGACAGACGATTCGACGGGTCAGAGTGGCATGGAAGCACCATTCACCAGGCGAGTCTACTTGGGAGCGCGAGGATTCTATTCGACAGCGATTCTCGTACTTATTTGAGGAGCAAGGTACGAATTTACGTACGGCAATTTAATTATTAGTTATTTTAAATTCTGTTAGATATTATCGTGCTTTACTTTTAATTTCGGGGACGAAATTTTTCTAAGTTGGGAAGAATGTAAACCCCCTCAATTTATTCTGTGGATAGTTAGAGTGGACCAGGAATTTTTTTTTATAGAAGTTATTGAGGTTTAGAATAGAGTATATTTATCTGGAATTTTAATCCCATTTAATTAAAACATTATTCCACCCTATCTTGGTCTATTTATTCGGAGCCCATTTTCTACCCATAAATTTCGTACAAATATTGTACTCCCGACTCAACTCGCCAAATTAGGCACTGGACTTTTCTGACTGTTAAAAACAACTTTCGTGTGCTCTAAATTAATTGCGCAACATTCCAAAAATCGTAACCCGTATTTTATTCCGTGTCGGACACCTGTGTCGTTATCCTCGATTTTGGGGTACCAACTTAACCCGTTGAGCCGAACCAACAAAAGGGTCCATGACTGACTCTGAGCCCCCACCATTTTTGGCCTTTGCGTCATTTCCGGATTTTGACCCCGCGGGCCCCAATTAAATTAAATTGCGGGACGCGTTATCTTTATTTAAATCAAGATTTACCAACTTTGTAAATTCTATTTTAATACTAAATTAATCCCAATGCCCTTCAAATTTGACCCGCGCCTAACGCGCAACACCCCCCACCATGACAATTTTTAAATATATTTTTCTCCGCAATTATTGCGTCATTTTATGTGTCCATGCAAATTCCCGAATTTACGGGGGCTTATTTGCAATTAGTAAATTGTTGGCAACATCTCATTGGTCATGATTATTTGTAAGGGTCCCAAAATAGGGTCCCAATACCAATTCCCTCATTCCTCACATGAAGAAACCATTTTCCTTCATATTAAATTACAACCACTCATTCATTTAATTCACTCAAATCCTCACCACACACTCATGCACACCCCCCTATTTAATCCCTCACTCCTCCCCTCTTCCCTAGGCCGGCCCTAAAACCAAGGAGCTTGGGAAACCCCACCCCCCCTCTCTCTCTCTCTCTCTCTCTCTCTCTCCTCCATCCATTCACTCACAGCCAATGCACATTCTTTTTTTTTTCCATTCTTCTTCTTGCTCTTCATTATTCTTCTTCTTCTTCTTCTTCCCTTTACTCTACTTCCCTCTTTCTTCTCAGTGAGAGACCCCGGCCGGCCTGACACTCCGCCGGACTGTGCGGACAGCACCCCGCGGCTACTCCGCCGGACTGTGTAGACTTCACCTTTCCGGCCTTTGCTCCGCCCGACTGAGCAGCAGTTTCCCCACTCCGGCGCCGTGCGGCCTACCCGACTCCAGTGCAGCACCCCGCGGCTGACCTCGCACTCTCTCCGGCGTCCCCGATTCAACCCCCTCGGCCAGCTCCTTCCCCACGAGCCCGGCCTCCTGTACTCTCGACCACCCACCATCTGCCATGGCCGCCTCCACCGGAGCACACCCGTCGTGCCATCACCGAGCTTTCCCCTCGCCCCGGCCATCTGCTGCCACGAGCTCGACGCTCCGGTCAGCCACCTCACCCTGAGACTTTCGTGCCTCCACCCCACGAACTCCCAACATCAACTCCAGCCTTCTTCTCCGGCGAGGAGACAACCACCGCATTCCCCACCCGTACCATCATCGTCACTACCACCAGCACCATTACCCCATTGCCACGCCCTTCCGGTCCAGCCCCGCCACTGTGCAGATCCGGCCGACTCCCTGCAGCCCCAGCACAGCGCAGTCCGCCACTCCGGCGAGCTTCTAGTCTCACCCACCACCGCCATTGCAACCTCGTCGTCAAGGTCGACTCCCCCTCTCATTCTTTTAATTCCGGATTTATTACATATCAAATATAATGGGTTGTTATTTACATATATGGAGATGGGTTAGTATTAGCTAGGGTTTTTATATAATGTTGATGAATATGTAGGTTGATGATGAGCATGGGTTAATGACTAGGGGTTAGGGTTTAGTGTGTTTTTAAGGTTTATGTTCACAATATATAATTTAATGGGTATACTTGAATTTTTGTTGAATGAAAGATTTAAAACATACATTTGAAGGTTTATAAATTTGTTGATATTAAGGAAATGATGATTTTAAAATGTATACGTTGAGGCTTGAGCATAAAGTGGATCCTTGGTTAGGGTTGCATAGTCGCATTGAGATCTAAGGGTTAGTTCTTTTATGTTATGCATCGAGGGCAAAAATGCATGGTCATAAATTAGAGCTTATATATGTAAAGGTTGAGAATGGAACAGGCTAGTTAAGGGTACGTATATGCATTGAGATTTTGTTGTGGGTAAGTGTCATGGGAAATCTTAGGGTTTGGTACATTTAGTATATGCACTTGATGGACATTGAGAAGCAGGAGATTGATTGTGTAATAGTGTGAAAAATTGAACCCTTAGCCTTTTATTGAGGATTGCTGATTTAATGATGAACAATATTAAATAGTAGCTAATCTTGTGGAAAGGAAAGGATTGTATATTCGAGGGTTTAATAAATGAATGATAATTTATTCGAGGATGAGATATGTCAACATGCATGTTAAGATCATGGCTCTAATGGCGTGATAAATGTAGTATGATGAAGGATCTGTCTGATGATATTATACAGGTGATTGAGATAGGTATTATTCGGATCAAGGATTAGAGATTGAGGACTGTGAAATTAGTAGTTAACTATTTGAGTTTGAGACTGAGTTTAGGTGTAGATGTGTGTCGCATCCTTGTCTGTCGTAGAATAGATTATTGATTCTGGTTTGTATCTCTTCACTAGGTACTGCGGGACCTGAGGACTTGGACGCGGTACCAGATCCCCATCTTCGGCAGTCGGACGCAGGCAAGTGTACCTTGCCACCCTGTATTTCAGTTTACAGATATTTATTGTTTCGTATGTACATTGTGCACATAGTTATATTGACGTTCGGTACTTCGCGTCCGGTTCACAACCGGGTGAAGACGTATGTCGTAGCATCCTAGGAAGATTGTCGGATGATTCGTAGTATCTCGATATGCGTACCTGAGTTTATCGACACCCCAGGACACACTCATACACTGTGATCGTGCCAGATTCCTGTATCCTGATACTGACATCATGACCAGAGACTGGAACGACCTTAGGGTCGCGTCTGTTGAGTTATTTTTTCTTGTGTTGAGACTGTAGTTAGAGGTTCAGGTTCAACGCACAATCGTTGACCGCTTGGGAAGGGGAAGACAGTTACTAGACGCTTGGGCTACTCTGCACGCGCTTATATATATGTAGTATTTTCTAGTGATACCTGTATCTAGTGTAACTGTTTCACCCGTGTGACTCTTTGCCCGGAGCTGCGGTACGTGCCGTGTGTTTCCGTGTCCGGAGCTACGGTTTTACTTTGGACGGCCCACGCGTCGAACGTTGTCTTTAAACTGTGTCACACTAGTTGGTTATGATAGAGTACCCAGTCGTGCACTTGTACTTTCTGTTTACTTGGCATGTTATATTTCTGTACCTTGTTACGTCCCTCTGAGGACCTGGTTCCCTGCCAGTTTTGCAGCATAGACGATTACGGAGCACTTGGAGATACTGATGGAGTGGCATATCTTGCGAGCATGGTACCAGGTACTCACATTATATCTACCGGCATTATGGTTATTTTACATTGTTTATTCATCTGCTGTGATAGCCTAGATTTGTAGACTCATACTTCTTCTCGAGTCTATTCGAGTTAGTGTGTTATTGGGCGGCCGACCTTAGCACATTTAGCTCTTTCTTGTATAGTGATGTACATTGTGGATTGAGACATAGAGGTTTACATTGATGAAATATCTAGATAGTGCCCTTTTATATTACAGCTTATACGTATTCGAGTCAGACCAGAGACTGGTCGAATGCGTAGCTGGCGTGTCACGTATTCCTGGTCCTGCGTATTTTGGGACTGGGGCGTTACAAGTTTACATAAAGGGGCCAAAAGTTTATCCAAGAGTATCTCAAGAGTGCTCATGCAAGTTATTGAATAAGTTCTACACAAGAGTATCTCTCAAAATTGTGCTCAATGATTGTTGAATAATTTCGACATAAGAGTGTAAAAAAATGTTGAATTCAACACAAAAGTTTTTGAGATAGTATTTTGTAGAGAGTTCTTGAGAGCAAGAGATCAATTGTAATTTATTTTCTTCTTCATTGTGGAATTGAATTACCCTCGTCCGTGGAAGTAGGCATCTTGGCCCAACCACGTAAATTTTTGTCTTTGTGGTTGTGAACTTTTTCTGAGGTGTTTCTCTGATTTTTCTGGGTCTATTTCCGCTGTGTATCCAACAATTGGTATCAGAGCTTTGGAGTTCTCAGAGAAAGTTAATTTGGTAGATTCTTGATATGGCTCCATCAAGCAAGATTGGGAAGTACGAAATTGAGAAGTTCAATGGGAGGAATGATTTTGGCTTTTGGAAAAGCCAGATAATGACGTTCTCATATTTCAAAAGCTTCACAAGGCTTTACGTGAAAAGTCGAAGAAGCCCGTTGACATGACCGATGATGATTGGGATGACATGGATCTCGAAGCATGTGCCGCTATTCGCCTATGTTTGGAAATAGATGTCGTCTACTCTGTGAAGGACGAAACCACCGCCGCTGGGCTCTGGCTAAAGTTGGAATCACTCTACATGATGAAGACTCTTACCAACCGACTTTATATGTTTATTTAAGTCGCTCTACAGGCTGATGATGGAGGAAGGTATGTCAATTCGAGATCATATTTCTAAATTCAATCGAATTGTTAATGACCTAAAGGATGTTGACATATATGAAGATGATGATCGTTCGGCACTAATCCTTTTCTTTTTTTTGCCCGATTCCTATGAGAATCTTTTTCAAATATTATTATACGGGAATGACTCAATTTTCATAGAAGAAGCTACGAGTGCCTTATTGTCTAATGAGGTGCGGAGGTTGGCTTCTAATGGCGGAAACGGTGGAGACCAGGCCCAAGATTTGATGGCAAGAGGGAGGACAAACGATAGAGCATCT
The DNA here is from genome assembly GCA_036927795.1 of Iris macrosiphon. Lineage (NCBI taxonomy): Eukaryota > Viridiplantae > Streptophyta > Magnoliopsida > Asparagales > Iridaceae > Iris > Iris macrosiphon. The sequence goes on along the minus strand of JAYESA010000011.1, from coordinate 173,221,591 downwards.
TCCAGTAGTCAAGATCCAAGTCCAAGATACCTATTGAGAAAGTGAAGTGCTTCAACTGTAATGAGAAATGACATTATGAAAATAAGTATACTTGTCCAAGGAAGAAGAACAAGAAAAAAGGAGAATAAGACATAAATAGAAGGTGATGAAGCAAACTGCGCTCCAAAGCTGACAGTGACGGAGTCAGTTTTTCGGTGGCACATGACAATATGAGTGACCGTTGGATTCTCGATTCCGGATGCTCCTACCATATGTGCCCAAAAAAGGGAGTAATTTTCTTCCTACAAGGCGACAGATTATGGTTCCATGTTGATGGACAACAACAACACATGTCGAGCTGTTGGAATTGGGTCTATCAAGGTGAAGATGCATGATGAAATTGTGCAAACTTTGGCCAATGTCAGACATATTTTCGACCTTATTTTTTTTTTCTCTTGGTATGCTTGACTCGAATGGTAAGAAGTTTATTGTCGATGGTGGAGTCTTACGGGTTGTTCGTGGTTCTTTGATGGTGATGAAAGGTCACTGACATGGTAACCTTTATATATTATTGGGAAGCACCGTGACTGGGACTTTAGCAGTCAGTACATCGGATTCGTATGATAGCACACGTCTTTGGCATATGCGGCTTGGGCATATGAGTGAGAATGGCCTAACCTTACTAAGCAAGCAGGGGTTACTGAAGAACTTGAAGAAGCCAAGTATGAATTTTTTTGAGCATTGTGTTTATGGCAAGCAACACAGGGTGACCTTCGGTACAAGCAAGCAGAAGGCATGAGGTATTCTCGACTATGTGCATACAGATGTATGGGGACCTAGCAGGATTCCTTCCAAGAAAGGAGCGAGGTACTATGTTACTTTTATTGATGATTATACACGTTATATTTGGCTATATTTTATCAAAACCAAAGATCAAGTGTTTGAAAAGTTCAAGTAGTAGAAAGCGATGGTGGAGAACAGAACAGGCAGAAAGGTAAAGACATTAAGGTCTGATAATTGTACTGAATATACCTATGGACCTTTCAAAGATTTTTGTGCTCAAGAAGGCATCGTGCGATATTGGATTGTCAGGAACACGCCGCAGCAGAATGTGTTAGCAGAGAGGATGAACCGAACCTTGCTTGAGAAAGCATGATGTATGCTCTCCAATGCCGATTTAGGCAAGGAATGGTGGGCGAATGCTATACACATGGCGCGGTACTTGATTAATAGATCACCAACTCTTGCTATAGACTGTAAGACTCCATATGAGAAGATGAACGACAAACCAGCAGATTACAACACTTTGTGTATTTGGATGCAAAGCTTACTATCATGTCAATGATGGTAAGTTAGATCCGAGAGCCAAGAAGGCAATTTTCTTGGGATATGCACAAGGAGTGAAGGGATACCGTTTGTACTGTTTGGAGGATAAGAAGTTCTTAATCAGCAGGGATGTCACCTTCGATGAGTCTTCAGTATTGACTTCAAGCAAGAAGAGTGAGTAAGATAAGGATAGTGATGAATCTAGCAAATCTCAAACTGTTGACATTGAGTCATCTAAGGATGCACCAGATGAGGTGGAGGTTTCTGAAGATGTTCATCAAGCCTCACAAGAACAACCAGATAAAGAGTAACACTAGCAGCAAGATTCTTTGGCTACTACTAAGCCAAGGAGATCGGTCAAGCCAGTGCACGTGTATGGATTTGATGAACCGGTCAAGCACTATGGACAGTTGAAAATGGTGGCATATGCACTGTCAGTGGAGGATGACGAGCCTATCACCTTCAGACAGGCTGTCAAAGATACTAGCAGCGAGAGTTGCATTGTAGCTATGCATGAAGAGATTAAGTCTCTCCACAAAAATTGTACATGGAATTTGATTTCATTGTCCAAGGCCAAACAACCTATAGGCTGGAAGTGGGTGTACAAGAAGAATGATGCTTCTGCACAGTCAGGTGGAGAAGTGTTGCTTGAGAGCCCTTAGGGGCGGGATTGACGAGTGGTTGATTTGGTGAAGTTGTGCGGTTGAAAAGTGTGTGGGCTCGATTTTGTGACAAAACCTTGCCGATGTGAAGATATGAAAGAAAATATATTTGACCATATCTTTGAAGAAGATTGACTTTGATCTTTGACCATATCTTTGAAGAAGAACAAATCTTTGACAAGGTGGAGATATAAAGAAAGATATATTTGACCATATATTTTGAAGAAGATTGACTTTGACCTTTGACCAAATCTTTGACAAGAATAATATTGGATTCCTAATCCTACATAATATTGTATTCATATTCCTACATAATGTTGGATTTCTATGTATAGACATATGGCATGCTATATAAATGGGCCAAATGTTTCTCCAAGAGTATCTCAAGAGTGCTCATGTAAATTATTGAATAAATTCAACACAAGAATCTCTCTCAAAATTGTGCTCAATGATTGTTGAATAAGTTCGACATAAGAGCAAAAAATTGTTGAATAAGTTCAACACAAAAGTTTTTGAGAGAATTTTTTGTAGAGAGTTCTTGAGAGTAGCAATTGTAATTATTTTTCTTCTTCATAGTGGAATTGAATCACCCTCGTCAGTGGAAGTAGACATCTTGGCCAAACCACGTAAATCCTTGTCTTTGTGGTTGTGAACTTTCTTTGAGGTATTTTTCTAATTTTTCTGGATCTATTTACACTGTGCACCCAACAACATCAATATTGATCCGCAAAAGTTAGCGGTCTGAGTTGGCATCCAACACTATAATGCTCGAGTAAAGAAATGCGTTCAGTAGCTCAATATTAGATATCATCTAGAAATAAAAGTAAACTCCTCAACCACTGGCATTGCTTGAATTTATTATCTACACACGATTTCTAACAATAATAGTACACGTTGCGACGAAGATGGTAGAAATCATGTGCAACATACAAAACCAAACAATATGGCCAGCAACAGGCTACTACCTGAAATTTTAAGCTCTTACAAAGGGCCAGGTATTGTCAACAATCAAACTACAAACCAGAATGCTCGTTAGACTAAGAAACTTGAAAAGTCCATATTCCAACAAACATGTAGTCAAAGCTATCAAGCATTTCATGTAGACATGATGTGTCTTCTTTTACAAATGTCTGAATACAAGACAGTTGACCTCATACATGTGCTACCAACTATAGAGAAATACCAAAAGATGGATTTGCTTTTCTCCAACTGAACAATGAAATGGATTTTATAGACCTCAATGTCTAGCTCTGGGATATTTCCATCTAATCTCAGACTCAGCTGCATCATTTAGAACTTCTCGCCATGAAACCTCCAGTCTTCTTCACTTTTAGTTGTCTTTTTTTTCGACTCTGTACTTCCTTGAGATGGTCACTCTGAACCTCCAGGTCTTCGTTCCCATGGTTTAACACAGCAGGAGTTCCTTCAAAATCTGAAGAAGTAAACATTCTGTTGGCCTTTGTTTGAACTCAGTTTCCAGCCATGAATATTTCTCAGCATACACTCTTATCTCAGCAAAATAAAAAAAAATAAAAAAAATAAAAAAACTTTATTCCAAATTATTGGGGTTTGCTATTTGAATCATGTTCTTCCAATCAGCTTCCTTAAGGGCTTAAGGTTAACAAAAACGATATCCTCTGTACGGCTTCATCTAAATTTGTTTAGGCTTTAACAAAAACCATATCCTTTTAGGCCTCTAGTTCCACCAGGTCCTTTGACTAATATCCTCTCACTCCTAAGCCTCTAGTTCTACCAGGTTCTTTGACTAATATCCTATCATTCCTAACCAGTCCATCTATTGTCTATCCTCTCACATAAACCACGTGAATCCTCAATTGGAGTCACCTCCAACTTCCAACAAATACACTCATTTTTTCTCTTTGAATGTCTTGCCAGTTCATTTTAGCTATGCTCATGTCTGGACATATTTATTAATTGCTCAATACTCAGATCTACAAGTCATGGCAGATCTTATAGTTGTGATATAGGATTATCCTTTCAATTTCAGCAGTAACTTGCGATCACAACGAACTCTCTCTACCCCATCTCTAGCCCCTCTAAGGTTACCTGCTTCACTGCAATTCTCCCTAAAGAGATTGTCTTCCTCTCATCGCACTTTTTGTTCATATATTTAATCTTCTCATCCATCATTTCATTCTCTTCCAGAACAGACTGTTTCCCACAATCATTTCCATCTCTCTCGCACAACCAATATTCCTGCTGCTCGCCTTCCATTTCTTTCAAGGTTTTGATACTTTACCTTCAAATCCAAGCAAGAGAATAACTATGCTGCCTATATTTGACCAGGTTTTCATTATGAACCAGTATTATTTTTGTAAATAACAATTCATCTTGTTCAATTGGAGAAGCGCTATTTCAGGACATTAGATCTGGTCTTCAAGCTCACGGACTTCGTCTTCATCCTCCGCTGGGTGCGGAGTCTGCTAGGCTAAATTCAGAAGCTTCTCTGTGCCCTTCATCAGTAGTCTTCCAGTAACTAACTTTGGCCTTTCACAGATTGCGTTATGAGCTTCGAAGCAATCAATTTCTCTTCTCAGATCCATAATGACCTTACTAGATACTCTTGCTGAAGCTTATTTGATCTTTCACAGGTATATGGAATCATAGTGGCATATCAGCTTTCCTGGCAGCTCTGCCAATGTTTGCACTGCCAACGATACTTCTGACTCTATGTGAACAGTTTAGGCTCGGAACTTCTTGCTTTAGCTCATCTTCGTGAACTGTGTTGTCCTGTTCTTGTTTATAATCTCTTTACTCATGTTCCTCAGTACTTGAGAACTTTCTGAAATGCTTTCTCCAGCAGACCAGACCGTCCCAAGACTCCAGATTCCTTCAGTAAGCTTCCATTGCCATATTTTCAACCTGTACCATTTGTTCACCTTCTTCAATCTGAAGTATTACTATACATCAAAATATAACATGATATAAATGAATCATGAGTTTTCTTTAAATGCACAGAAAGGAAAAAATTAAAGCTCCAGCGAAAGTATGAGACGGATAGAGGCATACTAACATTCACCAAATGAATTCTACAAGGAACTCTGAAATATATAATTTTCTTGGTCAATTCCTGAAATATATGGCCATGCCTTCAGTCTTCTACACAATAGTTGCAATTAGAAAACGAGACATGACTAAACAATTCCATTACCATATTGTTCATATCAACAAGATGGAATTTTATATCTAGATTCAAGGAATTGGGAAATTATCTATAAAATTAGTAAGCATCAGAAATAGTTCTCATACTGAACCCACTACATCTAGTTTCTCCAATAAATTCTGATGCCACCTCCACTTCCTACAAATACAATCATTTCTTATCCTTTTCTTATCCTCAATTGGTGCCACACTCAGGCTTCAACTTCCTATAAATACACTCATTTCTTATCCTCTACCATGAACCGTCAATCATCCATGTCTATGCTCTTTTTCTGTATAAATTTTTATTTAAATTCCTTAACTCTGCAACCCATACAGCATGGCAGGTCTTATAGTTGTCTTGTAGAATTTTCCGTTCAACTTCAACGCTATCTTGTGATCATAAAGCACTCACTCTACCTCATCTCTAGTCCTAAAGTTATCTATTTCGGTCTAATTCTCCCTAAAGATATTGCCTTCCTCTCATCGTACTTTTTCTTTCAGATACATGATCTTCTCTTCCATCTTTTGTTATCTTCCACAACAGAAACTATATTTCCCACAACCATTTCAAATCCCTCGGACAACCAATATTTCTGTTGCTCAGCTTTCTTTTCTTTCAGATGTCAATGCCTTCCTTATCTTTCACATGTCAATGCCTTTACTATGCTAACTTGTATTTGAACGAGTTTCCATTGCGAGCTTCTATCCTGCTTTGTACAGAACAGTTCATCTTGATTCCATTGGAAAAGTTATATTTCGGGATATTTTATCTGGTCTTCAAGCTCATGCACTTTGTCCTCATCCTACTGTGGGGTCTTTTAGGCTAAGCTCAAAAGCTTCTCTGGTTCCTTTGTCAGTAGTTTTCAATTCATCAACTTTGGCCTTTCTTAGATTGGAATTACAGGCTTTGAAGCAATCAATTTATCTTCTCAGATCCATAATGATCTTACTAGATACCTCTTGCTCATGTTTGAAAATATTTTCATCACTAAATCCAGAGTCTAATCCAGTAAAGCTTCTATCTCTTCACAGGAAATTAAAGATCATAGGGGCATAATCTGCTTTCCCTGAGAGATCTGACAATCATACTTCTGACTTTTTGTCAATAGTTAAGGTTCGGATTGTTTAACCCATCTTTGTGAACTGTGCTTTCCTGTTCTCCATACGCTCCTCTGCTTCAGATCTTTCTGAAGTGCTTTCTGTAGCAGGCACTCTCGAAGCTTCAGATTCATTCAATATATTTCCACCCCCATATTTTCAATTTGTATCATCCGTTCACCTTCTTCAATGTATTGTGATGTCACCTTTTAAGTAGTTCTCGCGCTGCATCAACAAATAACATGATACAAGTAAATGATAAGTTTTGCCTTAAAATGCATATAAACTAGAGGAAAACAATTATGCTCTAGTACTATAAGCATCAAACCTGATTTATACTTTCTCGGTTTAGTCCTGAAATATAATGATCTTACTAAAAGACGATCATTTATACACAATAGTTGCAATAAAAAATAAACGAGACATGACTTAACAGTACAATTACCATTTTGTTCAACTCAAGATGCAATTTTTTTTTATCTAGATTGAAGGAATTGAGATATCTGTAAAATCAGTAAGCTCAGAAAGAGTTCTAAGACTGAACCTAGTAAATTCTGACAATTCTAAAAACTATATCAAAGTAGAATTAATATACTCACAATAGAAGAAAATAAAACATGTCCCACTTTAATAAATTTCATCCAACCAAAGTGGTTCGAGCAAACCTATCTCTACCGCAACACATTGCACAAAAATTAGCATTCAATGTTCCAACTTCTTTTTCGTGTACTCCACTTCTAAGGAAACATTGTTCTGATATACCAAAAATCTGAACTAGAAGTGTCCACATAACATTGACCATGACGAAAGAAGGGCAGCCAATTTCAGCAATAGAGGAACATTATACACAAACCTACTATGAGAAAGTAATTGCTAAAGGTGAAATGGTGTATAGCTCTCATTCATAAAAGCACTGTACTTCCCCAATTAAATTGGAAGCTATATCTATCTCAGTCTGGGTAAGGTATTGTGTACTACCTTATGACACTTTATGAGCTACCATTTGCACAAGTATGATACTTTTGGGTCGCACTTTCAGAGTCAGTGGTACCAAAATTTGGTGATACTGCAAGCCTACTGCCTCCTCCTACATTGAGTGAACAAAAATAGCTCTGTTTTCTAAAAACCTAAAATTGAAGTCCAAGTGGTTGCTAAAAACCTACAATTAAAGTCAATTGGTTAAGGTGTCAAATCTTCAAGCTGAAAGATTCTCGAGAAACACCTCCAGGTTCTGTAGATCGGAATAAGTTAGTTCTCCTTAAGCAGAAGAAAGGTCATCCTATACTATGAGTTCAACTACAGAAACTCAAATAAGAACTCATAAGTTGAACTTACAATAAAGATATGACAAGTGGACAATTTTTTCAGTTTAGTACTTTGTATTTTTGCATTTAGACCCTTTGAAAAAGTCAAAAGGTAAAATGGATGTAATCCAATGGTTATAAATTGCATGAGTTCAAAAATTTAAGAACTCATGAGTTCCTCTAGGAATTTTGCTATACTATCTAGTATCTACACCCAATAGAGAGTACAATAACCACAAGGGTTAATGAAGAAGAATCTAAGCCTCACAAGTATAGTCACGATGTAACTTTCAGCAAAAGGTTCCTCATAATGTTGTCATAAAGAGCAGAAATAACCACCGGTAAGGAAAACCCTCCTATTCATCCCTATCCAATTAAGACAAGAATTTGGTGATTCATCACCTATGAGCTTTAGGATGTTATTCCTCTTTGGCTCAATATGTCGTGGATAGCATGCAATTGTAGCAAATTCTATCTTACCATATATATTTTTAATCCTTTTCTAGTCTAGAAGAACTTGGAGAATGATCTTAGGTTACATGAACTTAAACTGCATGACCAAAAAGGTAAACCCATTTACTGCAAACTGGCCTTCTCGGTTGTCAGATATTTTGGTATTTCCATAAATATTTGATTTCAAAACAGAATAAATTAATTACCTTCTTCTCTTACACATGAAAGGATGCATGGCTTGTAATTATGTATGCAACTAGTAAGTTAACAACCAAAAGGTTGTAGGTTTTAGTCTTGACACCCACCTCCTATTAAGTGATATGTAATTAATTGTTAAGACAAACCTAAAATTGGTTTGATGAATCCGGGCCTTATGTGGTTCAATGGATCTATAATTTAGACCATTTAATGAATCCATATATCACCTCTTTTCTTTCTGAGAAAAGATGCATTAACATAAAAAGCACAAGGCTTATTTGCAACTAAATACTCAAAAAAAAAATCTAGATTTGCAAGTTGTTATCCTAAAGTATTATAATTAGCAACTAAATACCTTGAACTTTCTTCGATCTCCAGCTTGCTATCCTACGCAAGTAAAGTAAGGTATCACTAAGACATGAAAATAAGAAGAGCATCATTGTTAACTGTGTAGGGTAGCAAGTTGCAAACCTGGCAAAGTTCAGGGTATTTAAGTTGCTGATTCAATAGTTCATGGTAGCAATTTGCAAATTTAGATCAATATTTCATGGTAGCAACTTGCAAAACGGAAAAACTTCGAGGTATTTTGTTGCAAACAAACCAAAGGGTAAAATGAACTTTTCGTCAATGTGTTTCCAAAGAGAGAATGTTATTCATCCAACGAATGTGAGTTATGACTTTTGAGGTTTGTGAAGCGGGAATGTATCCATCCAATGAATGTGGAACGTAGCCACAAGTTACCTTTTTCACTCCGAGAAAAGATGCATTCATGTAAAAGACATAAATGTTTCAAAGAGAATGTATTTACGAAGAAAGGATGTATCTATCAAATGAACGTGATTACGAGTAACAAAGTCATCTTATGGGTGCGAAGATGGGATGGTTTCTTTCTATAAAAAGAGAAGGCTTCTCAAGGGGTACTCAAAAAAAAATTGAGAGAATTTTGTCCCATCAATATTTTGGAGGGGATCTAAAGAGAGATACAGTAAAGTTCATAACTGGAGAAGATCCAGAGAGGAAATTCATATTTGGATAGAAGATTCACGAATCCATATATGGAGAAGATCGATAGATATGAGAAGAATAAGTCAGCTAAAATTACGGGCCGGATTCGAGTACACATGAACTTCCTAAATCTGGAGGATTTAAACTGTGGTTATTAGACTTAAAATTGGTTGTAATAAAGTAGCTCAATCATATTGGGTTGTAATGTACAAAATGTCTATCTTGAAGGATTTATAGATTCGCACAGTTATAGCTATAAACAAAAACCATAGTAAAGATAGTTTAGGTTCATGCGTAAAAAATGATTCTTGTGTTGTGTGTTATGTCTCGATTCAGCAATGGGTGTACACTAGTAAAAACCATGTTGTTCTTATCGTATCAAAATATAGCATTTTCCCTTATCGTATCAGAATATAGTATTTTCCCTTACTCATTTAAACCCACTATCCAATGAATACTGTTGAACTGTAGCATTTGTACTTGACCCTTCCATACCAGTTGGAATGTATACAAGCATTAAATATATCAAATACAACCACAATGTTGACTATAGATAAAATTTGAAGTTTGGTCAATATGGTTATTCGGAGATATCGTACATTACTTGCACCCATGTTATCCTACTGCAATAACCAACGATAAAATCAACATTTTTATTTTCAAAAATATTATTTTAATAATTATTACTTACCTAAAATATGGGTATATTTTATGTTACTAACTCCACTGCTACTATGTCTAGGAAGAATTCACTCTCCTACGGACACCATTCTATCAGTATTGCAGCTAATGGTACTGCTTTAAAATCTTGGTCTCATTTCAGGTAGGTGCTTCTTCAACCGAAGCAATCAAAGGAGTAGCTTGGACTTTTCTGACCATAGGTAGAGTAGAAGGCAGCGAAAACTTAAGTTCTTCATCAAGAGGAAAAGATAGAAAAGATAGGCGCCGGAAGGAAGGACCAGTTAATATTGCTAATATATTAGAAATTTAATATTCTTAGGGTGAGCAGTATGTGGTTGGTTAAAAACCGCAAATCCAACCTAACTGAACAATATTATTTGTTTGGTTTTTTGAGAGACAGGTTGGCTTGCAGTTTTGGATTTGTAAAAAAATGCAGTTTTACGGTTCAGTTTGCTTTTTGGCAATTCGATTTGGTTCAATGGACGTACAATGGCATAAAGGAGAAAGAAAAATAAGAATGTTAGTAGAAGATCAAATGATGCTTGAAAAATATGACTATGACTGCATTTTCATGATAGTTTTCCTTAGTTTCTAATTATAAATAATTGCAGACAACCAAATATTCTGTTTCATTTCCAGTGATAAAGTAACTTTGTCTCTAACTATCATTTTTGTTTTGTGTTAAAAAAAAAAAAACTGACATGTTATTCCTGTATTTATTTATTGTCATTTTCATGTTTTGTGACTCGTGTCATATCCTAGTTTCTCTTATTGTGTCGATGTTTCCGTATTGTATTGCCACGTCCGAATCCAACATAGAAGATGACAAACAATCAAGAACACATACATACTTGCTCACATGAAAATGGTTATAAATCTAAAGGTGAATAGAGTACCAGACGTGAAGCAGGGGAGTCCATTCTACATCTTACGCACGCGGCCCTGTCTATATTTTACCAAACAAAACCACTATTTGTTTAAACTGAAGCAATGCCACAAAGAGGCGCCATAGAGTTAGCCTATTCATTATGGGAAATCAATGCTCCGGACCGAATAGAGCTTACCTCCGTAAGCTTTCTCCTAAGCATAGATGCTTAGCTGCGCTCAATAGGCCAGTTTGGCTTCCTCAGGCCACTTTTCTTTCCTTACCTTACCCCCGCAACACTACCACTCCAAGCTACGCCTGCTCAGCAAGATGCATTGACCTTCCATACTACTAGCCCTCCTAATCCAAATCAATTTGTTTCCGCAAGTGGTTATTGGTTTCTGTGGACGTTAAGGCCTTCGCCATATTAGATTCGTACACTTGCTCCATGTTAGTGACTAGGTACTTATGAAAAATATTTGGGCTTCTTAGTACCCTAAACATCACTTATATCGTTTTTGAAAATGATTAGTAACCATATTAGGACCATCAATACCTGCATATAGACACTGTTCCACAATCAGGGGATGCATTTTCTAGAACAGGGAATGTTGGCGATTGGAAGGTGGAAATCCATGTTCCAACAAGCATAGACAGCATATACTTATTTTGGTTCCCAGGCAAGTTTTTAAAGGGAAGAAAAATGTGGTCCTTTCAGTTATATTTCATTAAATGTTTGTGTCTAGGACTTTTTTTACTTCCTTTTGAAAAGACATTATAGTTGGGATTGCTTGGAACTTCTGAATCTTTGTATAGTTTCCAATTTCCTATAATGTTATCTTTGTATAGTTTCCAATTTCCTATAATGTTATGTTACGGTACTTGATTAATTTTGGATCTTAAATATATATTATATAACACATTTGTTCCTACAAGATGTTCCATGTTCCGGATAAATGTATTTCATTTCGAATAAGCGTTACGCAGAAGCCTACTCCTATCATACCATGTAGAGCATGAACTTTTTATTCCAGGTTCTGAAGCATCTTACATTCCAAAGTAACGATGACTAGGAACCTTGTGACTAATAACATAAATATCACTACAAGAATAGCAATACAAAACAAAAGGGACTATATATATATATATTGTCACATCCATGTTGTGATGTGTAGCATATCCTAGCTTCTCTTGTTGTGTCACTGTTTTTATATCATATCTGCATACTATGAAATGTAAAAAAGCGATCAAAATCAGCATTCCTAATCATTCATGAAAATCTCTAAATTTGAAGGTGAATAGAATGCACATGCAAATGAAGCAGGGGAGTCAATTCTCCACCATACAAATCTGATACTAAAATTTCCAACCAAACAAAAGACTACTTGCTTAAACTGCAGCACTACTACACAAAGAGGAACCATTAGGATGTAGCATTCTCATCCATAAGAACCCATGTAGGTTTACTTGTTACTTAATAACAACACTTTTCAGACAACACGCCATCCCATCCCGAACAACCTGCTTCCACAAGTTGCTATCAGTTTATCTGGACCTATGTCGAATTCGACTCATACACTTTCTCCTGATGACTTGCTAGTCTAGTGGGTACGAAAATGAGTGAGCATGAGAAATATTTGTGCCTCTTATCAATTACTCTAAACCTATGTTGTTACGGGTGACGTCTAGGCGCGCCTAGGCGTCCAGGTTGAGGGGAGGGCGTCTCGACTCGGAAAATGAGTGGGCACCTAAGGTCGACCAGGAGAATTGCAAGGCGGGCGTCTAGGAGGAAAGTCAGGTTTGGGGTTCCATTATAGGCTTTATCATTAAATGTAAATATTTTGGACTTTAGGATTATTCTCCAAAGAAAAGAAAAATGCTGCTACCTGGAGAAAAAAACCTATTGTAGCTCTCCAAAGAGCATATTCCTGATGCTGCTAAAAAAAAAAGCAAAGGGAAAAATAAAAGAGAAACTCCTACCTCCGGTTGCTTTGACCCAGGTATTATTCTTCTTCTTCTTTTTCTTCTTTTTTCATGGAGTTGACTTCTTATTCTTAATTTTTATGTTGCTGCTTTTTTTTCTTTTCTTTTGGAGACTGTTGTCGATTGATGTTGTTTCTTATTCTATTTTTTCTCTTGTTACATGTTATTGTCGTTGCTGCTTTTTTTTTTTTTGACTTCCTGTTGTTGCTGCTTTTTCTTCTTCTTCTTTTTTCCTTATAGACTTGTTGTTCCTGCTTTATTTCTGGAAAAAAAAATATTTTTGGGCGGGCGCCTAGGCGAGGCGGATGGCCTGTCGCCTCGCCTCGCCTAGCGCCCAGTACAACATACCTCTAAACATCATTGACATCTATTGATTTCGACAATGTCGGTAACAATACTAGGATCCATGTGCTTATGAATAATCAACATGAAAAGCACTACCAGATTAGCAATAAACTACTCAAAAAATGGCAAACAGATGCTCTTTTAATTTTAGTGATAACAATTCACGTTGTAATTCTAAATTATCTTTTTTCTATTCAGAAAAGGGTTAATATGTTTACATATTTATTTATTGTCATATTCATGTTAGTGAAGTGGGTCACGTCCTGAGTTTTTGTTGTGTTATTGTTTTTGTTTCGTATTGTCAGTTCGTATCTATGGCCATATTAAAGGCGGTCAAAGTTGGCATTCCTAACCAAGCAAGCAAATAATCACATGGATACTTAAACACATGAAAAGTATTCTAAATCTGCAGGTGAATAGTGTAGAATGTGTGTGAAGCAGGGGAGCCCATTCTCCATCATATCAATGTGATCCTAAAATACTCTACTAAACAAAAATAGAACTTGTTTAAACTATAAAAAAATGTACAAAGTTAAACCATTGAGCTATTACATTCTCATCCATAAGCATCCATGACGGCTTAATTGTTTATTATAATAACAACACTTTTCATACAACATGTCCTTCCAACCCAAGTTGTTATAGGTTTATTAGGACCTTCGCCAACTTGGTTTCATGCACTTGCTCCATGTTGATTACTTGCCAAATTAGCTGGTATGAAACCGAGTGAGCATGACAAATATTTCACGGCTCCTATCAATAATTCCAAACATTGACATATATTGCTTCCAAGATTGGTAATACTAAAATCATTGTGTTTGACTAATAAACATAAAAAGCACTACAAGAATAGCAATAAAAAACCAAAAGATGGTAAACACACTCTTTTCATTTACATGATAATAATTCACTTTGTATTTCTTGTTACCATTTTGTGTTTCTATTTAAAAAGGGCTAATATGGTATTTATATATTTTTTATTTCCATATGAATGTTTGTGACGTGTGTCATGTCCTGGTTTTTCTTATTGCATCATTATTTTCTTTCGTATCGCGAGTTCGTATTGATGCAACATATAAGGCGATCGAAGTTGGGGAATCGAGCATGCAAACAATCTCATGGATACATACATGAAAATGATTCCAAATTGGAAGGTGAACATAGTGGGATGCGCGTGATGTAGGGAAGACTATTCTCCATTAAATCAATGTGATCCTAAAGTTATCTACGAAACAAAAAAAACACTACTTGCTTAAACCACAGCAACGCACAAAGAGGAACCATTGAGCTGTTGCAATCTCATCCATAAGTATCCGTGTGGGCTTACTTGTTTCTCATAATAGCAACACTCCCCAAACCTAATCGATCTGTTTCCGAAAGAGGTTATCAGTTTCTCGGACCTTTGCCAGATTGGATTCCTACACCTCTACGCTGATGACTAGCTAGACTGGCGAGTACAGACCTGATTGTGAGAAATATCTATGCCTCCTAACAGGTATCCTAAACGTCATTTACATCTATCAATTTGACAATGATTAGTAACAATACTAGGATCCTTGTGCATATGGACTAATCATCATAAAAAGCACAACAAGAATAGCAATAAAAACCTCTGAAATGGCAAACAAACACTCTATCTATTTATAGTGACAACAATTCACTTTGTATTCTATTTCTAATCATCATTTTTGTTTCTATTGAAAAAGGGGTTATATGTCGTCTATAAAGTGGAATGTGCATAAAGCAGGGGACCATTCTCAATCATATCACTGTGATCCTAAAGTTCTCTATGAAACAAAAATACTACTTGATTAAACTGCAGCAATGCACAATGAGGAACTACTTAGATCTCATCCATAAGCATCCATGTCCACCTGTTTCTTAGTAACAACACTTTTCATACTACATGGTCTCCCACCCCAATCGATTTGTTTCATCCACGAGCGGTTATTGGGCGCACTGGACCTTCGCCAAATTGGACTCGTACACTTTCTCCATGTTGATGCTATCTAGAGATTCTAGACTCAGGTACGAAACTGAGTGAGGATAACAAATATTCAGGCCTCCTATCAATTTGAGCACCTATATACTGAGCATAATAGAACTATTGGTAACCATCTAAAACACGGTAATTTGAATATTTAAACATCACTGACATTTATCGATTTTGACAATAATTGGTAACCATGATAAGAGTGACTAATCAACATACAAAACAATACAATAGTTGAAATAAAGGGCCCCTAAATATTGTAACTTGCAGTAAAATAAATTTTAAGTTGGATAATTTGTAACACTAGGAAAACTCAATTTGAGCATGATATACTAAGTCTACGCTAAAGCAGGAAACATTATATCATCATGATGCAATTAGGAAAAAAGAAGAAGTATAAATGATCAGAAAGCTGAAAATAATTTAACCGATCAAATTAACTTATGATAATCTCAACATCTTGCTCCTGCCGGCAGAGTTATCGCTGTCGGTGCTGTCACTGCTGCCGCTACTGCTGATGGCAATAACTCCTAGAGCGCTCTCGGGAACGACCGCAAGCTCCTTCCCTTTGCTGTCATCGCTGCTCCTTATGGGAATTACGCCCTGAGCTGGCACCGGCACGACGGCAAGCTCCTTCCCTTTTCCATCGTCGCTGCTCCTGATAGGAACAGCCTCCAGATCTGGCTCAGGCGCCACCGCAGCCCTGCCGCTGCTGCCGGAAGTGAGCAGGTTCTTCTCCGCTTCCAGCAGAAGAACCTTCGCCACCAGCTCCTCCTCGTCCTCTTCTGTGCCTCGTTCTCGAAAAATGCGCACCGGCCTTTCAAGGCCTCCACCTCCTTTGTGAGGCTGTCGCACCGGCCTTGAGATCAGCGGTCTCGGTCTCGTACGCGTCCCTCGGGTTCCGATCGCTGCTCGTGTTGACCTCCTCCTTCTTCTTCTCTTCCAGTTCGAGCTTCTCGCACCGAGTTCTGTAGGACTGCAGGTCCTTCAAGAGCTCCTTGAGCACCGCGGCGTCGTCCGCAATTTTGCTCCGCATGTTCGCCATAGTGCTCGTGTACGTCTGTTGCTTTTTCTGGGCTTCCTTCTCCAGGTCGACGTACATTCTTCTCGAAGCCTCCAGATCGCTCTGGAGCAGCGGGCCCTGAGCTGCTTGATCTCCTCGGAGAATTTCTTCTCGAGGCTGACCTCCCGCGAGATCAGCATGGCCTCGACCGCCTTCAAGTCGGGCTGGCGGTAAGAGGATCTGAGGAAGGAGATGAGCTCGGGGATGGTGGAGCTCTCCATGGCTTCCAAACTAGGGTTAGTGTTAGGGTTTGGAGAGTTTCAGAGTTGGGGAACAAGGTTTTCGAGGGGTTATGGAGAAGGACATAGGACAACCCCTTTAAAAACCAAAATAGTGGACCAAAAACTGATGACAAGTGGCAACAGTGGGCGGGCTGTTTATATTCCCTTCTACTCTTTGAACAGAATAGTCTAACCACGAGAATAAGGGTCTCATGGACCGGTAGCTTGATAACCCGGCCCGGTTTTTCACTCGTCCAAATATCTTCTCTCCGAACCCAAACGTTAATTTTGAAGTCATTGAGAGCTCCAACATCATCCATCTCATCGCCTTCCTCGAGACCTCGTACTGACCTCCTACTATCAGTCATACTTTAAGACGGTCGAGGTCGATTCCCCGGAAGGTTCAACCTCGAGAGGAACTTCTCCGCTTGTCATCAGTTCTTGGTCCACTATTTTGGTTTTTAAAGGGGTTGTTCTATGTCTTTCGTCATAACCCCTCGAAAATCTCGTTCCTCTATTCTGAAACTCTCCAAACCTAACTCTAACCCTAACCCTAGCTTGTAAACCATGGAGATCTCCACCATCCCCGAGCACATCGCCTTCCTCATATCCTCGTATCGTCAGTCCGACTTGAAGGCGGTCGAGGCCATGCTGATCTCGCGGGAGGTTCAACCTCGAGAGGAACTTCTCCGATGAGATCGAGCAACTCAGGGTCCGATACGAGATCTTTCAGAGCGATCTGGAGGCTTCGGGAAGCCAGTGCGTCGATCTGGTCAAGAAGGAAGCACAGAAAAAGCTACAGACATACACGAGCACTATGGCGAATATGAAAAGCAAAATGACGGACGATGTCGCGGTGCTCAAGGAGGTCACCATGGATCTAGAGTCTTCATGAACTCGATGCGCGGAGCTCGAGTTTGAAGAGACGGAGAAGGAGGAGATCTATAGGATCAACATGTGGAACCTAAGGGGTATGTACAAGAAGAATATGCTGGACGATACCGCTAATCTCAAAGAGCTAATGATAGATATCGAAGATTTTGAGAGCAAGACGTGGAAAAGAGACTCAAAAGAAGTCGACAACCTCAAAATTAGGAAGGAAGAAGATGGTTGAGGGGAATAGACTTTCTTTTGGAGATTGTGTTTGAAATCAGATATGAAAAATGATGGGTTGTGAAAAGTGATTTTGGAATGGGGTGTCCTTGTTCTATATATATAAATTTTCTGCGGAGAGAACAATGGTAGGTGGCAAGCCCTAGATGGGTATTTGGGTTTCTAAGAGTAACAGTCGTGTACTGTCTTTTACCTAAATAGCCATATGCCAAATAATTAAATAATGCCAACTGGCAAGTGTTAGGTGGCAAGTCCTAATGGGTATTTGGGTTTCTATATATATAAATTTTCTCCGGAGAGAACAAAGAAAAGTGGTAGGTGACAAGTCCTAGATGGGTATTTGGATTTCTAAGAGTAACAGTCGTGTACTGTCTTTTACCTAAATAGCCATATGCCAAATAATTAAAAAATGCCAACTGGCAAGTGTTGGACAGTAGAATTGGTCTAAGTGTAACGGTTGTATAGCCATGTAACGTAAGTGACAAGCGTTGAACGAGTCATTGGGTTTTTCTAAAGAAAACCGTCGTGTACTCTCTTTTACCTAAATAGTCGTGTAGCAGAGAAGTCGTGGCAAGTATCGAACGGGCGGTTGGGTTTCCAAGAGTAATGGTTGTTTACTTTCTTTTACCTAAATAGCCATGTAGTAACGAAGTTATGAAAAGTTTTAAATGTTGGACAGGTTGTTCAGTCACTGAGCATAATAGTCGTGTACTATCTTTTATCAAAATAGTCATGTAATAAAAATAGATAATTGCTAAAGGTACTACACAAGTTACTCAGGATAGTCCAAATTTTTTATTTATATATTTACCAGTTTGCCACCCAAAAGAATTACTTAGGACTGCCCACTACATAGTATAAAAGCCAACTTTTTTTTTTCTTTTTCATCTTCTTTCCCTTCCTCTTCCTCTTTCAAATTTCAAATATTGTTCTAAATCCATGTTTATGCCTAAATTTCTTCTTCTAGTAACTAAATTTTGGTTTATGATTCATTTTGGAGGGATTTTGAAGTTTCAAATCCATTTTAGAGTTTCGAACTTTAGAAATCGCCAACAGTCGCGACGAGAACGATGCAGAACTGTCAAAAATTTTGACAGTCCTGTCTAGTCCTTACAATTGGTAGTATTGTCAAAAATGTTGACAGTCCTAAAAAAATATGATGTTCAATGGACATATTTTATTTAGAACTGTCAAAATATTTGACAGTTGACAGTTCTACCAATTGGAAGGACTGTTAAAACTAAGTATTATTTTTTAACTGTATGGATTAGTTGTGATCCAAGAAGGCTTGAGAATAAATATGCATGCAACATTGTTGCATAAATGAACAACAACTAAGCATAGGGAGGAGAAAGTTAGAGTTCATCTAGTTGTGTTGGCATGATTGCGTTTTTAGCATTGTATGATTTTGGCAGAGGAAACAAACAAGTTATTAGATATAAAATTGTGTGTGTTGTTCAGTAAGTGTAGGTAAGCATATTATGAAGTTTGAGTGAAAGAAACTACTAAATGTGTATATGGTTCACATGTGCTGTGGCAAAAATATTTAGAATAAAGGGTGTGCATGCAACAGCTAAAGAAGAATGATGCATATTTTAGGACTATTAACAGTTTATCAAAAAAATTGACAATCCTAAATTAAATATAATATTCATTTTTGACAGTACTAAATAAAATATATCGTTCATTAAACACTATTTTTTTTCTTTCAAAATGTTTGACAATCCTACCAATTGGTAGCTCTGTAAAAAAAGTTGACAGTCATAAATAAAATAAGCCAGTAGAAATTTTCTACAATTCTAACAACATACAGGGCTGTCAAATTTTTTACAGTCTTTAGTCTTCCCAGCCGCGACTGTGACAGAATTTCTTACTTTGAAACTTCAAAACATTTGTCCAAAGTTCATCATAAAATTAGAGATAGAGAAGATAGATGAAGAAGATTGGGAAGAAGATTTGGAGGAGGTGGAGAAGGAAGAAGTTTAGGGTTTTCAATTGGAGGAGGTAGAGAAGGAGAGAAATAATTTTGGAGAGAGAGAGTGAGAGAGAGAGAGAGAGGGAGAGTAGAAATTAGAATGAAGAAGTTTGAGGGGGGAGGGTTGGGGGGTGGACAGTCCATAGTAATTTTTTGTCCGTCATGAATAAAAGTTGCTTTAGACTGGACTAGTACCAAGACTTGGACTGTCATGAGTAACTTTGTAGTACCTTTAGCAATTATATAAAAATATGGTAGTAAGTGTTAAATGAGTGGCTGAATTTCTAAGGGTATTGTATACTCTATTTTACCCAAATAATCTCGTAATAAGGAAGTGATGGCAAGTAGCAACTGTCGAGTGAGTTTCTAAAGGTTATAGTGATGTACTCTCTTTTACTAAATAGCGTTATAACAAAAAAAAAGGTGATAGCAAGTGGTAAGTACTTAATGGGTGGTTGGGTTTCTAAGTATATCAATCGCCTACTCTCTTTTATAAAAAAAAAAACTGTAAAAAAAATTAGTGATGGCTAATAACAAATGTTGGGTGATGGTTATTTTCCAATGACTACTTACAACAAATACTTTTATCACTTTTATTGGCTAGTTTCTAAAACTACAATTATACCCTTTTTTTTATTGACTCCTAACGACTAGTTTTCTTAATATTATCATTTTTAGTCGTAATTTTGAAATATAAAATTCTCTTCTCACATGTTCAAAAGTTAACAATAGTTAGAGTTTCCTCCTCTTTTGAATTTCTTCACGAATGAAAATGACAAACAGTTCCATATGGTCCAGTGTTAAGAAATCTTTTCCTTTACGATCGTAACAATAGTCATTGCATTTCATTCTATATTATTATATAGGTTTGAGGAATAATATAAACGTAATGATCATTGTATTTTATTTATCATAATTTATTGGTTTGGGAATAATGTAATTAAAATATGCTAAATAAGGGGAAATAAAGCAACATGATAGTCTATGAATCTACTTGAAGCACGAATGACCAAGTTATAACCTAGGTTTTATAAGATCATGTGAGGTCAAGCCAATCTTTTACTCAAAATATTTTAGGCCCGACTTTGCATAGTACTTTGCATAGTACTTTGCCTGACCGAACCCATTATCATCTTTAGTTTGGAGTTTTATTTTTGAAGCCTAAACCATTTAGTTTTCACATAAACTAATCAAATGGAGTTACCATTGACTGGATTATTTTGCGCATAATTCCATTATTTCTTCTTTCGTTGCCAAATACAAACCTAACCACCCTCTTCGCCAATATGTCATCTTCCCCCTTAGTTTTCCTAATATTTATAAAACCCTAATCTTGACCTATACAAAACCTCAATCCTAATACATGTTTTCGATCATAAATCTTCTTACTAAATATTTAGATGTCTTGTATCTGATTTGCGTGACATCTTCTCCAAGTATCCTCCTCCATGCAAGTCAAGTGACCACCCCAGGTCAGTTGGTCTACTTCAAGTGGGCCCCAAAAAAATTATTGTCACGTCTCTATTCTGCCGAATCGATAAGTCGCCACTAGACGTGATATCATACAAGCCTAATTTGTGCTTATACAAGTGTCAAATTTAATCAGAGAAATTAAATAACAACATGACATAGAAGAAGATAACTCTTTTATTAATAATTCACATTTGATACATAGATGAGTAAGGGTGTTGTACGGGCTTACAACTTGAACAACAAAATGACATTACGTCGTTCCATACATCACATTCCTTTACAAGAAACAAAAAATAAAATACCTTTGGAGGGAGTATACAAACTGGAACTTGAAAACTTCAAAAGGAATATGCACACGCTTTGATTGTTGGACAAGACTGGCCTTCGGTTCCTCGATGCGCCTCTTTGGTTTGCGGCACATGTGGAGACATGGATCAGCACATTTAAAACATATTGGTAAGGACGAATTAAACCAACTCACTAAAATCAACATGATAAACATGTGTAGCAAGTATTATTATGGTGATCTTTCCATCTTTTCTTAGCTTAATTTTATAAAATCGAAAGACATGAAATATAACATATAATATGCATCACCTAATGATGATTCTTATCCACAGCTTCCTACAGCGAAACTTATCACATTCTTCCCTGTGAACAAGACATCGTTAGCCAAACATCTTAAATAGGTTAAGGTTACTCGGAACACAAGCTATCTTGGACATATGGTGAGACGGTGATCCTTTCAGTATGGGTAGCTAGTCCTACTGGAGGCCCCGAACTCGTCCAGTGCTAGTACGCCAGCACCGCTCCCCCTAAATTGAACCAGTTTTGGTGCCCCGACAATTGTTGGGGGAACAAAAATCTTATGTACAAGTTGTCCACGATCACGCATGTCTAAGAACTAAGTTAATAAACTTATCATGCAAGACAAAAATCTTGTGTACAATCATGCATGCCTATATGGTCACCTACATTGCATCAACAAAGAATCAATACATTATCTTCTCTTTCTTTCAGAATTCGATATGAATGCATAAGTTAAAGAACACAAGCAATAAAAACCATAAAAACATCCATGAAAGCGCATTCGTAAAACCAATATTGAAATCAACAACAAAAGCAATAGCAAAAATGATAACAAAAACGAACAGTAAAAATGTTTGAGATAGTAACTCTTATATAGTGCTCTTCCTCAAGACGTGATCTATTGCACGGGACCTGATTTCGAAAAAGCCAATCCAAAAAGAGGAAGAGTCTTAATTCAATCTGTCCTGATCAATTGATACCAAAAGGATTACCAACATAGTTACCGAGAATGAGAAGCGGGGCACTACAGAATAACAAACTAAGAAAAAGTTTTGTCCTCGAAACTTAAGAAAAAAAATTACCACTAGATAAATAATGAAGAAAACTTCTCATTTATCTCCACTTCAAGATCCCAAGTCGACTACTCAACGGAATAATTCCTCCAAAGCACGCATACGATGAAAATATCGTAATTCTGCAAAAACTTTTCTTCCTGTCTAAAATTTGAACAGGTTCTTCTGCATATAACAAGTCTTCTTGCAGGTTCAACTGTCTAAAATCTGTCACGTGACTTGGATCGTTCATGTACTTTTGTAGTTGAGAAACATAAAAAAATAGTGCACATCAGCCAATGCCGGTGGTAGCGCGATCTAATAGGCAACTGACGCGATTTGCTAGAGAACTTCGAACGAACCAAAAAATTGTGGACTTAACTTTCTTTTGGCGCCAAATCTCGTGACTCCTCTCATGGTTGTTACTTTCAAAAATACAGAATCATCCACTATAAACTGTAGGTAGTCGATGAGTATCCGTATAGCTTTTCTGCCTACTCTGCTTAACTTTCAGTCTCTTCCAAAATAAGCAATTTTTTTGTATAATATATTCCACCAATTATAGACCAAGAATCTGTCGTTCCCCAACTTCATCCCAGCGTATGGGTGACCTACTTTCTCCCGTACAGTATTTCGTATGAAGCCATATGTATACTAGACTAATAACTATTGTTGTATGTAAATTCGGCTAACAGGAGGTGAGTGTCCCAATTTGACTTTAAATCTACTGCTCATAGCCGTAGCATGTCTTCGATAATCTTATTCACCTGTTCTATTTTGCCACCGGTTTGAGGGTGGTATGTTGAATTAAACTTCAACTTGGTCTTTATTGTCGATTGAAGACTACTCCAGAAATATGACAATAATCGTCCATTCTGATCTGAGTATATATACTAGCACTCAATGCAAATGAACTATCTCGTTAAGATAAATCTGAGCCAGACGATCAACGCTCCAAGAAACTTTGATGGCGATAGGATGACCCGACTTGGTTAATCAATCAATAATGATCCATACTGCATCATTCCCCTGTAGTGTCTTCTGTAAGCCAACAATAAAGTCTATGCTGATATAGTCTTATTTCCATTCTGAGATGAAGAGGTTCTACATCTCCCCGTTGGACCAGTGCTATTTTGTTTTTTTTTTCTTTTACAGGACATTCATTGTGACATGAAGAGGCTATATCTTTTTTATACCATACCACCAAAATGTGTGCGCAAATTCTTATACATTTTAGTGCTGCCTGGATGCAACATATATTTTTTATACTGATCCTCTGTAAGTATTTCCTTTTGGAGCGCTTCATCCTTTGGAATGCATAGTCTTCCATTTAGTGCAATGTCCCATCTTCAGATTCTGAAAAGTCAGCTATATTTTCCTCTGATATATGCCCACAGATTTTCTGTAAAAATTAGTTTACCCTTTGTGTTGTCTTAATTTTTTCAAGTAGGCTTGGCTCAAATTGAAGTTGAGCTAACTGAAAGTTCTGACTGCGAAATCGAATCTCAATTCCCATATAGTCTCTCTCAACAACAAGAAAATACCAATAAATAAAATGGCAGGAACCAATACTGAGAAATATAGCAAGAATACATTATCAGAAACAATTAAATTCTAGAAATGCAAGAAATAATTTGGAATCGGGTGTGACACCATCCAAGACAGTTTGAAGAGAAGATCTATGCGGGGAGTCGTCGTCTTCGTACCGGGAGATCACTACGGGTAGGGTGAGTGATTTCAAGTTGTACTCTTCTGGTTTTTTCTTGAGTTTGGTGATGGAATTGAATCTTTGGACAAATAATTCAATATTTTTTATTGAATCGTGTATCTACACCTGAGTTATAAAGATTGATATTTGTCCAAGTGACATAGTCACCAATTTTTTTTGTGTTTGGCCTGTTTTGGTACTGATCTTATTAGATGTGTGGTTGGTTATTTCAGATGGGTTTGTAGAAGCATAAAAAATACGCTGCAGAATTATACGCAGTATGCATAAAAACCCGTATAAAGCAGAGTTTCAGTACTGAGTGGCGTAAGATATGACTTCAAGAGCCATCAGCGTATAGTAGAGCTTCATCGCTAGTACAGCATAAAATATGGCTCCAGAACAACCCGCATAATACAGTATTTTCAGACTGCTTCAGCATAAAAAGGTTGTTATATCGCCACTTCGACGTAAAACCTGCTCGCTTTCAATGCAGCACAGAAGTGTACGAGGAGCGCTTCGTATTTCTCGAACGAACCTATCAGATCATGCAGTGAACCTGACTCCTGACAAAGAGTACTGCACGACTATCCACACGACGGCTGTAATGATGGTTCGGCACAGAGACCCAAACCATCGTTTAGTGACATTTTCTTGATACAAATTGCTTTTACGCATTCAAGGGAATACGCTGCCTAGTTTTATACAGGCAGATGTGAGCTTTTACGCTCAGCAGAAGACAAAACGAACTGCCATGTCAAAAGCTGCTCTTCGTACAGAGCTCGAGGCACGTCTCTGCAGTTAATGCGCGTGATGGGGGCAGATCTCTGCATTTAATGCATGAGATATGGTTCTATTTTCAAAGACTGGGTGAGCCATAATTATGGCTAATGCGTCCACATCATCACTTCTGCATATTACGCTATCAGGCTATTTTTAGCTATAGGAGCACGCTGTACGCTATCTCCTTGAAATACGTCGACCTGGCCATTTTTCAGCTACAGGAGCACGCCGTATGCTATCTCCTCGGAATACGCCAACTCAGGCATATTTGTATTGGTGCGTGATAAGGCTATTTGGTTCAGACTACGTTCAAGACCTCAGTCAAAGAAGGAGGATCGGCTATCTTTTACGCTAGCTACCTATCCATGCAGCACCTGGCTTCTACGCCAGTTTGACAACTACTGGGCTTCTACGCCTACCTGGCTTCTATGCCAGTTTGACAACTATTTGGTTTCTACGCCATGGTGACAGTTATTGGCTTTTACGCCAACCTTTTCTACGCGAGGGGCAGTTACCTACGTGGCTTGCATGCCATGATATTCGCAGCAGTTATACGCGTTACCTCATAATGGGACACGCGTCACACGCGGATTCAGAAGATCATTTATACGTGGGTGGCAGTTATTATAACCGCCACGTAAAAAGTGCCACACTCTCCACTGTCCGGCTTCTTCGTCGACTAGACGGTTACTGTCACTAAAACTCTATAAATAGAGACCTTCGTCCACGAAGATCGAGGGTCAAAAACTTGGAGAATAGAAGTCAGAAGGTCAAAAGGTCAGAAATCTATTCTTGAGAGAGAAGAGCACAGACAGAGAGTAGTGATCGATGATTTTGACATCGAGCATCCACTCCCTCTTGCAATCTTTGAAGCATCTCCTTCTTCTACAGCACTTCTTCATCATCGTGTGGTCCAAGGGACAAAGTGATCGACCGCAGATCAGACTCCTATAGCAATATTTACCCAGATTAAATTTTGTACTTAACATCCTCGTATAGGATTAATAGTACTTCTTGTTTGTAAACCTAAGAAAGGGTTTCGTATAAACCTAGTCTTATTTTTTTCGTTTATTATCAAACACAAGATGGCGACTCTGCTGGGGATATCTTTCTCATCTGACGAGAACGCAATTGCTCAACACGATGCAGTATCAGTTGGATCAATAAATAAGACCTTGGTCGTCCAGTTCGACTAGTCAGCCTACGAAGACATGCTTCGAGCAAGGGGTAGCTCTCATTCCCTCTCTGTCCAAGACAACAGGAAACTGCGTAAGGTGTGGATGCCCCGGACATCCCCTACCATTCCTGCCGACTCTCTGGTTTTTTCGACCAACAAGTTTGTAGCTTCGCAACATGCGCGCCTCACGCGTAAAACCCTATCTTCCGTCTGTGATGTGGCAGACAAAACTTCTGGCAATGCCTCGGTACTAGTTCAGAAGTATACTCCGCGCCCCGCGCGTAAAACCCTGTCTCCCGTCTGTGACGTGGCAGACAAAACTTCTGGCAATTCCTCAGTGCTAGTCCAGAAGTCTACTCCGCGCTCTGCGCGTAAAACTCTGTCTCCCGTCTGTGATGTGGCAGACAAAGCTTCTGGTTATGCCTCAGTGCTAGTCCAAAAGTTTACTCCGCGCTCTGCACGTAAAACTCAGTCTCCCGTCGATCACGTGGCAGACAAAGCTTCTGGTTATGCCTTAGTGCTAGTCCAGAAGTCTACTCTGTGCTCTGCGCGTAAAACTCAGTCTCCCGTCGATCACGTGGTAGACAAAATTTCTGATAATGCCTCAGCGCCAATTCAGAAATTCCAAACGCGCTCCGCGCGTAAAAATATATCTTTCCTCCGTGGAAAAGCAGATGATCCTTGCAATCTACGCAAGGGAAAACAAGTGGCGGACTTTCCGACTTCTAGGCCTTCACGCCAGCAAGAGAAGAATCTACCCGCTCTCCAGATTACGCGAGAAGCTGATGGCCGATTGAGGACCTCCTCAGTTTTACGCCAACCTGAGCAAAGTTCCAAATTATGCCAGGTCAAGCCCCTCAGCGTAAAGAAAGCTCGGTTTGTGGATAGATATGCTCCCCATGGATCATGTGCCACTCATATGGCTGAGCTGTTGTATACAAGTGGCAGAGAAAGGGTTGGGGTTCCCAATATCCGTATTCCAACTGATGTAAATAGGAAAAATAAACCTTCTTCTTTTTCTTCTTTTTCTGTTAATTCTCCCGACTTGCGTGAATATCTGATCCAGAAGCGCAAAGATAGAGGATCTGCCAACATGTCTATTATGCCCCCTAGGGAGCACTGTTGTAATAGTCATAAAATTGTAGTTAATTATTGCTGTTCTGAAGCAAAACGGTCGGTTTTCGACTGGTTGAACTACTCTTTGCCTTTACAGGAAGAAGAGCCTACATTTGCATCAGTGAACATGGCTTCACACGTTCCTAGAGGAAGGTCAAATTTAAGACGTCATCCCTCTAGAACTCCAAGCCAAAGGAGATTCAATAGACTCCTTGAGAACATTGAAGCTGGGGTATTCTGAAACACCCGTTCGAGGTCACGACAATCGACTTCGTATTCTTCAGATTCTGATACTGGGGGTCGCCAGTTTTCCGAATCAGATGCTAAAAATATAGAGTCATTCTCTACAGAGACCTATACTAGCCCTTCAATGACATCCAGAGAAATGGTAGTCTATGCCATTGAAGATGAACGCGAAAAGGCGTCCTCATCAGGAAGTACTGAGCAACGCATCGCTGTGTTGGAGACATCTCTGAAAGAGATACAGTCCATGATGGAGAATATGTACCAGATGATGCTGACTCAACACACAGTTGCTATAGCTCAAGCATCGATCCCTCTGACTCAAATACATGTGGGGGTGGACTTACCACCATCCAATGCGAATCATGAGCCTGCTCTAGATCAGGAGTCAGCAGCTCCTCCACTTCCTAATTCGGAGAATGTATTGCCTCATGTTGGAGTTACAATACAACCGATCTTTCATCACTCCGCGGTCCCTCTTCTAGCTGAAGATCTGATGCAGGCAGTGCGGGAATTGAAAGCCCAATTTGATGCCTTAAAACATAAGGATCAGCTCAAGAAATTGGGGATCAACCAGCCTTATCCGGCTATCTGGGAGGAGGTCCCTTTCCCTCCTAAATACAAACCACAGACTATGGCTTTGTTTGAGGGAAAGACATCATCGAGCCAGTACATGAACTACTTTAGCATGATGACGGTGTTATTGCAAGGGAATGACGCCCTTCTCACTCGAGTGTTCAAAGGCTGTCTCTCGGGGGTAGCTTATCAGTGGTACCGTAGTCTTGCGGACAACTGCATTACTTCCTTTGAAGATTTTAAGACTCTGTTCTTCGCGCGATTCTATGAAGGGGATGGACATGTCTATATCCTCTCTCATTGAAGTAAAGCAGAAGAAGAAAGAGAACGTTCGTACTTTCATCGAACGCTTTCGTCAAGCCACTTTACAAATGCCTCCCGGAGTTCCAGACTCGGCATTGGTGGACATTTGCAGGAAGAATCTTCTTCCAGTGATCTCGGTGTTCACAGGACCGTATCAGTTCCATGATTGGCCCTCGTTCATCATCTCAGCGGTGGCCACTGAAGACAACAGTCGAAAGGCGCATGATAATGGAATTATGATATCTACCTCTGATAGAGGCAAGAAGTCATCCTCCAACAGCGACCATCCTCGTGGTTCCAAAGGAAAAGAAGCTCTGGCGATCAATACGTCCAAGCAAAAGACTGCGGCAACCACACAGACAAAACCTGGGACTTCCAGGCCCATTGAAGTATATTCTTTTGACGACAACGATATTCCGAGCATATTCGAGTGTCTAGTCAAAAGTGGCAAGATTACCCTCCCTGAGGTAAAGCGGCCTAATGAAGTCGGCAGTACCAATAACCCCAAGTATTATATTTTCTATAGGTACATACATCACCCCACAAAGACGTGTTATGTATTAAAAGAGAAATATCCAGGAGTTGATCGACGCTAAGGCCATCACTCTGCGCAATAGCGAGAAGACGGTCACAGCCAACATGATCTCTCTTCAATTTGACAATCTGCCTCCCCAAGAAGTTCCGGATGGTGTTGTACCCATTTTTCGGACGACGATGAACATTGTTAATCTCCCTCCAGCCAGGGGTCAAAATCATGACCTGGTACCCCTAACTACCCAGCGTGGCGAGATTATGTGGGTTCATCCAGATCTGGTGTCAAAGATCGAGGAAGAGACTCAAGCTGCTAAGGCTAAGTCTAGAAAGAACTCGAAGCATAAACCATGTCATATGGTTGCTATATCCTCGACATCAGAAAAAAGAAGTTATGGCTACTGGAACCCGTTCAGGGAAAGCCTACCTCAAGGACTATGGAGGAAGTCAGGAAGATGCATCGGCAGACACTTCAGCTGCCAAACTTCCAGAACCTGAACCTGTCGTACCAGAGGCAGGACCTTCTAGACCAACTTCGGCGGACAAGGGCAAGCAAAAAGAAGTGCGCTTTGATAAACCTTTAAAGAATATGCAAAACAAAGGTTTGGAGAAGCCATATAACTTCGACATCCTGATCCAGTTGGCTCAAACACCAGCCAGATTGTCTATTTTTGAACTACTCAGGCTCTCTAAAGACACTTGTCAAGCCCTGAGTGAAGCATTAATGCAGGCGGATGCATACTTGACCCAGCTCAAGTCCCCTGATGAAGAACCTGTGGCATGTCCTCAATGCCATAGTGTGATGGAGGTGGTCCCGAATATCACTTTCACTCAAGATAACATGTTGTTGAAATATAACAAGCATGACAGACCCCTCTATTACACCGAATACGTCGGTTCCATGGAGGTTGACCGGATTCACATAGATCCGGGATCATCGATCAGTATCATTCCTCATAGTCTGCTCAGACCACTGAGGATTCCTACCAGCGAATTGGCTTACACCACAACTATAATTATAGGCTTCAACGCAAGGAAAAGTAAGCCGTTGGGGAAGATTCGTCTGAGGATCCAGATTGGCGACCTCAGATCAGTGGCTACATGCTATGTCATTGATTCAGAGGTGTCCTACAATATTCTGTTGGGCGGACCGTGGATCCACGACCACAACATCGTTCCTTCGACTCTACATCAATGCTTCAAATATGTAGATGCCCAAGGAACAGTACAAACGGAGTTTGCTGACCTTAACCCGTTCAAAGGAGTAAAATCCTACTACTCCGATGCCATGTTGTACACCCAAGACTACATAGAGGAGGTGTCAGGCAAGACAGAGGAGGAATCCCACTGGGAGCCAGAAGAACCCTCTACTGAGCAACCTCTGTCAATCAAGGTGAAAGGACGAACTACTCGTCCAAAAGTCATGGAACCCATGGCTATCCACCTAAACAAAACCAAGTCAGGAAAAGGAAGTGATCCTCTAGTGATCACTTTGAACCAGAAGCCTCCACCTTTGGTCATCAACCTCCGGCGTAACAAGCAGCCAACTGATGTAAATATAACCAGGAATGTGGTTTCTGACGATAATAAAGATCCTCTTTTCCAGTACATTGACGCTCAAATTCCAAATCAGGAATCCTCTTCCCATAACGATATAAAACCTATAGCACAAAGATTCTTGAAAGCTATAGATTCCTATCATCCGTATATGTGGGAAGTAGCGTCACCATCTAATGTCATCACGACATATGGGCCATATGAGGATTCTATCTTTATTGTTCCGCCTACTCGCAGCAGTCAACATCCAATAGTCTTCGATCGCATGCGCAATGAACCGACTGTACAAGAAGATTCTCCCAATGACGATGCTGGTAAAATGCAGGTTCACAGATATAGCCCGCAATCTCTGAAGATTATGCAAAGTATGGGTTATGACTTGAAGCTGGAACCAGGCCTCAACTATAAAAAAGGCAGGCGAATGCCGTTACACGGTGATCCCTACTGCCAACGAACTCGTTTTGGGTTAGGGTATGCCACTTCCCTTGCAACTTCTGAGTCAAATGAGGATATCTTTTCCTCTTCTCAAGCTGGCTCGCCGTCCTCCGGCCCATATGATGATCTCGAACGAGCATTGTCAGTAAACATGGTATTGACAGATTCTCTCGAAGCAGACGAACAAGAATCTAAATCATTTGAGAATAACTCTTGGGCTCAGCAAATGGATACACAGTGGGAACTCCGGTTCGAGCAAAGAGAACCGTCCAATGAAGATAAAGTTATCCAAATTGATGTTGGAGATGAGATTTCGCCAAAGCCGATATTTATCAGTAACAATCTTTTCGAAGAAGAAAAGAAAGAAATAATCCAGCTGATAAAAGAATATATCGACGTCTTTGCGTGGGATTATGAAGATATGCCAGGTCTTGATCCAAAAGTGGCTACTCATAAGCTCAACATACTGCCAAATTCGAAGCCTGTGAAGCAACATCAACATCGGTTTCGTCCGGATATGATGGACGCCATTGAAGCTGAAATTAAGAAGTTGATAGCCTGCGGCTTCATCCGGGAAGAGCAACATCCTGACTGGGTCGCCAATGTTGTCCCAGTCATGAAGAAAAGTGGAAAAGTACGTGTCTGCATCGATTATCGAGATCTGAATGCAGCCTGCCCCAAGGATGAATTTCCTCTTCCCATCACAGACGTCATGATCGATAATACATGCGGTTTTGAACGCATGTCTTTCATGGACAGATTTTCAGGATACAATCAAATCAAGATGCATCCTGAAGACGAGAAACATACTGCCTTCCGGACACCATTGGGGGTATATTGCTATACGGTCATGCCCTTTGGACTGAAGAATGCCGGGGCTACGTACCAGCGAGCTATGAGTAACATATTCCATGAGCATTTATGCAAAACAGTAGAATATTACGTAGACGATATAGCTGTCAAAAGCCGCATCAAGGATAATCACATCCAAGACTTGAAGATAGTGTTCGAGTTGATGCGCCAACATCAACTCAAAATAAATCCTACAAAGTCCTTTCTTGGTGTATCCAGTGGCAAATTCCTGGGATTTGTCATTATCGCTAAAGGCATTCAAGTGGACCCTGATAAAGTGAAGGCCATCTTAGAGATGCGACCTCCCCCTAATCTGAGAGAACTCAGGGGATTTCAAGGTCGTCTGGCCTATATCCGGAGATTCATATCCAACCTCTCGGGAAGATGTCAGCTTTTTTCTCGTCTCATGAAGAAAGGTGTATCCTTCGTATAGGACGAAGCCTGTCAGCAAGCGTTTGATAATATCAAACTCTACCTCACTAATCCTCCAGTTCTGGTGCCTCCCGTCATAGGAAGACCATTTTTGTTGTATATTCGAGCAATGGATCATTCTCTGGGAGCTCTCCTCGCACAGAAGAACGATGAGGGTCATGAACAGGCTATCTACTACTTAAGCAGGATGATGGTCGGAGCTGAACACCGGTACAATCCAGTGGAAAAAGAATGCTTGGCCCTAATGTTCGTTATTCAGAAAATACGACATTACGTCACAGGCCAGACTATTCATATCATCTCCAAGATTAATCCTCTTCGGGTATTGATGAACAATCCAAGTGTTCTCAATTCCCGACTCGCGACTTGGGCAATGTTATTAACACCATATGATATGGTGTATGTCCCTCAGAAGTCCATCAAAGGC
Source organism: Iris macrosiphon (assembly GCA_036927795.1). NCBI lineage: Eukaryota > Viridiplantae > Streptophyta > Magnoliopsida > Asparagales > Iridaceae > Iris > Iris macrosiphon. Next base: position 173,189,191 of record JAYESA010000011.1, on the reverse strand, counting down.
CAAGCATTGGCTAATTTTCTAGCTGCTCATCCGATTCCGAAAACCTCCAGATTATACGAGGATATTTTCGACGAAGTTGCAGAATATAATTCTGCAATGGAAAGTGATACATGGCAGCTATTCTTCGATGGTGCCTCCAGGACTGGTCCCAGGGGGAACGTGGTTTCAGGAGTAGGAATTGTCCTGGTCACTCCTGATAAACTCGTCATCTATCGAGCATATTCTCTTAGTGAGCCTTGCTCTAATAATGTGGTAGAGTATAATGCCCTACTCATTGGACTCCAAGTCGCTAAAGAATTGGACGTTGAATATCTGGAAGCTTTCGATGATTCTCTGCTGATCGTCAATCAAGTCAGAGGAATATATGAAGTCCGTAACCCAGACCTCATTCCTTATCACCAAGCAACGATCGAGATTGCATTGTCTTTCAAAGGGTTCTTCCTAGAGCATGTGCCTCGATCTCAGAATTTGGAAGCTGATGCCCTGGCCAGTCTAGCTGTAGATTTAGCTATTCCTATAAGAAGGCAGAATTCAGTGATCCTTCTTAATAGAGATTTATTCTGTGTGAAAAATAATTTTCACATAGAACGCAGCTACGCTATGAACACAGATCCTCCCAAGAGAGACTGGAGAAGTCCCTTTATAGATTTCGTAGCATACAGAATCTTACCAGAGGATCCTAAAGAAGCAGTATCCATCAAAAGACGATCATTACGCTTCTATTTTGATATGTCTTCACAATGCCTATATCGCCGAACCTACGATGGACTACTATTAATATGTCTCTCCGATGATGAGGCACAGCGGATTATCCGTGAAGCTCACGATGGTGTATACGGAGCACACCAACCCGGTCCTAAGCTACAGGATCGTATCAGGAGGATGGGCTATTACTGTCACGACCCGCACCCGAAAAATCGGGCATGAGTCGTGGGTACGTCCAGCCTACGCCGCAGCATCGGCGGTAGAACGCTGTCTAGGTCAACTATCTAGATAATAATCTCACACAAAAATCGGGCATGACCTCTCCAAAAGGAGGGCAACCACACAATCAAAATATAAACCTGTCAAGATCTCAACTCCAAACGGAGGAGCAAATATCATAATGATAATCACAATATACTCAATCACGAATCTAAGCACGATAAGATAACACAGAGATCTAACAACTATAAAGTCTAACCAACAACGACTACTACAACAACCACAACATCAAATAATAATAATACAATATCCAAAAATAATATACAAACAAGGTCTCAATCCAAACCGAAGACAAATCCGGTGCTAAAAGCTAATAAAAACAACAACAAGGTCCCAGTGATCCCAGCTACCAACCCGGAAATCACCCATAAACTAGAGGGTCCCTGTCTGCACCATCGACAGGCTCAGGTCCATAGAACGTCGGACAACAATCCTCCGGATACTCTGAAAAAAATATGTCCAGTCAGGACTGGAGCAAGTACATCTCTAACAGCAGTTCCATTTAAATGATAAAAACTATAAAACAGTTATAGCAAGTAGCAAGAAGAATGAAGCAAGTATGAAACAAGAAATATATAAGTCACTGGTGCATAAAGGTAAAGATGCAGGAATATCAGAAACAAGATAGTAACTGTAAGATACAAGAATTTAAGCTAAGATCAAGTCCGTGCACATGAACGTGTAGTGAGTCCAGCATGAAAAATATGTAGTGAGTCAAGTCCAGAAATATGTAAGTGAGACAAGTCAAGAAATGCATGAGAGTCCAGACTATAAAGAATGAACTCGGTGTCTTTGAAATACTTGTTTCGACATATAAACGGCTAGGGGTAAGTACGGCTCACCGCGCACTGGGTGCGCGGCTGCTATCATTCCAGATTAGACCAGAGGGAGTGATTCCTGATGATGCCAGATAGGAATGTTTACATGTCTACTCGAGTATTTCCCCGCCCCGACTAATACAAGTGGATCCAAGACCCGACACGCAAATCAAGATGAGTCCAGCCTGAATATGAATGATGTCTGTAGGTGATGCCAGTAGTGATTCCAGAATAGAGGCCAGAAACATGAAATGTACGTGTCGCAAGTAAATGAATCCAGAAATATCAATCAGTGTCCCGTGTTGTGCCAGAATAATCAGATGATACTATACTAGAAGCTGAATCATAATAATCATCAAATAATGAAAACTATCAGAGAATGTACTCGCCTGACGTCCTGAGCAACTGGCGATCCGAACCGGTATCGCAAGGACCTAATGCAAAAAGCAAGGTTAAACAGGGTTTCTAATAAGTTAAACAGATATAAAATAATTAAAAATAGGCTTCTAGGGTCGTTCTAGGTCAAACAGATCAAACCGGTAAAATCTGGGTCAAAAAGTCAACTCTGGGTCTAAAAAGTCAACTCTGGGTCAAAACTAGGTCAAAAGTTGACTTTAGCGGTCAACCGAGTCAACTACGGTCAAGTCTGGGTCAAACTAGGGTGCTCCTGAAATTCTAGGTCAAACCGAGGTCATTAGGCTAGAAAACTCACAAACTCGCCTCCTTGAGATACCGGGATACCCTCGGTATCCGATACCTCAACCTACGCTATATACCCCGCCTATACCCTCTAAAACCTATGCTAGCACGCGTAAATATATACACATAAGCATATAAAAATCACTCAAATACTATTCCTACGCTATTGCTCAAAAATCCCGCTCGAAACCCAATACCTTGGTTATCTTAAGGTATTGAGATACCTCGGTATCTCAAGGTATTGAGATACCGCTCTAAACTCAGCCCGACTACCCCTCTAGCTAACTTACTATGCATAAACCTATATATCTAGCTATAATCTAGGCTAAAATATAGATATCTAATACATATAGGCATATACCTATATATCTATACCCAATACCTTACCTTACCTTACCTTACCCTCAAATATATATATCTATACCTAGATATCTAACTATCTATCTAGCTATGTATATATCTATATATATAGATCTATATATCTAGCTATCCCTCTACCTATCCATCTACCTATCTAGTATCAACCTATCTAGTTATCTATCTAACTATCTAACTAGCTATTTATTTATGTATCTAACTATTAAACTATTTACCTATCCATCTAATATCTATATAGCATCTATCTATTTATCTCTAACTACCTAGGTATCTAGTTACCTATGTATCTATCTAACCATCTATGTATTAATCTATCTATTTTTATATCTATCTATCAACCTAGCTATTCATATATCTACCTATCCATATATCTATCTATCTATGCATCTATCTATGTGTCTATCTATCTAACAATCTATATACCCATCTAACTATAGATCTAGTTATCTATCCATTCACCTTATCTATCCATCAAACTATTTACCTATCTATTTAACCATTTATCTATCTAATAATCTAACTACCTATATATATCTATGTATATATCTCTCCCTCTCCCTCGCATTTGCTGCTGCCCTTGCCTTAACTTGCTGCTGTTGCTACCTTAAACTGCTGTTGCTGCTGTATTTTCTACTTGCTACAGCTGCTGCTCATGCTCTTGCTGCTGCCGCGGCGCTGCCTCGCTCGAGCGAGCTGCTGCCGCGGCGCTGGAACTGCTGTTGCTGCTGCTGCTGCAGGCCGCGCTGCAGCGAGCTGCTGCCGCGGCGCGCTGCCGCTGCTGCCGCGGCGCTGCTGCGCCCGCGCGCTCTGCACAACCTGCTGCTGATGCTTCTACTGCTGCCGCGGCGCTGCCTCGCTCGAGCGAGCTGCTGCCGCGGCGCTGCCTCGCTCGAGCGAGCTGCTGCTACTGCTGAATACTGCCGCTGCTGCGCCTATTTCTGCTGCTGCAGCTGCTGGTTTCAGTCCCAGGCACCCCCCCTCTCTCAAACACACACACACACACTCCTATATACATATATACATATACATATATATACATCTATATATATATAACTAGATATCTATATATATATTCACACTCATCTACACACTCTAACACACACACTAGCACACTAATACACACACACACTCACAACACTATCAACACACACACACATAAGCACACACATATATCTATACATATATAAACACATATCTATATATATATACACACATATATATCTACACTCATATATATATATATATATATAGGCACTCACTCACACTCACACACACTCACCTACACACTAGCACACACTCACACAAGCACTCACTAACACACTCACAAACACATAACCACACATATCTATATAAATAGAAATATATATATACATATAGGAACACACACACAAATAAATATATATAGAGAGACATATATACACAAACACAACACCACCACAACGATGCACACAACGCTCACAACGCCCCACCTACGCACGCCCAACGACCCCGACACTCACCAACGCCTATAAATATATAAAATATAACTCGAAAACTCTAGCACACACTCCCCGATACTAACCCAACGCGCGCACAAGCCCGAAACGAGGAAACCAAGTCGAAATGGCCGTTCGGTCATTTCGACGAACACGTGGTGCGCGGCTCGGAAAACCTCCTGAAACGCACACCAAACGAACTCGGAATCTGCCCAAAATTTACCCACGCATCCTAAACGATGTCTAGATCCTAGAAAATGCGCTCCCGCGTCGATTCTAGGCCCGTGGCGGAAACGCACACGCACTTAGAATCGGCGACGACGAAAAGTCCCAATTTTGCCCGAAACGCCCGTTTCTCCGCGACACGACTTCCCGTGTCCGAACGGAGACACGCACTCACCCTCACGACTCCTGACAACGTCTACCTAGGTCCATCTAACCTAGGGCATCACCCAAAATTGGGCCAAATTCGGATTTCACCCGAAATTGACACAAAACCTAATGTTAAAGTCTCTAAACCCAACCAAACTAGTTCCAACTTCCTCCCACGGGTAGCCTAAGGGTCTAGGAAGGTTCTAAAATATTAATTACACTATAAAAGAGTAATTACAAGGGGAAAATTAGGGTTTACCTCTTGGGAGTTGGAATCCCAAGCCAAAATCTCCAAAATGTTCCAAATCCTCCAAATCAAGCTTCCAAGCTCCCAAATCTAGCTCCAACTCCAAATCTAGGCTCTACCCACCTAGGTTGGAGAAGAATGTAGGGTTAGGGTTCAAACAAATGAAAGAAATGGAAGAGGGAAGGAGAAAAAATGGAGAAACTTACTTGTGAAGAAGAAATGAAGAAGAAGAAGTAGTGGAGAAGAAGAAGAAGTGAAGAAGAAGAAGGAGTGAAGCAAAAGAAGGGGAGAAGCTGCTGTGTTTGGTCGGATGTGGGTAGGAAATAGGGCCGGCCATGCTAATAAAGGGGTTCCACTAAGTCCAAATGACCAAAATGCCCTCCCGTAACTCGGTTTTGGGTTTCGGGTTCCAAAAGCACTCAAATTAACTCCAAATCTCTCCAACTAACCTCCTAAAAATAAAATAAATATTCTAAGCCCCAAAATAATTCTCACAAGGGTGTGGGCTGGGTCGGACATGGGTCCACTAGGGTCTGACATGGGTCCAGGCTAGCCAAAATCCTAAAACAAACAATAAAAATATAATACAATCAATAATTAAATATAAATACAATTAAATATAAATAATCCATAATTAACTAAATTAAAAATAAAAAAAAAATACCCGGCTCTGGAAATGGGGTGGTGACAATTACTGGCCTACTATGATCACAGATGCAATAAAATATGCAAGACAATACAAAGCCTGTCAGGTTCATGCGGATTTTATACATCAACCTTCTGAACATTTACATCCTACGGTTGTATCCTGGCCTTTTGAAGCAAGGGGTATGGATATCATTGGTCCTATTCACCCATCTTCTTCCAGAGGTCATCGGTTCATATTGGCCATCACGGATTATTTCTCTAAATGGGCGGAGGCAATCCCCCTTGCCGAGGTAAAGACATCCAATGTGATCAGCTTTATCAAGCACCATGTCATTTATCGCTTTGGGATACCCCAAAGGATAATCCATGACAACGGGCCTCAGTTTATCAGCCAAGCGTTTCACCGATTTGTGATAAAAATCGGATACAAAATATGGCCTCTACGGCCTATAATCCTGCTGCTAATGGTTTGGCAGAAGCCTTCAACAAAACCATTATCAAACTCTTGAAGAAGTTCGTCTCTTCGAACAAAAAAGATTGGAATGAGAAGCTCAAAGAATGCCTCTGGGCATACCGCACAAAGGTTCGAGCACCGACGGGTTGTACCCCATTTTCATTGGTCTACGGGAGTGAAGTAGTTCTTCCCATTGAAATCCAAATTCTGTCACTCAGAATGGCAATAGCTAATGAGTTGACTCAGGAGAATAATGATCGACTACGGCTTCAAGAGCTGGAAGGATTAGACGAGAAACGCCTCTTAGCTCAACAACGCATTGCGTTCTATCAGGCACGCATTTCCAAAGCTTTTAATCAAAAAGTAAAGGAAAGGGTGTTCAAAGTTGGCGAGCTAGTTTTAGCTATGAAAAGGCCAATGATCATTACTCACAAGAGTAAGGGTAAATTCCAGCCCAAATGGGAAGGCCCTTATCTGATCGAGACGACGTTCTCAAACGGCGCTTACAGATTAGCCAAGCCTAATGGAGACTTGTTAATGGCTCCTATCAACGGCAAATTCTTGAAGAGGTACTATGCTTAATCTCCTTTGTGTCATGACCCGATTCCGTAGAATCGTTGAGGCGTCCCCCGAATCGTGACCGCCGTGCGGGCCTGGGGTTGCGCCCGCACAAGGCTTTAATAATTTGCATAGCAAGCACATATTCAGAGTACGCAGATAAATTGAAATACAGAATTGAAACATGGAAAAGTTCTCTTTATTGATAATGAACATCTATTACAAACTCCTGAACGAGTCAGCTAATATGTCGCACGGGCTTACAAAAGTGTTGACTCAAAATGAGATAGCAGTCCTGTACATTACATCCCTTTATAAACTTCAAAATAATTAAGACCTCCGGGCTGGAGGACGGCTTTGCCACGAAGCTGCATTTGTGTATGAAGAGTTGCAAGCTTCTAACTTCAAAATGCTTTAAGGGGCGCGGTGAAGATGCGCCAACAACTGGACTGGATTGGGAAGATGACTTCGGCTCCTCGTTCGGTTCGCCTTGGTACGGAGAACCTGTTTCAACGAGGGTCAGCATGTCGAAACATATTGGTGAAGGCGAGCTAGCCGAACTATACCAATCAACACGTTGTTTTAATAAAGCATGCATATTTGTGGGTTTCTATCTTGCCTTAGTTCATTTACATGTAACCAGCATATAGAATTTACTGAAATGAACATGCCACCGTTCGGTGGATTTTACCTGACCGTCTGAATTACCTGCACAATACTTACCATCCCTTCCCTGCCACGAAGACACAAGTTAGTTTGCAACAGGTTTAAATATACACGATGATCACTGGCGTGGTGCCATAACGGACATAGTCAAGGACAGAGATAGTATGCAACGAGAACACGACAAGCACACGATGCGTTGTAAGCCATCCCCTCCAGCACACGATGACTACACACGAGTTCCGCCCGGACCAGAACGGTGCCAGTGCCCCAGCGACCGTCCGCAGAACTTACCCTTGTGCACAAGTTGTCCATGATCGAATAATACGTTATCTTAAATAATCAGTTTACGCCTTCGAGGCAACACGAGCACAAGACATATCAATAATTGTTAAGCATTCATGCACTTCATGCAATACGAGTACGAGACATATATTTGCACAAGACAAGCAACAATTCATAATTTATTTCCAAACGAATAAGCATGCAGTTTAGTATCCGTTCATGAAGTTAATGACAAGCATAATGAACCAAGTCTATTCTCTTTTATCTTGGTTTCTTTTATTATTACTTGGTATCGTTTGATCGGGGCAAAGGAGATTACAGATTTATTAGATGTGAAGCTTGGAAGCAGGGCTAGCTAATCGGGTTGGTAGCCACTCACTTAGATTGTTGGAAGGGAGAAGGAAAGAGGCGCTTCACGACTCCGCTCGCAAGCCGCTTACTGCTCGTTCACCTGCATTACGAACAGCTTGATCAATACCTCTTCCACTTTTCCAATCTCGGAATTGAAGTGTAGTTCAATGAACGAAAACAATAAAAACTATCGAAACCGTTCAAGGAAAATAAGCAAATCCCAAAACCAACTCAAAGCCCGAAAGCAACAAGTGACATCGAAAACCGAGGCAATAAAAGATAACAGCAGAGAGGTCCCTCCAGACTCTGCCACTAAGTCGATCCCGGGGGCACGGTCCACTGAATATGGGAATCGATTCTGAAGAAACAAATCCATAACGAGGATGAGTTCTTAATTTAATCTATCCCGATCGAACGATACCGTCTTGTGTTTCTTAGCCGCGCTCTCCGCACCGGGAGAATGGGACGCTACATCCTACCCAACTAATTGGAAATTTCGTCCCGAAACTTAGGATAGAACCTACCGTTAGGGATTATTCTGTTGGGGGCAACGATTATTGAGGCGGCTCAATGGACAGTCACGAACGGTATGGTTTGCTTCACCGCAAACTAAACATAACCCAAGTCTCAGGCGACACTTATCTATTGCGTGCCCCGGCCGCCTGCAAAAGTGACATACTTTGTCTAACTTTTCTCCATGCTTGCCACCGTTGTTCGGACGCTTTGCAGCGTTGTTTCCTCTGTCGTTGCTTTGGCGTTTATGATTGTAGGTATGCACAGCGCCGGCAGGAACATGAGGATAATGTGGTTCGAGAGATAGGGCTTGATTCATGACTTCACGCATTGTACGATACTGATGAACGACTACGTGCCCATGAATGGCAGGGCGCAAACCGCCTTCAAACCTTCTAGCTCGACTCGCTGTATCAGGTAAATAGGCCCTAGCGAATTTGGAGAGTCGGTTGAATTTGGCAGAATATTGCTTAACTGTCATACTGCCCTGCCTCAGTTGTACGAACTCGTTCTCCATTTGACGTTGTACTGGAGGGGTACGAACTACTCTTCGAACGCGGCACGAAAAGTCGTCCACGAGATTGCCTCCTCTCCGTGATCAAATTGGAGAGATCGTCGATGCACGTCCCACCAATCGTGCGCGTTGAGGCGGAGCTGTATTTGCGCACAGGTGACGCGCTTCTCTTTGGGGACCTCTAGCAGAGCGAAGTGATCTTCAAGTTCGGCCAACCAATCTAGAGCTACGACTGGGTCCTCAGTCCCGTTGAATGGGGTGTTGCAGACTTTCTTGAAGTGGCCAAAGTCGAAGGTAGTCACGTCCCTCGGCCTTGGAATTTATGGCGTCTCTACTTCAAGCGCGGGTTGTTCCACCGGAGTCGGCGCTCTTGCCGAGGAATGGTTGGAAGCCAAAGTCTGAACGATCTGTTGCAGGGCATCCACCTGCTTTTGTTGGACTGAGAATCGTGCTTCTATATTGTCTTAAAACTTGAGCTGACTCTCTTCCGCCCGCTTCTCGGCCCGTTCATAGCGAGTCTCGTCCCTTTGTTGGTTTGCCTCCAACATCCGCAACATTTGCTGGGTGGGATCGATGTTTGGCATGGCTCGCTGGCTCTTTGAACTTCCCGAAGTGCCCGAACTACTTCCTTGGCCTTGCATTTCGTCCGGTGCTTGCGCTGCAGATTGCGCTGGAGCCATTCCTTCAAAAGAAGGTAAATTACATTAGGATCATAATGTATTATGGACTTATTGCATGAACGTATCTTATTTTGGCCTAGCGAGTTCAAGAGTTCGCACAGGAATTTGATCGTTAAAGGAACTTTTTCAGTGCGAGAGTCTAAGGAACTTGAATCTGTGCTATGATACCACTATATCACGACCCGATTTCGTAGAATCGTTGAGTCGTCCCCCGAATCGTGACCGCCGTGCAGGCCTGGGGTTGCGCCCGCACAAGGCTTTAATGATTTGCATAACAAGCACATATTCAGAGTACGTAGATAAATTGAAACATAAATTTGAAACATGGAAAAGATCTCTTTATTGATAATGAACATCTATTACAAACTCCTGAACGAGTCAGCTAATATGCCGCACGGGCTTACAAAAGTGTTGACTCAAAATGAGATAGCAGTCCTGTACATTACATCCCTTTATAAACTTTAAAATGATTAAGACCTCCGGGCTGGAGGACGGCTTTGCCACGAAGCTGCATTTGTGTATGAAGAGTTGCAAGCTTCTAACTTCAAAATGCTTTAAGGGACGCGGTGAAGATGCGCCAACAGCTGGACTGGAACGGGAAGACGACTTCGGCTCCTCGCTCGGTTCGCCTTGGTACGGAGAACCTGTTTCAACGAGGGTCAGCATGTCGAAACATACTGGTGAAGGTGAGCTAGCTGAACTATACCAATTAACACGTTGTTTTAATGAAGCATGCATATTTGTGGATTTCTATCTTGCCTTAGTTCATTTACAAGTAAGCAGCATATAGAATTTACTGAAATGAACGTGCCACCGTTGGGTGGATTTTACCTGACCGTCTGAATTACCTGCACAATACTTACCATGCCTTCCCTGCCACGAAGACATAAGTTAGTTTACAACAGGTTTAAATATACACGATGATCACTGGCGTGGTGCCATAACGGACATAGTCAAGGACAGAGATAGCATGCAACGAGAACACGACAAGCATACGATGCGTTACAAGCCATCCCCTCCAGCACACGATGACTACACATGAGTTCCGCCCGGACCGGAACGGTGCCAGTGCCCCAGCGACCGTCCGCAGAACTTACCCTTGTGCACAAGTTGTCCATGATCGAACAATACGTTATCTTAAACAATCAGTTTACGCCTTCGAGGCAACACGAGCACAAGACATATCAATAATTGTTAAGCATTCATGCACTTCAGGCAATACGAGTACGAGACATGTATTTGCACAAGACAAGCAATAATTCATGATTTATTTCCAAACGAACAAGCAAGCAGTTTAGTATCCGTTCGTGAAGTTAATGACAAGCATAATAAACCAAGTCTATTCTCTTTTATCTTGGTTTCTTTTATTATTACTTGGTATCGTTTGATCGGGGCAAAGGAGATTACAGATTTATTAGATGTGAAGCTTGGAAGCAGGGCTAGCTAATCGGGTTGGTAGCCACTCACTTAGATTGTTGGAAGAGAGAAGGTAAGAGGCGCTTCACGACTCCTCTCGCAAGCCGCCTACTGCTCGTTCACCTGCATTACGAACAGCTCGATCAATACCTCTTCCACTTTTCCAATCTCGGAATTGAAGTGCAGTTCAATGAACGAAAACATTAAAAACCATCAAAACCGTTCAAGGAAAACAAGCAAATCCCAAAACCAACTCAAAGCACGAAAGCAACAAGCAACATCGAAAACCGAGGCAATAAAAGATAGCAGCGGAGAGGTCCCTCCTGACTCTGCCGCTAAGTCGATCCCGGGGGCACGGTCCACTGAATATGGGAATAGATTCCGAAGAAATAAATCTATAACGAGGACGAGTTCTTAATTCAATCTATCCCGATCGAACGATACCGTCTTGTGTTTCTTAGCCGCGCTCTCCGCACCGGGAGAATGGGGCGCTACACTTTGCTCAAATGGAGGATAGTGAAGATCTTGTTCTGACAATACTACGTCCAAAGAACTAGTTGGATCATATTCTATCATGTCCATATAACCTCTGAATAGATATGTTTAACTAATTTGGAACATCAAAACCTATCACGTCTATATTACCTCTGATAGTGTTTTGTGTATAAATTTTAGTTGGATCATATTCTATCATGTCCATATAACCTCTGAATAGATATGTCCAGCTGAAGCTTACCGAAAGTATATCACGTCCATATTACATCTGATATCACTTTTACCCTAACTTATCATTTATATTCAAAAAAATGATGGGTCCACCAAAGTCAGATAAAGTCTCTTTATTATCTCCAGAAAGAGCAAGTTACATATAAAAGCAAAGGGTACATCATTTGGGAGGAGCAGTTAAGTCGAGAATCTGTCGCGCCAGAGAGGCCATTCTCTCATTCCTGGAGCTCAAAACTGTAGCGCGAGCCCGCTCCAACCTTGCCTCCTCATTGTTCAACGCAGACAGTTCAGACCGAGCATGTACAAAACCTGTGTGGGTAACACCCGTACGTGCCAGGTTCTGCTGAGCCACTTTCCTTCGGTCATTCAACACATCTCGAGCTGCCGACAAAGAGAGAGCCCTCTCCTTGGCCTTAGCGAGGTCGTCTTCCAATTTGCGGACCCTCGCTGCCTCTTCCTCATATTCGGCCTCGCACTTGGCCAGCTGGGGAATGACATACTCCAATATGATATGCTCTTCATTCATCTCTTTCTGCTGAGCCTCGATGGACTTGCTCAGAGTTTCCATCTCCCCAACAAGCCTCGCAGTCAAAGAGTCATATTCAGCCTGAATCAGGTCATCAATGCTGCCCTGGATAGTTGCAGATAATTGTTAATGGGTTGTTCCAAACCATTAACTATCTGCTCCAGCGCATCAGCTCTCCCAACGTCGTTGAAGTCTCTGATCGGCACTATCGCAAACTGGGAGGACCTCCTCAGAGCCTCGAAGCCTAGATTCTTCTCCAGCACCATTGATATCAGCGTTTTCAAAGTGGTGTAGAAAATACTAGTATACTGCTCAATTAGCATGGCGAGATCCGAATGGACGCTGGGAGTGGCTGCAATATCGGCAAATTCCCTTCCAGGAATGACTGCAGAGGGTGTCGTCACAGTCGTCGCTTCAGCAGATGGCGCGACAAAAGTAGAGGCGCCAACAACGGCCGGAGTGGCTGGCATACTCGAAGGAGGCATCATCGTAATGACAGGCTCATCCTCCTCTGAATATATTGGAACTGTATTGGGCGAGCCGGCACCCGAAAATGTTTTCTCTTCAAGGTCGTGCACCGTCGTCTCATCGGCAGGAGCTGTAACAAAGCCAAAAGTTGCATCGACGCTGCCCTCCCCATAGATGTCTTCCCCTGAAAAGAAGACAAGAGAAAGTTAATATCAACCTGATGTTAATTTTTCTAAAAAGAAGCGTAAAGACGACATTTATCCATGGCTGATGGTATATATGTCACGTCCGCAGCCAGTACAGCTAAATCATCTCTTAATGATGTTAAGCAAGCTGTCATACCTGGAGAGGAGGGTGGACCAAATGACGACCGATGGTAGTCATCCAAGTCTTCACCCAGATCCAATCGAGGTTCATCAGGTGGAATCTCGCTGGAGATACTTACAGATGAAGAAGGGGCTGAACCCATTATTAGGCTGGATAAAGATATCCTTATTTGGCTCGGCCTCGAAGGCGATCTTGTAGCACTACCTGAAGCGGTAGCAGCGACAGCAGGTTCGAGCAAAGAATCTCTGGCACTGGCAGCCGAAATTATGGAGGTTCCCTCTCTAAAAGGCGAGGAACCTCTAATCAAAGGATCGTCCCCGACAGAGGAAACAACAGGCTCACTCCTAGGAGCCTCATGGCTGAAAGTCCTGACAGGACCACTAACAGTCTTCTTTTTCTTGCGAGGGGAAGCCTCTTTCAGAATAGGAGTCCTTCGCTTACTGGGGATAACCAGAGGCTCTGCAGGCGGAGGTATTATGCCTCTCGGTACTGTCAACAAAAACTCATCCAGATCGACAGAGTCTTCACCTTCGTAAGAGGAAACCGATGGGACTTCCTCTCTTCTCACGGACTTAGAAGAGGGCATCCTAAAACTTCCACGCATATCAAAATTACGATGGAAGGTATTGGTGGCCACATAAAATTGGGCGTACGAATGGAGGATGCGCAACTCCATGGAGAGAGAAGTCGCGGGCACAGTAAAGGCTGCTCCAGTACAACCCATTATGAAGTACCGCCATCCTCTCGCTCCGTCAATAAGTCCACCTCTGGACTTGAAGCTGGTGAGGACATTTCCCACATGCAATTGGTCATACCCAAACTGCCTGGCGAACCGACTAGGCAGATAGGGCTCCAAGAAGCAATGGTCTTCACTTCTGTACAACAAATGGGAAGGTCTAATGCAGACCAACCAATAAAAAGCTTCAGGAGAAAGAACGGTCTTCCCTTCACCTGAGTCCTGAAGTCTCGTCCCCTGTTGATTGATATGTACAGTGGGGACGGTACAAAAAAGCTTCCAACTATGAGCAAAATTCAATGCTCGCCGACAGTCCACGACGGTGGTCACGTTCCAAGTGGAATTCTTGTAATTCAACAAGAAATTATTCTCCGAACTACTGGCAGAGTCGGGAGACATCACCCTGGGGTTATGAAGAATTAACCATCCCATCAGATATAGGAACGGTAATTCTACCCTGGGAAAGCTGTTACGCCGTGTTTCATCGGCAAGCAGCCCATCAGTAATGGCCCTCAGGCCAGCTTGTATCCGGCATACCATGGTAGGGAGCAGGCCCAGTCTTGCCCCAAATACCAAACATACTGCAGGCCATAAGGTGTTACGGTGAATGCGATCCGAAGATGCAATGCCTGGTACTACCAATCGGCGTAGCCATACAGAGAGGAAGCCAGCCAATTGAGCTTCCCTTGACAGAGGCCTGCGGCAATGCCTCATATAACTGTAGGCTTTAGTGCCTGCAGGATAATTCCCTATCCCCTCATCAAGAACCTGATCTGAAGCCCCAGCGTCTTCAATAAGATCATCGACTACTTGAGCATTAAGCACGCTCAGAAGGCTCAAAGGCTTATCCCTGTTATCCACAACTTTGTCGGGCTTAGCATCTCTGGCTTGATGAAAAAAGAGATAGGACGCCCATTTGTTGGTATGAGCCAAATCAGAGGGCTCATTATAGAAGGTGGTACAGGCTAGATAATGGCTCATTAGCTCCTGGTACACTGCCACTACCCGAGGGTTTGTATCCCCCAGCTCCCTGTTTGTGGGAACATACTCTTCATAAGGAGTATCCTCCATTGGCAGTCTTGAAATCTCTGCCATCTCGTGAAGGGCCAATCCTAACTCCCCTAGTGGAGTGGCAAAAGTCCCAGTGAGCCAAAATATACCGCTCCATCAAAGCCAAAAATAGGTTGGGGTTGAGAGGTAACCCAATACTGGTAGCACTCACAGCCGCGAACAGACCAATGCTCTCCAGCTCCGTCTGAAAGTTCTTCAGGGCCCAAGCAGCTAAACGAGCCCATCGAAGATTTACAGGGGTAAGCCACCCGTTGGTCCGAGGATTAAACTTGGGGTATACTCCTCCATGCCCCATGAAGTCATTACAAAAAGTCGGTAATTGGACTGGTTGGAGCAGTGAAGTGTCTTCACTCGGGACACTGCCCGGAAACAATCCCCTGAAAGGCATTACAGGGCCAGAAGGGCGGCTCACAAATAATCCTTGGTCTGATCATTTCTGATAAAATATCTTTTCCGGCTGGCCGTGAAGATTAGGAGTCAGGGTCTACGACATCCTCCTGGGATGCGTGGCATGGAAGAATGCCGAGATAGGGTAATCTCTAGGCATCCTGGGCAGGTACATGACCATGCCCCCAGCAGTAAAAACCTAGTTTTCCTTCTTGGGCTTCGTCTGGGATTGTTTATCAATCATATCCCCGAAGAGAAAAGCTGGTTTTATATATTTGGCCCCATCTATATACGTCAAGGGCTCTCCGTTGATCATGCTCAACAGCATTCGTTCTCCTTGAGACGATATCAGAATCCCCCTTCCTTCAGGGTACTGGGTTCCAGAAATAGGGAATGTCACATGGGATAAATCCTCCAGGTAATTGGAGTTCAGTATTCCAGCAGCAGAACCCATCACCTCAGCCAACAGAGGTATCTGCAAGTCCACTACAGAATGCAAGAAGCACAAGTCAGTTTCTATACTAGATATTACAGTCTTGCAGCTTACGCCAAAGATCAACAGTCTATGATTTTATGCTAAGACTGTAAAAACTTGAGTTTTTACGCTGTAACCTATTTCCGAGGCGTAAAATTCAAGGTTGGCAGTATACAGTCTGTGTTTTTACGCCAGGCTGCCAAAATTTGAATTGTTACGCCGAAATTTTCATCCAGAGCGTAACACTCAAAGTTTGTACTATACGACAAATTTTGACAGTCAAAGCTTTTACGCCAGACTGCGAAAATATGGAGTTTTTATGCCGACACATTAGGAATGTGGACATAAATGATAAAACGTCTCTGTGCATCATCTTCCTCGAAGAGGCTCTCAGCACAGAAGATGACCTAGTGCGTTCACGTACAACATGTGCGAAGGGTTTTCTTTATTTTTGTCGTCCCAAAAGCTTTACCTATGACGCCTGGTGCACAGCTTGACGATGGGAAAATTCGTTCAGAGCGGGGTTCGGTCAGCCCAACGGGAGTCGCTCGTGCTTGAGCAAAAGAGCGAGAAGAGGAGGCAGCTTTCTTTCCTTTAGCGGCGGAAGGTTGTTTCGGTGTCATTGCTAAAAACTCAGAGTGCTCAGAGAAGGAACAAAGAAGAGTTCTCAAAGAGACGAAGTTTTTTTTTATAAAAGATAGATGAAGAGTTTCTTCTCTCAAAGCCTTGGGGTATTTATAGAGTTCAGATAAACTCTTCGAATCCCTAACCAAATCCGATATTTAATATTCGGTTATGATTGGGGACCACGTCAACCTATTATTTAGGGAAGACGGACAGTCAGCGGATTCAAAATTTTCGCGCAGAGCAAATCAACGATTTTATGCTAAGGAGCTTTTACGCTCGAGAAGCCACAAATCTACGGTTTTACGCTCAGAGGCTATATGTCTATGGTTTTACGTCTGGATGCTTTTACGCTCGAGAGGCTACAAACCTACGACTTCACGCTCAGAAGCTACAAACCTACGATTTCACGCTCAGAAGCTTTTTACGCACAGAGGCTACAAATCTACGACTACACGCTCAGAAGTTTTTCAGAGGCTATAAATCTACGGTTTTACGCCCGGATGCTCTTACGCTCGATAGCTTTTACGCTCGAGAGGCTACAAACCTATGATTTTATGCTCATCTACATTGCGGATCTATGACTTTCCGCATATCTCAAAATACGTAGGCCAGAGTATGCGTATATCTGAACAATTCTCAAGACGGCCAAATACAAGGGTTTACGCAGAAGATGCTCCTTCATGGCCGTAAAATATTCCAGGTACAGAGTTTAGCATTGAAAATGACTCTTCTTCTTGGGTCGATTGGAAGTTCATCCAAAATCCAGTCAGAATCTTTTCTCTACAGTTCAAGCATGGCCAGTTTTGACAGCCATTTCTCGCCCTACTTCAAGGGATTTTCGGAAAATTATTTTTGAAGATGATGGTCTGAACAAGAATTTTTCTTATCAGAGAAATGACAGTTCAGAATTCTACGCACTCCTCGTTCAAAACAGCAGGACAGTTCGGATATTCGACTTAAATGCTAAGCAGTTTTCTGCGCGTCCTCAGTTACGCATAAAAGACGGGACGGGATCAGATACTCTTTTTATCAGAGTCGGCGTAAAGTTATTCAGACATGCCGAAGCTGCACACTATTCAGACTTTATTACAGCAAAATATGGCAAATCATCAGATGCGTAAAAGAAGACAATTTTATTAATCATGATTACATATGATGGAAATCCAGTCTACAAAGGGTTTTTCATCTTCATGATTACATATGATGGAAATCCTTGTTCTACCAAGGGTTTCTTATTTTTACTTAGGATCACGCCAAGAGTCTGTTCTGTCAGGTTCTCGTATTGGTGGAGATCTTTGTCTTCTTCTTCAGTAGTTAGTCGGTTTCCGCGACCGATTAACAAGAAAATGGTGAATGGCGGGAGGATACAGAACTGGGCCTGTGTAAATTATTCAAGGGCCCATCCTCCATACGCCTTGACAGATTGAGTTGGGAGTCAGACCCAACTCAATACTGGAAGACAGGGCCAGTTTGTCTGCCCTCATCCACCATCGTAACGGGAGAAAATACAGCTTGCAAGCTGTGTGGTCTAATACGACCCTTCCTCTCTCCTGGACGAATCGCCATATGAAATTGCTGATCATCCCGAGTAAATGAAGCTATGATATCCTTCCATGATCCCTCGTTGCAGAGGATATTTGCTCGAAGATGCCTCTTTTTATGGCTCCTTACATGCTGGAAGAACATGATATTCTTCTTCCTCAAGTCAGCAAGACGAACCTCGGCAACCATCTCTGTGTGGTGAAGGGAATATAGAAAAAACAGGTTAACTCATCAGCCTTTATATAGGCAAAGGAGAACACACTGAATCCCAACAAACTCCCAAAAATCCGCCAAGAAATCAGCCTCGATGAACGAGTCAGACTTGACAGTTTTACGCTTCATTCAAAGTGTTTCAAATTACGAGGAATTTGAAAACTTTGAAGGGGGTCTTGTAGAAGCATAAAAAATACGCTGCAGAATTATACACAGTATGCATAAAAACCCGCGTAAAGCAGAGTTTCAGTACTGAGTGGCGTAAGATATGACTTCAAGAGCCATCAGCATACAGCAGAGCTTCATCGCTAGTACAACGTAAAATATAGCTCCAGAACAACCCGCGTAATACAGTATTTTCAGACTGCTTCAGCGTAAAAAGGTTGTTATATCGCCACTTCGGCGTAAAACCTGCTCGCTTTTAATGCAGCATGGAAGTGTACGAGGAGCGCTTCGTATTCCTCGAACGAATCTGTCAGATCATGCAGTGAACCTGACTCCTGACAAAGAGTACTGCACGACTATCCAGACGATGGCTGTAATGATGGTTTGGCACAGAGACCCAAACCATCGTTTAGTGACATTTCCTTGATACAAATTGCTTTTATGCATTCAAGGGAATACGCTGCCTAGTTTTATACAGGCAGATGTGAGCTTTTACGCTCAGTAGAAGACAAAACGAACTGCCACGTCAAAAGCTGCTCTTCGTACAGAGCTCGAGGCACGTCTCTGCAGTTAATGCGCGTGATGGGGGCAGATCTCTGCATTTAATGCATGAGATATGGTTCTATTTTCAAAGACTGGGTGAGCCATAATTATGGCTAATGCGTCCACATCATCACTTCTGTATATTACGCCATCAGGCTATTTTTAGCTATAGGAGCATGCTGTACGCTATCTCCTTGAAATACGTCGACCTGGCCATTTTTCAGCTACAGGAGCACGCCGTATGCTATCTTCTCGGAATATGCCAACTCAGGCCATATTTGTATTGGTGCGTGATAAGGCTATTTGGTTCAGACTACGTTCAAGACCTCAGTCAAAGAAGGAGGATCGACTATCTTTTACGCTAGCTACCTATCCATGCAGCACCTGGCTTCTACGCCAGTTTGACAACTACTGGACTTCTACGCCTACCTGGCTTCTACGCCAGTTTGACAACTATTTGGCTTCTACGCCATGGTGACAGTTATTGGCTTTTATGCCAATCTTTTCTACGCGAGGGGCAGTTACCTACGTGGCTTGCATGCCGTGATCTTCGCAGTAGTTATACGCGTTACCTCATAATGGGACATACGTCATACGCGGATTCAGAAGATCATTTATACGTGGGTGGCAGTTATTATAACCGCCGCGTAAAAAGTGCCACACTCTCCACTGTCCGGCTTCTACGCCGACTGGACGGTTACTGTCACTAAAACTCTATAAATAGAGACCTCCGTCCACGGAGGTCGAGGGTCGAAAACTTGGAGAATAGAAGTTAGAAGGTCGAAAGGTCAAAAATTTATTCTTGAGAGAGAAGAGCACAGACAGAGAGTAGTGATCGACAATTTTGACATCGAGCATCCATTACCTCTTGCAATCTTTGAAGCATCTCCTTCTTCTACAGCACTTCTTCATCATCGTGTGGTCCAAGGGACAAAGTGATCGACCGCAGATCAGACTCCTATAGCAATATTTACCTAGATTAAATTTTGTACTTAACATCCTCGTATAGGATTAATAGTACTTCTTGTTTGTAAACCTAAGAAAGGGTTTCGTATAAACCTAGTCTTATTTCTTTCGTTTATTATCAAACAGGGTTGGCCTAGTTTCTGTTGCAGCCATTTTCAGACACGTGGTATTTGAGCGCGATATCTGAAGCTCATTAGATCTTTCATAAGTATATGGAATCATAGTAGCATATTAGCTTTTTCTGACAACTCTGCAAATGTTTGCACTTGCAATGATACTTCTGGGCCAAGGTTCATAGTATCGAGATCAGACCCTTCCTATAAGCATCGAGAACGACCGTATCAATAATATCGTATCATAGTATCATTTTTTTGGTATTGGAAAATAAATAATTATTAATAAATAATTAAATTTTAGAATTTTTTTTATACATGCACAATTTTAAGTTTTTTAATGTTGTTTCTGAGTAGTTTTGAAATTGAATAAAATAACTACTCACCCTTGCATACTGGTTTACAACTTTACTATATTTTTACACCCTTGTTGATTGGTTTTTTCGTTCAATATTATTCTACCGAATCGGCTGCAAAAGTGATCCCAACATCGATATCGGTCAGTATCGAATTAGGACATGCCAAACCGTATCGGCATCGTTCGATACTGAAAACTATAGCTATGGCTAAGAACTTCTTGCTTTAACTCATATGAATGAACTGCGTCATGTTCTTGTTTATAATATCTTAACTCGTGTTCCTCAATACTTGAGAACTTTCTGAAGTGCCTTCTTCAGCAGACCAGACCGAACCAAACCAGATTGCAATTAGAAACCAAACCAGACCGGACCAAACCATATTGCAATTAGAAACCAATAGGGACATGACATAGTAGGGGTGTGCATCGGTCGGTGGTGAACCTATTTGGTCACAACCATAGCCGAACCAACGTAAATAGGTTTTGAAATAATCACAGTCAAATCAAACAACCGACTGGTTGGTTCGGTTTTGAAACCGACCGACTTGGTTTGGTTTGGTTTGGCTCGTCTGATCGATTTGGTTGGAGTTCACCAGACCCCTGTAGTACATGTGCTACATCTGAGAACCCACAGTAGCATGCTATTGCAGATGGACCCTCCTTCTAAAAAATTAATTTAGTATCATTGTGAGCATGTGGACCACATATCAGATATTAAAATAATAAGAACATATACTACACTTGATCTTAACAAAAAAGGCCAATAAATGTTTGCTTTTAATGTAGCCCTGAGATCCCTTTTATAACATATTCTAAGTCAATCTCTTATTCCGCAGACGATGCGGGATTAAATGTGTACACACCCTACCAAGAACACACATTTATATCATTAGTACATTTTAGTACATTTTAGTGTTTCAACTTTTCCTCCGTTATTAGAATAATGGCCGGCCTAAAATAATTATTTATCATATTTAATCTAAATGATTTCTCATAAGATTGTTGCCGTTAGATAAAGTATGGACTGGATCCATTGGACCCCAACCTCGGGTATAATTGGTTCGGTTTGGTTCGGATTTAAGCGATTTATGATTGATCAAACTGTAACTGAACAAAACCGGTAGATTATTAATAAAATTAAGTCGAACCAATACGATCGGACTATCGGTTCGGTTAAAAATTGATCGGTTCGATTGGTCCGGATCGATTTGGTCGATTCGGCCCAAATGTGCACACTCGTAAGACTAATGGATCCGGGTTGGGACCACCAACCCACCCGCAGAGAACCCTACTATAAAGAACCCTACAAGTACAAATCCTTCCCCCCAAATTGAAACTGAAATGAAATGAACCCCCCCTTGGCACTTACAAGGAGCAAGCGCATCTCCCTCTACCACCCCTCCCTCCTCCCCCTCCTCCGCTGCCGGAGCCACCGCCACGTCCTCCAGGTCCACCCCCGCCTCCTCAAATCCTCCCTCCTCTCCGACCCCTTCGCCGCCTCCCGCCTCCTCAAGACCTCCCTCCTTCACTCCCCGCTCCCCTACTCCCTCCTCCTCTTCCGCTCCCTCCCGAACCCCGACGTCTTCTCCCTCAACGTCCTCCTCTCCTCCCTCCCCTCTCGCCAAGCCCTCCCCTTCTTCTTCGCCAGCATTGCCCAAACGACCCCCAACTCCTACTCCTTCCCCCCGCTCGCCGCTGCCGCCGCCCGCTCCCGCGACGTCGCGGCGGGGGAGGCCGTCCACTGCCAGGCGGTCAAGCGGGGGGTGTCCTCCGTCACCAACGTCACGAACTCCCTCGTTCATATGTACTTCTCCTTCGGCCTCCTCTCGTCCGCCCGCTCCCTGTTCGACGAAATGCCTGACAGAGATCTCGTCTCGTGGAACACTTTGCTCAATGGGTTATCCAGTTCGGGAGATTTGGATGCGGCGAGGGAGGTGTTCGATCGGATGCCGGAGAGGAATGTGGTTTCTTGGAACGTTATGATTAACGGCTATTTGAGACGGAGAGGGGAGGTCGAGAGGGGGCTGGGGCTGGTGAGGGAGATGGGGCGGGGAGGGGTGAAGGGGAGCGTGGTGACGGTGGCGAGCGTGGCAGCGGGGTGCGCGAGGGGGAGGAGGGTCATGGAGGGTCGGGCGGTGCATGGGTATTTCGTGAGGGTTTTTTTGGGAGAGGAGGAGAATTTGGTGGTCGGGACGGCCCTGGTGGATATGTACGGGAAGTGCGGCAGGTTGGAGGTCGCAAGGAGGGTGTTTGATGGGATGAGGGAGAGGAATTTGGTGGCTTGGAACGCCATGTTGTTGGGGTATTGTATTCGTGGTGAGCCGGAAGATGGGATCGCCCTTTTCAGAGAGATGGTCGAGGAAGGTAGATGCTTTTACGCTTGGTACAATAATTAAGCTTTTTTTGGCATGCTCATAGACTTGAAATTGCAAGAATGATCAACTTTGGTGTTAATACTATTTGGCATTGTCTGCATAAACATTTTTCGTGGTATAATTCTTGTTGAGTTACCACCTTGGAAGTACGGACACCCTGAAAATCAATGCCGTGTCCATGTCACATTGTGTCAGGCACGTACCGGGCAACACTTCAAAATACACTAGCCACACCAAAATCGATGCCATGTTTGTGTCCCCGTGTATGTATTTTGCCGAGTCATCTTCGTGTCCATGGTACATAAGTTAGCACCATTGTATCTTGTCAGACATGCAAGAAGCATAGTCGTTTTTGTTTGCTCCTTTTTCTAGTAGCTATCACCCCCATCACCAATTATCTATATCTCTTACTAAGTTACTATCACCAGTCCGTCTTAATGTTCTCATTATGGACTTATTGTTTTATTTTTTGGCCACAAAGTTAGCTCCATTGCGGAGTTCAGGCCTAACTGTTAATGGATGCCAGCTCTCTGTTTAAATTTTCTTTTATTGATAGTTTGTTTGATCTATTAATCATATACTCTTCGGTTATCTGTCTTTAAATTTTCAGGTGAAGCAGTGAGTGATAGCGTGCAAACGAAACCGAGGGTCTTGCCTGACGAACTTACTTTTGTCGGGATCTTGTGTGCTTGTGCCCGAGGGGAGCTTTTGGGGGTGGGAAAGAAGTACTTTGAGGAAATGACGAACTTGTATCACCTCAAACCCACATTTGCTCACTATTGGTGTATGGCTAACCTCTACAGCAGTCTTGGTCTCGTTCAGGAAGCAGAAGAAGTGCTAAAAGGAATGCCGGAAGAGACGGAATCGTTAGTCTGGAGCAACCTGCTTGGGTATTGTCGGTTTCGAGGAGACACAGAATTGGGCGAGCAAATTGCAAAGCGGTTGATTGAGTTGGAACCCTACAATAGTTCCAGATATAGTTTGCTATGGAATATTTATATGGCAGCCAATAGAATGGAAGATGCTAAGAAGGTGGAGGAGACAATGAAGAAGAGAGGCTTGAGAGTAATGCCTGATGGTAAACTTGTAGATTTGAATGAAATCGTACACAACTTTAAAGTGGGGGATAGGTCTCAACCTGAGATAGAAGAGATCTATATGATGATGGATGAATTAGCTGCAAGGCTTAAATTAGCTGGTCTTGTTGCACCAGATTCGAGTGAAGGAAGCAAGCTCCAGGAGGATACCAACAATTAACGATTTGAAGGTGACACCCGAAATGCAATATCTTTGTCAACTGTGAGTGCAAGTAGCTGCGTTTTTCATTTATCTTAGCCATGTGATTGTGGTAAATTTTATGTCTATGCAAGTTGCCTATTATATGTTCTTATTTATCTATTTTTTGGGCAATGAAGATTTTAGTTTTTCGAAGCTTGCTCAATGGGGAACTGAGTTGCCGCTGTCCTCAATAGGAATTGTTATTGTAGTGCTGTGAGTTGATCTTCTAGGAGTTTGTATGTTTTTTGTTTGGTTGTGTGCCGTTTCTTCGCAAAGACAGATTCGATGAATTGTTCAGAAGAGCTAACTAATTAGGTGGTTCCTTGGTATCTTCCCTGCGAGAACAGAAAAGAAGAGAAGGGGAGTCTTCTTACTTGGTCTGAGGACCAGTTTTCCGGAGAGAGAGAGAGGACGGCTGGAGGTTTTGGCTTGGCCCTTTCTGCTGGCACTAAAGTGGGTTTCATACTACAATTTGCTTCTAGATTATTTTTCATTTTTTTTTATAGATCTTTTACTTTCTTCTTATTGTATTTTAATATGCTGGTTCTGTAGGAGAGCATGTTGTAGAAGGCACATTTGTTCGTTGGTGTATTCTTGGGGTTGGTCAGTGTTGGCTGTGCTTCCGCAGGTGACCCTCTTCCTATTTAAGTTACACAACTAAGTTTGAAGTTCATTTTGGGAATATGCCATGGTTACTGTCCATCCAACTATCACAGCTTATAACAGAAACAAATCCAACTAAATAAGCGGACTATTGTATATGTGAACATGTATGTCAACAGAGGAATCATTCACATCCACTTCAACTTTAAATTTAGTGAGAACCATATACGATAAAAACAAGAGTAAGGACAAAACAACAATGATTATTTCTCAAAAAAGAACGACAAAAAAGAACGTCAATGAAAGCCTTTATCCCAAGTATTTGGGGGTTACTACACGAATACATCTCTATCTTGCTCTCTAAGGATCATCTCCATCGTAATTTTCTTTATCTTCTTATCTGTTAACTCAATTTTGACCTTCCATGTTTTAAATTTTGATTTACAAATTTTGTTATCGTATTCCTTAATTTTCTTTTTAGAACTTGGCTAATGTAAGGTTAATCTCTGTAGATATGAGGAATACATTGACTACATCTTCCCTGATGAAGTGGCTATGGCTCCCAATTTGAAGATACTAGAAGCTGCTTACCAATGGAAGAAACACAAAGCCGGCTCGGATGAGGACTGACCACGAGTTTTTTGTTTGCTAGTCTACTGCAGACCTAGTTCTTCCTTATGAATGCTTGTGAACTAGTGTTGTAAAAAAAAGACCAATTCATATTTATCACCTTTTCAGAAACCAAGCAAAGAAATGTTTTTTCTAATTGGCTCTATCCTCCAGGTTCTGTTGCATCATCTTAGTAAGCAATTATGGAGCAAAGCCACTTTTGGTGTTGATTAAGTAAATGGAGTTTCTACATCACAGTTTCAGAAAGATTTTCTAACAGCCATTTGGATATTTGTCATTTCTATGTTCAAGCAAGTTTGCAGTTTGATTTCTGTAATGTGCTTTGAGAGTTTAACTTGTAATATAGGGAAGCCATGGCGAACTTGACAGAGGACTTGATATAAGTTAAAACAGTCTTGACACGATTTTTGTATTGTGATTAAAGTTTTAAGTTGCTGTCTCTGCATTTTGTTCTTTGTTATTTCCTTGAACATCAGGTTTTAGTATGTCGTGAACAAAGTGTTCCAACCATTACTTGACTTGTTCTTTGATTTTGAGAATACTTGTCATGTTAGGGAGCACAAAGCTCTTTATAATGCAGTCTCACTGTTGGTTCACGGAAAAAGAATAAGTGTCCATTTGAAGGCAATCGGAAATTTTCCTCTTATTTCTTGGTTGTGGTGTATGTTAAAAATTCTTGGCACTTCTTTGCATGATCATTTGTAATTTGAACTGTACCTGAAGAAATTATGAGTTCAGAGAAAACATTTTTACTATTTTTGACTTTCAAGCGATGAAACTAGAGATGACACCTGAAGCATTTCCAGTTTAGATTGAAAACAGAGAAATACGAAATCTCTAATCTTGATCAGCAAAATGCTTTCCTGTTGAAATCAATACAGCGGTGATCTAATTGTGTACATCTAATTGTGTACGTGTTATTGAATTATTTGAGCGTAGTGTTCTTGATGTGTTCTTATCTGCAGCCTTTTGCAAGAAGGATTCTGCTGAACTAATATTTTGTTTGCTCATTGCTTCTGAATTTTAAGGTAGAATCCTTTATTAACTGTTGAATGTTATTTGTGCTCATCAGTGATGCTAAGTAGCCATGACCACGTTTGTGATTCTTAATTCTATCAAATGTTTTATATTGTCATGACCTATCATACCTTGTTTATTAAGGCATGCATTTATATATATCATCGCTTTCATAGCAGGAAAATTTATATAAAACTGGTAATATAGTGGAATAAGCTACTGGCAATCTTGGATGAATGCTGCATATTTGTGGCTAGATGTGTGATATGAAAGACATTCCTGAGAACTATAAAACATACAACCTGCTTTTGTACAACAATCACTCTGCGTCGTTTACACAAAAAGAACTTATTTCCAGGCTCAACTGCTCCATTACACGTAAAAAAGCTTAATTTTTTCAGGCCAAAAGTGTAGTAGGCTGCGTTAGAGAACCTGGAACAACAGAAACACTCCATCAATACTGGTTGTGACATTTATGGTAACTCGGAGTCCGACACATGTCCAGATGCCCGCCGCCTCCCTGGGCTCATCGTAGATTTTTGCAGCTGCATTTCGGCTTTCGTCTTCAAACTGCGTCCTCCCATTGATAGCAGGTGAGGAGGCCTCAACGCTCTTCCTGTAGGGGTCTTCGCTGCAGAACGGTGCCAGGCAGACAAAGATCAGCAGAATGCTTATGTATTAGTAGGTATGAGACATTTATATATGAGGAGGGATCGGGATCTTCGCATCTCTGCATGTTTTCTGAAATAGCAGCTACTTGATTAACTTTTTTGACTGTTCATATTATATCCTTAAACTATCCAATTTTTTGCAAAATTTTGATCTAATTTGAACAGTAAAAAAAGTTAATCCAACAACTGTTGTTCTGGAAAACATGTGGGAATACTTAAGTGCGGGAATCCCGATCCCTCCTCTTCATATATAGTCAAGTTCCACTAGCAATTTCCTACACAAAAACAACATTTACTATCAACATATCAATGTCTGAGTTTTTGAAACAAGGGTCTTCAGGAGCCAAAGCAAGCTGAAGGAAGAGGAAAACCAAGGCAAGTTGGTGGATAGTAGAGGCCTATTTATCATCACATAAGTTTTAACATTAATTAGCACACCAAAATATCACGAAACAAAAGCAAGATATGTTGTAACATATCAAATTTTATGCTAATATGTGAACATACACTACTTGGTCGAAATTAGTAGAAAATGTACTTCTTTGGTCATATTTTTGTACCATCATGAACTTAGGTATTCACTATTGAGGTTATTTCTTATCGATAACATAAATAGTTTCATTAAGTTTTTGTT
Source organism: Iris macrosiphon (assembly GCA_036927795.1). NCBI lineage: Eukaryota > Viridiplantae > Streptophyta > Magnoliopsida > Asparagales > Iridaceae > Iris > Iris macrosiphon. The sequence continues at coordinate 173,161,685 of JAYESA010000011.1, read as the reverse complement.
CTTTTTTTTTTTCTTTCCAACTAATTTGACGTTGTTCTATTAATAGCAAGGTTTGTAGTATCGGTATCAGACCCTTTCTATGATCGGTGATACCAGCAGTTTCGGTGATTTCAGATCGGAGTATTGGATTTTTTTGGTTTCGGAAAGCAAATGATTATTAGTAAATTATTAGCATTTTAGAAAGAAAAAATATTTTATAGATTTATGAATAATTTTAAGTATTTTCTGTGTTATTTCTTAGTAGTTTTAAAATTTAATGATATAGTAGTCACCCTTGCCGATTGGTTTATCTAGATAATTTTCTTCTTTTACAACCCTATTATGTTTTTACACCCTTGCTAATTGGTTTTTTTGTTAAATTTTCTTTGTAGAATTGACTGGAAAAGAGACCTCCAATGTCAATATCGGCCAGTATCGAGTATCAGTCGATATCGGTAGGTATCGAATCGGGACATGCCAAACCGTATAGATGATCAATATCAGCTGATACAATAAACTATGATTAATAGACGAAATGCAAAGATCATCATATGTAAACATTATATGGAATTGATATTAGATGCTGGACTAACCTGATTGCTTCTTGGATCCGTCAATTTTCCTTGGTGATGATGCTTTCTTGCCATTGTCTAGACTAAGCTGAGATGTCAACCTCAAAAGAGGTAGAGGAGCAGTGAAATTATCCTCCTGTATCATCATATTGAATCCATTCTCGTCTCCACAAATCGACGTTTCTTCGCTCCCGGAATCCGAACTCCTCTCCTTGAGGCTCACACTAGTCCTCTCCCTCTCTATAACTCTATAAGCAAACATTTGGAACGGAATTTCTGACACCTTCAAAGCCTCTTCTGCTGCTGATGCTGCTGCCAACCTCCTCGACACGCTCATCTCAAGATCGAAGAAATCGACAGATGGAGTAGGCAAATGAGGCTGCCCGTGGTCCGGATTCATGATCAGAAACTTCTTAACGTAACGAAGCACACGACATAAGGACTGGAAGCTCGGGCGCTGGGCTGGATCGGTCTGCCAGCATCGCTTTGTCAGGCTAGTCAGGTACTTCGGAGAAGGAAAAGGAAACAGTGGCCTCTCCCCAGCCCTTATGTTCCTACTCATCTTGTCCCCCTGAAGGTGGTCATCTTCGAAGGGGATCTTTCCAGTCAGGAGCTCGAAACATATCATTCCGAAGCTGTAGACATCCGCTTTCTCAGAGTACTTCATCCCGCATAGAGACTGCTCCTGCTCTGTCAGCACCTCCGGTGCGTACCAGATGGTCGAGCCCCTCGAGTTCCTGTTGCTCGAGGGGCCAAACCCGGTGATCTTTACGTGCAAGTAGCCGTCTTGAGAAGAGCTTCTAGCCCTTACAAGAATGTTGGAAGGGTTCAAATCTCCATGATATATTTTTCGGGAGTGCAGGTAGTCCATTCCTCTGGCAATTTGAAGCATGATGTCCAGTGCCACCAGGAGAGGGAAGGGGATCCTTCTTCTTGTGGAGCATATCTCCTTGATTGAACCGGCGAGATCCTTGCTCATGAGCTCCATCACCATGAAGCACTCTTTCCTCTCCTCGTCGAAGAAGTTGTACATGTAATGCATCACGTTGGGGTGAGCAATCGACGACAGGAGCGATATTTCTGGCAGCATCAGCTTGATCTCTCCGAAGAAGTGCTTGACCGCGAAGCTCTCCCCCATCCATTGTATCTCCTTGTACTGGCTCCCGGTCCCCAGTCTCTTCTTCACCTGGTAATCCTTGGATCCCACGAGAAGCGAGCACGGGAAGAGCTTCCCCTTCGGAGCCAGCAGAAGGTCCCCGAGCTGGTTCTCGTGCTTCGATGATGTAGTCCTCTTCTCTGAGATTGTGTCGGTTAGAATCCATTGATCCTCCTTGACGACACTGTCCAATTTGCTGCACATCTCTTGAGAGACCAAGTAGCTCCTCCCGAACTTGATCTGGAAGAGCTTCGGGTCCATCCACTCCCGCTCGTACTTCTTCGACAGGATGACCCTCTTCCTGCCGATCTCCTCGTGGTCGCAGCCCGAGATCTCGCCCGCGTTCTCGATGGCCTCGAGCACCACGGGCATGCACCACAGCAGGTTGTGGAGGTGGAAGTCGACGCAGTCGACGTTCTGGCTCAGGCAGACCGCTTTGGCCCACCAGTCCTTCGGCTCCAGGCACTGCTTGATGTACTGCTCCCCTTCCCTGATGACTCTGTGGAGCTCCCTCAGGGGGTTCTCGAGTGCGTTCCATTTCGTGTTCTTCTCTTCCAGCCTCAGGTTGTGCTTGATTTCCTCGGCGATGCTCTCGAAGGCCGAGGTGTAGGCGTCCTCAAGCAGGCAGCACTGCCGCTGATTTATCGGTATCTCATCTCGGAACAACATGAGTGCTTTGAGGCTCCCCAGAGCTTCTCCGATTCGTCGTAGCTGCTCCATTGTCACGGCACTCACCTATATCTGGTCACAACAATGCCGGACTTTAGATTCTGAGAGCTGATGCGAACTCTAAAAGTAGTGTCATTAAAGCTTAATCAGAGATCCACATAGACGATTGATAATGATTGGATGAGTCTGCTGGACTTTTATTCAAAATTAGCCTACATACATTAAATAGTATAAAAAATTTGTGTCCTCTAAAATTTTGTGAACCTGTGATAGCGACCTCATGGATCTCATATCAAGTCCGGACTTGGATCACAAAGGAAGATACAAATATCATGGATGAACATAACCAAACATTATATAACAAGTATTGAATCTTAAGAACATTTCATCCTAAGGCCATCAAGAGAATTCCTTCCTCTTCATATTCTCAAATGGCGAAATAAACGAAACTTACAGTAATTGTCACGATAACGAAAGATGACATATGAAGTAGTAAAAGAAAGGATCAGTAATCGCGTTATAGAACGGATTCGACATAGCCATTGAAGAATCAATCAATCTTTCTCTAAGTAAAATTGATGGAGACACAACGTACCGAAACCGAGATCCCGTGCCGAAGAAGACAATGGTAAAATGAATGAATCTGGAAGAGGTTCTGGGAAGCAATGGTGCTCCTGAGAGAGGAGGAGGAGGAGGAAGGAGAAGGGGAGCTAATTTGGGAAATAATGGAGAAAATTGTTGGTATGAACTTCGAAGGACACGAGTCAAACACCTGGCGACTGGTTATATTTAGGAGGGAGGGAGGGAGAGAGAGAGAGAGAGAGAGAGAGAGAGAGAGAGCGCTTTGTTTAACGGCTAACGGCTTCAAATGATTCGGGTCGGGTTGTACATGACGCAACGGGTTTTCGGGTTCCTTTGTTAGCCCGATCAATTAAGATCCATCAAATAGATAAAGGAAATTACTAGAGGCGACTATGACTGAATTTTTTTTTTTCATTTGTTAATTGGGCTATCACAGTTTTGTGTGTTAGAACTATCCTGACAGTCCTAAAACAAAAAAAATTATATTTTATGACTGTCAGCCTCGTCCCAAATTCGATGGTGCCAAATTTTCAAAGCTTTAATCTGAAAATTTGTGTTCAAAACCACTAGTAATGATATTTGAAAGAATAGATCCACAATATACATTAATTAAAATAAAAAAAATCAAAAAGAAAAGAAATTCTAGAAATTATTGTGTTCAATTTATTTGGAAATTTTTTTTCTAGAAAATATACATTGAGATAAAGAGAGGAATATTTATCTTGGCATCAAGAGGAAAAGATTACAAGAAAAAAAATAAGTTGTATGAGAGAATATGACGAAGAAGAAGAGGAAAGAGTTTGGATATTTGAAATGATGATGCCTCTTAACAAACAATGTGATGTCCTCTAACAATTTTATAATTTAAATGATCACTTTTTGTAGTGTCCTTAGTAGTTCTCTAGATTAATGATTTTTTTGGCATATAAGTTCACCGAACCTACCTTATTTCTATACAAGTTCTTCAAAACTTGTTGTTATTCATTTAGAAATTCTTAATCCGCTGAAAAGTAAAGTAATGAAAAATAGGAATATTTTGTTCGATTTATTCAATCTATTACGATTATCGTAAAATTCGACCTTCTTGTGCCAATTTTTTTTTTTCCATCTACCCCTCGTTAACGGTCTAATCTTATGACGAAAGCATCATGGGTGCAAAAAAAAAAAACAAAAAAAAAAGAAAAAGAAAAGAAAAAGAAAAAGAAAGTAAGAAAATACATTCAAAAACAATAGACTAGGTTTACAATTGCTTATCATTGTTCCTTCTGCTAATATTCTTGAGAAACATTCATAAAGCTTCTTTAGTAACAACAACTTATTAATTTTTTTTTTCAAAATAATGATTCAATATTAGTACAACTTTTAAAAACATGCAGCATGTTATTTTTGCTGCTGGTTTTCAAAAATTATAATAATATCAAAAAGCCAAAATAAAGTAGCTTATTTACCAAACTATTTTTGGTGCTGTTTCAAAAAAATAAAAAGTAATAATAAAATGGTACAAACACACATGCCACATGAGAAAATAAAAAGATTTGGAGAACTTAACTAGAAAATAGAGTAGAACTAAGGGACTTAAATGCAAACTGTCTCGTGTTAAATTAAATTTAGAATAGATCCCTCTTTCTTTCTTCTTCGTGAGAAAAAAAAAAAATGAAGTGGTACTTGGTTGCTGCTCTCCTCACCATTCTCACAAGTTCCCAGGTTCCGATCAAAACCCTAATTCTCTCTCTCTCTCTCTCTCTCTCCTTTATTCCCATCAATGTTTGCTATTCTATGGAAGGAAATCTTTAGATCCGTCCATGAGAATTCTATCATGGCTTCTGCTTTAGTACGATTCCATGAGATTCTTCTCTCTAGCTAGAGGATTTGCTAGCTGGATCAGATCGATATTTTGAAGGGACACAGACACGAATGTGTCCTAGTGTGATTTGGAGCGTCGATGTCGTGTCCGACACGATACACGGTTCCGATTCTTGAAGTGTCTCCGATTCCTCCGGATGAAGGTGGAGAAGAAATGAATAAATAGCATATAATTGTTGGATAAAATTTGCAACTAAATAGCGTGTCATTAAGAAATACGAAAATACGAAGGGTATCATTGTTAACAGTTCAGGGCTAGCAAATTTTAAATCATGGAAAATTTAGGGTATTTAGTTGCTATTTATAGTAGTTCGGGTACTAGCTTACTAATATAATAGTTTAGGGGCTTGCAATTTTGGGAAAGTTCAGGTATTTAGTTGCAAGTACAGTATTGTGCTCTTAGTATCCCTTAGGGTCTGCTTGGCAATTGTAGGGGTAGCGGTTATGAGGTGTTTTTAGAGTACTGGTTATGAGCGATTATGAGGGAACCGATTTTGGGTTGTTTTAAGTAGCGATTTTTTAAACCAGTCCAACTCATGCATTGTAATTCATTAAAGAGCGGTTCTGAAAGTTTTTTGACGAATAAAATTACTTATATTCCCATATGTAAACAAAATGGTCCCGAGCGCGGGAAACTGCCACCTAGTCCACGCTTCGATCAGGATATAGAAGTCCATATTTATCAAAGTAATGGAAACATATGAAACAACATAAACGTTTGTTTGAAAGTAGGAGAGAAAGATTTTAAAAACTTGCCAGAAAAGTAGCCATAGTTTGGAAGAAGTAGAAGAGAAACACATATTAGAAAGAAAAAATAGGGTAGAGTATTTGTAGTTATAATTATATATTTTTGGTGAAGATATAAATGGAATACAAACAATAAAACCGTTCAAAACCCACTGATTTTGGGTGTTTATAAAGCCACCCAAAATTATATTACACCGATTTTGAGGAATTTTTGAGCCGACCAAAACCAGTGCCTCAAAAAAATTAACAAGCAAGAATTTTCATAAACTGTCGGTTCATAAACACCTCAAAACCGATGAAAACACCGTTACCAAGCAGACCCTTAGTAATTATGATTTATGAGTGAACACATACTCTGCGTTATGATACAAAATGTACAATTTTTTTGTTTTGGGTAAGATGTTATCTAGTGGGAGGATTGGAGGGGCTAAGACTAATTGTCTCCATTTCTTCAATCATTCAAATCATATGACAATTATATATGTTCTGTACGGATATTGGATAATCAATTCAGTGTGACTGGCTATGTTGGGTTTGTTTCTCACATTCGATTGAGTGCTCAAGGTTCAAAATTTGGTGACAGTATAAGAGATAAGTGTTTAGTCCAAAATTTGATAATTAGTATTAAGATGAGGCTTTGATATATTGGATTGGTACCGGGCTTAATAAGGTGGTTTCATTTCAAGTCATATAGGCCAAGTCCAAATATTATGTCTTGTCTATGAACCGCGCATTTGGTCACACCACATTCCCAACAACCTATGTAGAGGACGCAACATGTATATTCTAACTGGAAATGTGATTCCATTAGGCTCTTTGGCTTCCCATGTTGTAGAGATGAATGTGATTTTATATGGGTAAAATCATTGTTTTTCCTCTTTGTCAAAACTCTTCCTTGGGTTAAAGGAACTTAGAGGGTGCTCCTCGGTTGCATGAGTTTAAATTGTGTGGTCCGAAAAGGTAGGTAGGCCTTATGACAAGCCATTCTCTTGTTTGAAGGTCTGACATCAAGGGAAAGAGGCATGATGTCAATTGCCAAGTTGGTACCTGGTGGTAAGAACTTGGCCATTGGAGGTGTCATGGCTGTCATCCTTAACTGAATTCATTTTGGAGGGAAACTGCTAGGCTGTTCTTGATGATGAGTCCTTATCGGAGGCTAAGGTGTGTAAATCATGACCATGTTGTATCCCTATAATGGTCATATATAACTTTCTCTATTAGGTTCCATTAAGAGATTGAGAACAGAGAGGAAATAGGTTTAAAGTGTCAAAGGTTGGACGAAATACGAGAAAGAAGTTAGTTATATTAACCAATATGTGGAAAAAGATGATTTGGGTGGTGTTGGGTGTGTGTGTGTGGGGTGTATGCATCTGGGGGTGGGGGGTATGTAGAGAAGATAGAAAAAATAAAATACCAATTGGTAATAAGAATTGCAGGTTGGGAAAGAAGATAACAGAGAAGAGGGATTTGCTTTTAGGTTGCTTGAGTTTGTGAAGGATTTAAAAAGGTCTAAGAAATTCGACCGTCTCTTGCCAAACTATCCTTCTCCCCGCCCACCTTTCAATGCAGTCTAACCTCATGATGACGAAAGCATCGTGCAGACCAAAAAAAGGAAGGAGAGGAAGGGAGTTCTTTTTGTTTTCCTCTTTGGTAAGAAGAAATACAATAGATGTAAGGAACATGTCTAGAAATATACTCCCTCTGCTTTCTGCTTAATAAGTTGGATTTGGGATTGTGTATCATTCTTGCTTATGCTTATTTTCTTGAAAAGTATTCTAAAAGCTCTTTAGTAACAAATTATCAATCTTTTTTTTTTCTTTTCTGAAAAGATAGTCCAATTTTGGTACAACTTTTGAAATTAGATGGCAGGCTGCTTTCAAAAGTTGCTTTTGTTATTGTTTTTTCAAAAAACAATCATAATAACCAAGTCAAATTGAAGTAGCTTATAAAAAAGAAAAAGCAGATCGTCCTTTACCAAACAAACTTTTGGTATTGCTTGTAAAAAGGTTGTACCAAGATTACGTGAGCAAATAAAAGGACTGGAGAACTTAATTAGAAATAGAGTAGAGCTGAGGGACTTATGTGCAAATTGTCTTGTATTAAATTAAATTTAGAATACATCCCTCTTTCTTTCTTCTTCATTGTTGGAGAAAGATGAAGTGCTACTTGGTTGTTGCTCTCTTCACCATTCTCACAAGTTCCTAGGTTCCGATAAAAACCCTAATTTTCTCTCTTTCCCTTGTTCCCATCAAATTCGTCAATATTTGCTATTCTATGGAAGAAAATATTTAGATCCGTGCATGAGAATTCTATCATGGCTCCATGCTTTAATACGATTCCTTGAGATTCTTCTCTCTAGCACAGTATAGCTGGAACAAATCGAGATTTTGAGGAATGAGGACACGATTGGGTCCCATTGTATTTTGGAGTGTCGCTGCCGTGTCCGACACGTTACACAGTTCTGATTCTTTAAGTGTCGGTGATTCCTACGGATGAAGGGGAGAATAAGTGGCTAAATAATATATAATTTTGGGATAACATTTGCAACTAAATACGCTGGAATTTAAACGATCGTGACCTGCTACCTTACACCTCTAAGGTAGGGTATCATTAAGAAATATAAAAAGAGAAAGGGTAATATTGTTAATGAAGTAGGGATAGCAAGTTACAAATGGGTCAAAGTTTACACTATTTACTTGCTAATAATAGTAGTTTGGGGGTACTAGCTTACTAATTATAATAGTTTAGGGGAGCAACTTGGAATTTAGAAAAAGATAAGGGTATTTGGTTGCAAGAATAGTATTGTTCGATAGTATCTTTTAGTAATTATGAGTGAAGACATACTATGATAGAAAAAGTATAAAATTTTGGTTTTGATAAGATGTTCTCTAGTGGGAGGATTATATGGTCTAGACTAATGGTCTCTATTTCTCCAATCATTCTGATCATAAGACACTATATATGTTCTGCATGATTAGTAGATAAACAATTTGGTGTGTTGGCTTTGTTGGATTTGTATCTTGCATCCGGTTGAGTGCCCAAGCTTCACAAGTTTGGTGGTGGTATAAAAGGGAATTAGATGAGTGTTTAGTCCCACATCAGATAATTAGTGTTAAGATGAGGCATTGATATGTGAGATTGGTCATGGATTTAATAAAGGGGTCCCCTTTCAAGTCATATAGGCCAAGTCCAAATATCATGTTTAGTGTATAATGACACTGCATTGCCAACAACATTTGTAGAGGATGCAACATGAATAATCTAATGAGGGCTCGAGAATTGGTAGGAGAAATGTGATTCCATTAGGCTCTTTGGTTTCCCATGATGTAGAAATTAATATGATTTTATTTTGGGTAATATAATTGTTTTACCTCTCCATCTAAACTCTTGCCTGGGATAGGGGAACTTAGAGGGTGCTCGTCGGTATCATGATTTTAAATTGCATGGCCCAAAAAGGTAGGCATGCCTATCTACCAAATGTCCTTCAAGGCTTTATGACAACACATTCTCTTGTTCGTAGATGCCTTAGCGAGAGGTATGATCTCAATGGAAAGAGGCTTGATGTAAATTACCAAGTTGGTACATGGTAAAAACTTAGCCACTGGAGCTGTCATGGTCATCCTTAACTGAATTCATTTCGGTGGAAGAATGCTACGTTGTTGTTGATGATGACGATGACTCCTTATTGGAGACTGAAGCGTGAAAAGCATGATCAAGTTGTATCCCTATAATGGTCATATATAACTTTCATTCGACATACTGTGAGGTTTTCTTGAAGAGATTGAGAAAATAGAGGAAACAGGTTTCAAGTGGCAAAGGTTGGGCCAAAAGACGAGAAATAAGTTCAATGGGGTTATATTAACCAAAATGTGGAAAAGAAGATGATTTGGGGGTGGGGGTGTGGTATAAGTAGAAGAAGATAGAAAAGATAAAAGACTAATTAGTAATTAAAATTGCAGGTTAGGGAAGATGATGACAGAGAAGAGGGATTGACTTTTAGGTTGCTTTCGTTTGTGAAGGATTTAAGAAAAATAGCTCTTTATTTGCCGTACAATTCATGGTTCAATTGTTCAAGTCTTCAATAGCTGGTCTAAATAACTGAAGTATCTGTTAATCTCTATATTTTATGTACCTTTTTTGTTCTAATTATTATGTGCGGGTGTTTTTTTTTCTTGATGCTTATGATATAAAATCAATATGATTTGAACTTTCTGCTAGTTCATTATGATATAATTTGTTGCAAACATAACGTTGTTATCATTACTTTCTCTTAAAGATATACTTTGCTAGTTCAGTATGATTATACATCTAAGGTTCGTAGTATCGGTATCAGACCCTTCCTATAAGCATCGAGATCGGCGGTATCATTAGTTTCAGATCGGAGTATCAGCGGTTTCGGATCAGAGTATTAGATTTTTTGGTATCGGAAATCATATACTTATTAATAAATTATTAAAATTTTGGAAAAAATACTTTATACATTTAGGCATAATTTTAAGTATTTTTTGTGTTGTTTTTTTAGTAGTTTTAAAATTGAATGGAATAATAGTCACCCTTGCTAATTGGTTTACCTATGATAAATAAGTTTTCTTCATTTACATGCTTTTACAATCCTACTTTGCTTTTACAACCTTGTTGATTGGTCTTTTTCGTTCAATTTTTTTTTACCAAATTGACTGGAAAAGAGATCCCGAACATCAGTATCAATATGATCGGGAAATGTCGAATCATATCGATATTGACTGTATCGTATCGGTAACGGACAATACTGCAAACTATGTTTAAATATATCTCTAGCTAACTTTTGATTTGCTTCAATCCCAGGGAATTTTGACGACACTTTCACAGACTAATGGAACATATAGATATGATTATGCTACCATTCCGTTTCTTGCAGAGGTCTTCAAGGTACCATTTGCTCTTATCTCCTCTTTATGAGCTGCTTGGAATTATGTCTAATGTTGGATATCTTTTCAAAACATCCATGTAAGAGGTTTGATCTCTTTTGTGATTTGTTGGACATCCATATTTTTATAGCAGTGTTGAATCCACTTTGCTTCATATGAAACACCTGCAGAGTTATTGTTTATTTTCTGAGACACTTTGTACAATGATGCTGACTTCATGGTTTTTGACTGTGCAATGAATACTGGATGTTATAACCCTCTTTTCCTTAATGGTATTTCTAGAATTTTGCTGTGTATGACATCCCTTTGTCTCGGCTGGACATCTGTGACCTTACTGATAACATTGATTTGTAATAGACAACAGTTGTTTGACGGTAAAATTATCATATGAACTTGTTTCATTTGGGATAAAATATCATATGAAGTCGTAAGGCAATATTTTTCTCACATGTATCTAGCAGCTTTATAATAGAATATCCGAATTCCTACTGATGTTTTTGTTCTTTTTACCATTTAATATCAGCTTTTGGTATCAAGTTTCTTTTTATGGAGAGAGTTTCAAGCATCATCTCCTCCAAGGATGACAACGGAATGGAGAAGTGTGCGATTATTTCCAATTCCTTCCATCATATACCTTGTCCACAACAATGTTCAGTTTGCTACCTTAACTTATGTGGATCCATCTACATATCAGATAATGGGTAATCTGAAAATTGTCACAACTGGAATTTTATTCAGGTGCTTCCTTGGTTCAAGAAAGGATTATATTGATCATATATTTTTGTTCAAGTGCAATCGTTCATTTTGATAAGTAACTTTTCATAAACTGATTAATTTTGTGTTATCTTTAAATGTTAGATACGACGATATTGTTAGATTGGAAGCACTCACTGTTATCATAACTTGATTGATACTTCAGGTTGTTCTTGCAGAGAAAATTGTCTAACATACAGTGGATGGCCATTATTTTATTAGCAGTTGGAACAACTACCAGCCAGGTATTTCTGTCTATAAATTTCTGCTCTATTCATATGCCGTCATTTGTAGCATGTCATCTTCTTCTACATTCTAACTTCAAAGAAATTTGTTATAACTACTTTATAAATTGGAAATTTCTCTCTTTATAATGGCATGTTGAATTTCATATTTTCATGAGTTCATTCTGCCTAGACTTTTAATTAGTTGTTTAAAAAATATTATTAGTGTTTAATGTAGTCAATTATGCATATCAATAATGAGTCCAGTCACTTGATTTATGACAAGGCTCATGGAGACTTCTGCAAATATATTTGTTTTAGCAATATTTGCTTAAATCGATTATTGCAGCTCATGTAGTTTATACTATCATGAGTTCCATAAATATCGTGAATATTCTGGCATCTTGAAGCATCATCAAGTGGTTGCTTTGTAAAGTTTGGTATTGTACCCTAATATTAACAAATGAATTTGCTGTGTTTTTGATTTGAGCTATTGGAATAGTAAACTTGTCAATGTTACCCTCATCTGATTGCTTCCAAACATGGTTTTGCACCGCAGTAATTTTATACATGATAAACACACAATTACTTCAAAAAGTACAAGTTTGGGAGCATAAAAGATGTAATCCAATTGTGTAAGAGGATTCTAAGTTAGTTTATTCTTGAACAATGTACCTTTTATTCATTTCCCTTTTCTCAGTCCCAGCCTCCCAGTAAGTTTCCTGCATCTGCATCCAGATTGCATCAATTTTTTTTTTTGGATACAAGGCATTCTATCAGTCTTTGAAGATAATTGCTGGAACATTTTGAGCCTAGTGCAGCTCTTAACTCAAAAACAAAATTTCTAGCTACCTTCATATTTTGGAAGTGCCAAAGGCTTGCACTTTTTTTACTTTGCTTAAACCTCTATTATATCTGAATTTATCGTCTTAAAATTAACTTTTAAGTCCCGAATATCTTGGAAAACACCTATGAGGATGTCCGAGCCTTTTAGTCAAGTTTGATGATCCTGCATCAAAAATTGTTTGATGAACTCTAATTGATGTTTCTTTCTTTCTTCTCTCTCTTTTGGGAAAATTTCAGTAACATGTCTAAAGTTTTGAGGGGATGACACCTAAAACCTCCAAGTAAGCTGTAAAGTGGATATCTGGTTAACCAAAAGTTTTGCTGACACGAGATAATTGCCCTTCCAATGAACTATAGTACATCATTAGTTTACAAGCAATGATTATTTGTGCTATGGACATGTAATAACTAAAATTTCTAAAACTCTATACAACTTACATGTTATAAGTAGATCTACAAACATATTCATACATCAGAAAAAAATGAATATTTGCATTATAAACATTCATAAAGGAAAAGTGGATATGAACTCCAAATGTTTTACTGGACTTGCTTTAAATTCACAAGGTTCAACCTGTAGAATATCAGAGGAGCATATAGAATTCAATCTTATGGATAGTGAATGGAACTAAGTAGTCACAGTTTAGGAAGAAAAAGGAAACCCCCCCCCCCCCCCCCCCCCCCCCCTCCCCCCCCTCCTCTCGTCTTTCTCTCTCTTCCCAATTGCTCTTAATAATTGTTAATAGATGGATTAGGAAAGAAATAAATCTAGTTTGTAACCGTATGGTCCTTTGTGGTGCGCGGTGGATGTGCTAAGTATGATGAATGACATACGATTTTCTAGTATTTGGGACACAATATATATATATATATATATATATATATATATATATATATATATTAGTGAGAGAGAGAGAGAGAGAGAGAGAGAGAGAGATCTATTCCATGTACTAATGGGAGGAAGAGAAGTAAGCACCTATAATCTAAAAGGACCAGTATATAAGGACCTTGTGGTGGTGGGCTGGGATTTAATGGTTAATGGTTAGGCTGTAACTTATATATAAGAGAACTTTATACTCACCTCCATCCACAACCCCTACCCTCATCCACCCATAACACATATCATCCAAGGTTCAAAGTATTGGTATGAGACATTTTTTATGAGTATCAATATCGGCAGTGTCATACCGGAGTATCAGATTTTTTGGTATTGGAAATATTAAATAATTATTAATAAATTAGTTAACATTTAGAAAAAATAGTTTACATCTTTATGCATTATTTAAGTTTTTTTTGTGTTATTTTTTATTATTATAATTGAATGAAACAATAATTATTAATACAATAGTCATTTAAATTTGATTCACTAAAGGTTAATTCTAAAAAACTTCACATACAATAATATTACACTTATAAATAATGAAAAAACATTACATACAATAATAAACAACGTTACATTATGTATACGAGTCAACACAGTTAAATAATATATTTAGTAAGTGAAAATTTACATATATATATAAATACTAAAAATATAAAAATAATATATATATATATATATATATATATATATATATAATAAAGAGTATAACAACGGGGTTGGCCTGGCCCAATACCCGGCCCAAAAATTTCGGTTCAATTTTTTTTTATAACAACGGGGTTGGCCTGGTCTAATACCTAGCCCAATATCCAAACTCTAACATAATAAATAAAACGGAAGGAGAGAAACGCCCATTTCCTCTCCTCTTCGTCTCCGTTCTCCGGAACACAGAGAGGAGAGAAATGAAGGATGATTCTCTCTCTCCTCCATTTTTTTCTCTCTCTCCTCCATTTTTTTCTGCCCTCCCTACCTCCCTACCTCTACTTCCTTTTCCTCAACAAGCACAGGCGGCGGCGGCGACGGAGAAAGGGGTTTGCTTGGCATCTCGGAGAAAGATATTTGCTGGCGGCGAAGAAAGAGGTTTGCCCTCCCCACCTCAATTTTGATTATCTAACAGAATCTCTGTATGATTTTCGATTTTGAATTTTTTCGGAATCGTCCGATTTAGGTCCATATCGGTCGGTATCGGTTACTTATCGGCCGATACGAACCGATACAATAAATTTCTACTGTCTCGACCGATACCGATATTTTTTATAGTATCGGCTTGGACACCACAAATCCGATCCGATCCGGTCGATATCAATGCATATCGGCCGATACTTTGAACCTTGATATCATTATCATCCAAGTCTTCTCCCATCAAAATGGGGTTGGCTAGTGAGCACAAGAAAGCTCAAAGCAAGATTTGACAAAGTTTTATGACGGGTTGTCGATTTGACAATGCTGATGTATTTTGGTAACACTTTAGTTAAGTAGTTGCAATGTGCATGAAATGTTGGTTCTGCTTATTTCCTGATAGCCTAAGATGCGAAGATGGGTACAATAGAATTTTTAAAGAGGGTAAAGTAGTAAGGAGAGAGTCAGGAAAGTTCTATCCTCATTTTATTATTAATGGTTCTCATTTTGAAAGGTTGAAAAGTCTGTATGTAAAGGGCTTCGTTAATTAACTATCCTGAATCAGCCCCATTCTAGCATGGTAGTGAAGTCTTATCAGCACTACTGCCTATTGGGTTGGTGGTTTGGCAGAGAGGAAGGAAGTAGCCGCCCTACAGCCTTAGTCACATCTGTTCTTATATTTTGCGATTAATTTGTTTCCTTCAATTCAAGCATATCTGTTTTTATCATGTTATTTGCATTCACTTCCTATTTCCTATTGCAGCAGCTATGTTGTTTTGTCCTGTTACACTAAGATTTTTTCGTTCGAAACTTTTAAAGTTGCAGCACAATTCATTATATTCAGAAAGCCTTTCTATTTTGTTCACTACAGTTTCAATTAAGTTTTATCCAAGATCAACATCATAGTGCACTGTGAATTAGATAATTGAGATCCACCCTATACTCAAAACACATTATGAAGATACCATTTATCATGTATTTGATGTAGGTGAAGGGATGTGGAGAGGCATCATGTGACTCCCTATTTTCAGCTCCTGTACAGGGATACATGCTAGGAATCTTGTCTGCGTGTCTTTCAGCTCTTGCTGGTGTATATACAGAATACCTTATGAAGAAGAACAGTGACAGCCTTTACTGGCAGAATGTACAACTATACACGTAGGTGACTTTATCTTCCATTTAATGCAATATTTTTGCTATGTAGTAATATTTTCACTCTCAGGCTTCTTTTCCTTCAAAGACGACAAATGTCTCGATCGTATTTCATATTAGCAAAATCTGTAAGTTGATCCTTTTCTCACATCAAACGCCCTATCAGGTTTGGATCAATCTTTAATATGGCACGGCTAATAGGGGATGACTTTAGAGTGGGATTTGACAGAGGTCCATGGTGGCAGCGCCTTTTCAATGGATATACCATTACAACATGGTTGGTTGTCCTGAATCTGGGATCAACTGGCTTGCTGGTGTCCTGGCTGATGAAATATGCAGACAATATTGTGAAGGTAACTTCTTTTGTTTGATCAGATCCAAACCTGTTATTTTCATTTTACACACGACAGATGCATTATTGAGTAGCAACTTGCTGCTGGTATGATCATCCGGCGAAGGCTTTATTTTTTATCTGCTTCTTGTGACATGTGCATTTGTCATCTTCTTATGAAATGTGCAGTTCCTTTTGGTTTAATTCACGAGAGTTCACATTTGAACCCAAGTCCATCTCTCGTACTACATTAACCATCTCGACTTTGGCTCTACACCTAATCACTGCATAGATATAAAATCATCCATGCATAATCTTATTTCGCAACCACATGAAAGAAAAAGTGGTCAACTGGCTGGATGGCAAGATTAATTGCATACAGGTGGTTGGCCAAGGAGGTGGTCCCTGGAGGAGGTGGTAGCCAAAGTTGCAGGATGACCAATTTGTTTTGACAATATCATTATGGAATTGATTTGTGTTTCTTCAACCTTCTTGAGCATTATATATCGTATGATATTCCTATTTTCCTAGGAGTGATGTGCCTTTCAGTTGATGACACTTGTATGACAATTCTAACTTACATACATCTGATCTGCACGCTGAACTCAAATATATTACACAGTTGAACTTGATCCTCGTAAACCAACTTGGTCAAGAAACACCAAGTATATCATCATTTTATAGTATGACTATAAATTTTTTTAAAAAAAAAGGGGGCCGGGCATGGCCCCCTCAGGCGTTTTAGGTCTGCCTCTGCATGCTGCTTGTGCTGGAGAAGCTTTACATGATTCCAGATATGATGTTTGTATTCTTCAACTTCTGTATATGTTAGTTAATATTATCTAATATTATTCATCAGGTGTATTCAACATCAATGGCAATGCTGCTGACAATGATTTTGTCTGTGTACCTGTTCACTTTTAAGCCCACTGTTCAGGTATGTATCACGATGATCACTTTATATAGCCACTTTTCGTTGGTTGGTCACTGTACAGACTTTTCCTTCTGTTTAGTTAGTAACCTATACTCAAGGATCAATTCCATTCTTTCCTTTTTGCAGCTCTTTTTGGGAATTGTGATCTGCATGATTTCATTGCACATGTACTTTGCTCCTGTGCATGTGCTTGTAGATTTGCCATCGACATCAAAGGCAGCTTCAAGCACTCTAAATGAAGTGACTGTCGAACGACCAGAAAAGTCCTGATGCAAGAGTCCTCTTGCTATCATTAGATCAAGCAATTATAGCTGCCAATTTCAGTTGCCAGTCAATACATCTCACAGAACATATGGATGTTGTGCAACAATTCCAGAGCCAAGCAAATGAAATTATTGGTGGGAACACTCCAGAATCACATGGAAATGTAAGAGCCAAACAGCTTCTCTGTAGGACAAAGTGTGCTTGTTTCAAGAAATCTCAAGTTGTGAAGCATGCATTTGTATGTAGAGGTATTCATGGAACGTTAATCTTTATACCCTGCTTCAAAATTTTCAAATATGATTTTTTTTTTTTTTTGAACTTCCGATGTCACTTGATTGAACCGGTTATGCATATGATTGTTAAATGTTGTATTCATTATGCATTGCATGGAGGCAGACACATAATTCGCGTGCTAAGTATTTTGGACAGTTACATTTTTGTCAGCGGTCCTGAATACTTATCACTTAGTTCATTTGCATCAGTGTTAATGTTCACTGAAGAGTCACTCAATCTTCAGTTACATTTTTTATTCTTTATCCCTGACAAATCTCTCCTAGGACATGAATTTGTAGACAGTTAAATAGGATCCATTAATGTTAGCTATTTCATTTTTTGAATGATTTATAGTACTGTTCTATGCTCATAAGTTCTCTTATTTCATTATACATCCTGCTGGACCTGCTAGGAGAGAGAGATAAATTTGAATCCAGACTTGTACCGTTTTCCAAGAATCTTCAGTTGCTTAATTCTGATCCTTAAATCTTTTAACCTATTGTGAGGCCCATGTTTTACTATTGATCTTATGTTATATTTATCTTAGCTTCTCACTTTGTATATAAACAAAAGCCATTTAGGAACTCATCCAAAATTCTTAGTGTCGAACTTGGATGTGCTCAGGTAACTTACTCTTATACTTCAGCTTGTGATATAAGATTCTTTCAAGTTGTTACTATCTACTTTACCTGATACATTGTATTTGTCCCTCTATGCAAGATTCATTCCTGCAAGAAAAGTTTGTTAAATAACATTACGTTATTTTGCACATTTTTTAAGCATGAGATATTTGCAGTATCGGTATCAGAATTCCTATGAGTATCAGTATCAGAGTTATCGGAAGTATTAGTGATTTCGGATCGGAGTATCAGATTTTTTTTTATATCGGAAACAAATAATTATTAATAAATTATAAAAAAAATTGGAAAAAAATATTTTGTATATTTAAACATAATTTGAAGTATTTTCTGTGTTATTTCTTAGTAGTTTTGAAATTGAAATAAATAATACTCATCCCTTGCTGATTGGTTTGCTTGTAATAAATAAGTTTTCTTCATTTACATGTTTTTACAAACTTATTATTCTTTTACAACCTTGCTGATTGGTTATTTTCGTTCAATTTTTTCTGTCAAATTGACTTGGAAAGATATACCCAAAGTCAGTATTGGTCACTATCGGTATCGGTCTGTATCGGATTGGGACATGCCAAACTGTATCGGTATTGGCCGTATCGTATCGGTATCAGCCGATACTGCAAACTATGGTTATAGGCTATATGCTTTGTCATTTTTATCATGAAAAGTTGTTCATCAATTTCAATGTTATTCATTTTCTTTGAGAAATATATGTGCAGTACATATAACTTGGCAGTTAATTTGATAGACTTATTACACTTCAGCTAAATCATGAGTTGACTACATCTTCCGGAAGTCCTAGTTCTGAGCTGCCAAACGTAGCAGAGAGAGGCTGGATAAAGAACACCCGTTGAGACACCTTAAGATGAATCTCCATTGAATATTATAGTATAATCAAGCTTTAAGAAAAGCACTTGCTGGCATTTAATTGTTGATTTAATTCCTTGTACCTGTGAATTGGTTTCAGCTACTACAAGCTTTGATATAGAAAATTATGTGATGTATATGCTAAAAGTAGACACTTAGAGCAACATGATATCACTAACAGAAACAATGCCCTCCTGCCTAAACTTAGAATGTGTTATATCAGAGCATATATTTGAAAGTACTGTACATCCCATCCACGACAGGGCCGATCGAACTGTTTTTCGTCTAATTTTCATGATTTGCTGTTCGTCGTTCGTGGTTCGTTTATGAGATCTAGGGTTTCTACAGATCTCCGTTGGTTGTTCGTCGTCGGTTGAGGTTCGTTGTGAGATCTAGGGTTTCAAAGATCTCGTCTTTCTGTTGCATCTGCAAGTATGGTAGGGACCTAATCTTCTGGCGAGGTTAATAGTGGTGGTGGTAGCGGAGGTGGTTCTCCTTTTATTGTTACTCATAATGATGAATTGGGAAAGTCGATTACAACGGTGAAACTCAATGGTGCGAACTGTCTTGCCTGGTCTAAGTCTATCAAAGTGGTGTTAAGGGCGAAGAAGAAGTTAAAGTTTTTGATGGAAGAACCTCAGCCTGAAACTTCCGCTGAGTATGAAGGTTGGATGAGTGCAGATGCATACGTTATCTCGTGGTTGTGACATAGTATGGAGCCGCATATCGCTGCTAATGTTCATTGGTGTGAATCAAGCAAACAGATTTTGGGCATATTTGGAAGAATCATATTCGCAGAAGCGAAATGTTGTCCGTATCGATGAGTTGTACGAATTATTGTTTAATACAAAGCAAAATGAGAAGCCTGTGAATGAATATCTGGCTTCAAAGAAGGCTTTGTGGGAGGAACTGCTTCAATATCATCCTGTTACTACTGATTTGAAGGAAGCTTAGAGACAGAAGGAAGAGTTTCATGTTTCACTTATCCTAGCCGGCTTGGATCCTGCGCTCGAACCTTATAAAGCTCAAATCCTTGCTGGAGAGCAGTTACCTACGGTGGCAGATACTTTCTTCCGTCTCAATCGTTCATTTCTGGGACAGAGTTCTGTGATGTCGAGTACTGACTCTTCTGCCATAGTTTCTAGTACTGTTGGTCGTGGTGGTGGATGTGGTAGTGGACGTGGCGGTAGAGATGGTGGTCGTAGTTTTGGTCGGGGAGGAGGCCATGGTGGTAGAGACAATGGTCGTGGTGGTAGAGACAATGGTCGTGGTGGTGGCCGCGGTGGTGGTGGTGGCCGTGGTCAACCACGGAAGTATAACTATTGTGGATTGTTCGGTCATGTGAAAGACTATTGTTGGGACAAGTGGGGCAAACCAGAATATGCACATCAAGTGAATGATAAAAATATGCAGTCCCAGGTCACCACTTCTTCTCCCAGAGATGATACTTCGGGTTTCAATCAAACTTCAACGCCGATACCTCATCTCCATTTGAACAGATCCCCCAGAAGTTGAATGCGCTTGCTAGTACCACCTCCCAACCTACTGCAACCATGGCACATATAGGTAATCCTGCTTTTGTGGCAACCCAGTCACCATCCACCTCTTGGGTCATCGACTCAGGAGCAAGCTCTCACATGTCTGGTATAACATCTCTTTCATAATTGTAGTCCCATGAAACATAATATTATCTTGGCTGATGGGTCTACTCGTCCTGTACTTGGAAAATGTGTCATTCATCCTACTTAATCTCTATCATTATTTGATTCATTATATGTGCCTAATTTTTCATTTAATTTGTTATCTGTGAGCCAATTAACCAAATCTCTTCAATGTTCTGTGACATTTTTTTTCAATTCGTGTGTTTTTCAGGACCTCGGGACGAAGAAGATGATTTGTTCGGGGCATGAAAAAGATGTACTGTACTACTTGGATCTACCTGGGAAGGCCTTCACTTCTGTTTCTATTTCTCCGTTGCAGTGGCATTATCGTTTGGGACATCCGTCTTTGGTTAAGTTGCGTCAAGTTCCTAGTTTGAGTCATGTTTCTAATCTTGAATGTGAGGTTTGTCAGTTAGGCAAGCATCACCATAGTTCCTTCTGTCACGCCCCAGTCCCAAAAATATACGGAACTAGACCACGTGTCACTGGCCAGCTGACACGTCACTAAGGGATTACCCAATTTAATGGACCCGAAGTGATGTGCTACGCTGTCCTAAAATACTACAAGTCTAAATACAGGTAAATCTATCTCATCCACAAGAATAACAGGGAAAATGCTGAATATATAGATGCTATATCTGAAATGTCATATACAACCCAGATAAAGTCAGGTGGGAACAATCCCACTACAAAAGTAAGCAGGAGTGAAAATAAGATAAACTAGCGCAACATCCTCAAAATATGTAGCTCCAACTCCAGGTGTACTCAGGTAGCCTCTGACGTCATCTCCTCTGACTCCATCTCAAGGGCATGTCCAGACTCCTGTCCAAGTCCAGGTACTGTGGGGTGGAATGTCTCAGCTAAACCTGGTCAGGGAACCAGGTCCTCAGAGGGACGTAACAAGATACAAGAAAATAACATGCCAAGTATGTAAATACTGAATTGAACTACTGAATAAAATAAATACAGGGTGCTAACCATCTAAGTGAATGCAAATTGAGACAACCTAATACGTATGGGAAATGTGTGGCTAGACATATGCTGACGTAATTCACCAATCTGTAGTGACAGGCTAGTATATGCCACATATGCCCCCGTTTAAGGGCACTATACAATTTTCCATCTACGATGAGAATGGTCACATGAATATATACATATATCATCCGTATCACTCCGTCGAGTGCGGCACATGGTAAAGAGGTGGGTGTCCCATACGTATTTTAGTCGTTCTCCCCGCCCAATGTAACTAAATGTCAAGTCGTACATTTCCTAAATTATTCTAATCCGTGATGCGGGTCACACGTATTGGTAGCAAATCAAATACGCAGCTCGCATCCCAATATGCATTGCAACCATGTTGCGTGTTCCCGTGATAGGGTCTAGGAGAATATTAGGATACTCTCATAATTGTTGGTGAGTCCGTAATATTATTTTAAATGTCAACATATCAACTGACTGTACCCACGGCAGTCTCAGGTAATCATTGTATATGAAATACAGAAACAAGAGCATATACAATATTGAGAATTTAAACAGTACTTGGCAAGGTATACTTGCCTACTCCCTGATTGTGTTGATAACCTGATGTGGGTTCTTGTGACAGGGGGTCACTAACTGCGCTGGAGATATTTTCTGTTAAAAATAGACAGGGTTCGTAAATACAACATTTAATACGAGGGTACATAACACATATATACACCTATGTAACAGATAATACATAATATATATATATATATAGTCCTATATATAATATATATGGTATACATATTTATATATAGAGTATATATATAGATATGTAGTAGATATAATAGTATGCATATACATAGCATATATATATATATAATATGCAGGAAAGAAAATGCAGGAATTTATAAATATATATATATAGGCTGTATTATCCAGCAAATATTAGCAGGGTATATCCACTGCTTTATATATAGTAATATAATATTTAGCAGGGTTTATCCACTGTTTATATATAATAATATAATATAATAGCAGGGTATATCCACTGTTATAATAATATAATAAATTGAAGGACAGTGCAGGAAATATAAATACATATATAAATGCTGTACTATCCAGCAAATATTATATTTAATAATATCAGGGTCTATATGTGACCACTGTTATATATAATAATATTATATGTATAATAAATGGAATAAGTGCATTTGAATAATAATAAAAAGAAAATGTATAGTGTATATATACATATATATACTATAAATATAGTAGTAATAACATATACATAATGTGTTATATTTAACTATATATATATAAATGTATATATATAAATATATATATATATATACTTATAAGTAAAATAGAAATGAAATTGCATATATACATACATAGGTATATAATTATTACATTCATATATAAGTAATATGTTATATAGGTATATACATATAAATATACATACATATATATACATATTTACATATAATATACAATAATAATAATATATATAGAATATATTTATTGTATATTTACAGTATATCATTAATATAATATATATTATATATATTAATATATATATATAAACATACATATATGTTTAAACATATATATACATTTAATAATACATATATATAAATATATATATAGATATAAGTATATACATATATTAAATACATATATATATAATAATAATAATAATATATACAGTATACTGTATATATTCAGTATATATTTTATTATATATATAAACATATATATATATATAGATATACATATATATATACATATATACATACATACATAATATTATACATATATACATACATATACATATATATATATAAATACGTATATAATAGCGTATTTATACCTGGCGAGTCGTCGGCGGGAGGTCGGCGGCAGAGTCGACGGCGGCCGGCCGGAGGAGCAACGGCAGTAGCAGTAGCTGCTGGCAGCAGTAGCAGCAGCAGCAGCTTGCGGCAGCTGCAGCGCCGCGTGCGGGGGCGGCGGTGCAGGCTGTCGGGGTGGAGGAGGAGGAGGTGGCGAACAGGTCCGGGGCGGTGGCGGAGGTCGGAGGCTACCGGAGAGGCGGTGGGGAGCGTCGGGGAGGTGGCTCGAGCAGTGGCCAGGGAGATGCGGTGATGGCGCTGCGGGGGTGATGGCGGAGGCTGTGGTGGTCGTGGAGGGACGGGGCGGTGATGGTTGGAGAGAGGAAGTCACGGCGGAGCGGATGGGGGTGGTGGCGGAGGTCCACGGTGGCGGGTGGTGGCGGAGGAGGACGTCGGGTGGTCGGAGGCTGCTGTGGCAGTGAAGTCGGGAGGGGTCTGTGGTCGTTGCCGGAGGCCAGGGTGGGCGGCAGTTGGCCGGAGGGTGGCCTAGGGAGGGGCGAGTCGAGTGGGGGTGGTCCGGCGGTGGGCGGTGGCCGGAGCTGGCCGAGGGGAGTCTGGGAATGAGAGAGAGAGGGGGGGTGTTTAGGGTTTATATAGGTTTTACCCCCAATGGCATTTTGGTAAATAAGTATAACTTTGGGGATATTTTGGTAATTTTGTATTTTTGGGATATTTTCAGCAGATTTTTCTGTGGGTCCCATGCCACCTATTGTCTAGCCAATAGGGTAATGCCATCTAACATGCATTTTGCATAAAAATCCTTGACTTTTCATAAATTGCATAAAAGTCCAAAAATTGGGAAATTGTGCAATTATGAAATTTGTCTGGAAAATCACCTGGTTCTAAAATTTACCAAAATTCACAGAATTGAGGGAAAAAGCTGGGGAGAATATTTTGGACTGTGTGGGGTGAGTCTGGGCAGATGCAGGGTCTGATTTCTTAGGTGATACGGGTCACCGTATTTATTATTTAATAAATACTGCGCACGGTGTTCACTAATTATTTAAGGGCAGTTAGGGTCATAATTTTTCTACGGAGTCAATACGATAATTGTAATACAATTAGTGTAGAATATTATCGTATTTTTGGTTGGGCAAAACATGTGCCTACTGGTCCTCAAATCTCTAGGGTACAGAGGTGGGTAAAGAGCAGAAAATTAAATAGGGATTAAATACGTACGTTTGTAACGATATTTGTGCGACTAAAATGAAGCACAAAACGAGGTTTCTGGGAGTTGCTAAAAATACAGAAAATGTAGTCTAGCAAGTCTAGGGCAGGGATGTGAAATTAGTTTAGGGTTAACAGCTAGTATGATGCCCTAAATTATTGTGTAATAAACAGGTGTACAATCAATAGAATATATAATAAATAAATTTTAAAAAGTTGCACTAATTCTAATTAACTAAAAATAATATTAAAATACTGAAATCTGGTCGAGGGAGTTTACACCTTCCCTCGTCGTAGTGAGTGTCGTCAATTAGAGTCTTTTGATCTTGTTCATTCTGATATTTGAGGTTCGTCTAGAGTCAAAAGTCCGAAATGATTTCAGTATTTTGTTATTTTTATTGATGATTATTCCAAAATGACTTAGTGTTATTTAATGAAAGAAAGATCTGAGTTTCCAAATGTGTTATCTTTCTTTTATAATGAAGTCTATGTTCAGTTTGATAAACGTATCAAAATTCTGCGTTCTGATAATGCTTTGGAGTATACTCAATCTTCTGTGAACAATTTTTATGTTGATCGTGGTATGATTCATCAAACCAGTTGTGTCCACACCTCTCAACAAAATGGTATAGCCGAACGCAAACATCGACACATTTTAAATGTGGCTCGAACTTTCATGTTCAATATGTATGTCCCTAAACAGTATTGGGCAGATGCCGTTCTTACTGCATGTTATCTAATTAGTCGCATGCCATCATCTTTATTAAATAACATAGTTCCATTTACCATATTACATACAGATGTCGCACCTTTTTTCTTACCTTCTCGAGTGTTTGGGTGTGCCGCTTTTATTCATAACTTGGAACCTAATCGAGATAAGTTGACTCCAAGGTAGTCAAAGGCGCAAGGCGCACTCGAGGCGCAAAGGGTCCAAATCGTCCGAGGCGCAATGTGCACTTAAGGCGCACGCCCGAGCGATACGAGACGCAAATTATATATATATATATATATATATATATATATATATCGGGTTTCTATATTGATAAACATGTGTGCTTCAAATTCTCCAATGTCTAGGTTGCAATCACTTTGAATTGAGTGAGTGAGAGAGAAAACAGTAAAAAAAAAGTACATTAGTTCAAAAAACAGTCTAAAAACAGTACAAAAGTTAAAAAAAAGTCTAAACATGTTATTTTTTTCACAAGATTTTAAAGGCGCGCCTTAGCTATTCCAAGGCGCTCGGAAAAGGCGCACCTAGGCGCGCCTTAGGTGCGCCTTAAGAATTGGGCCTCGCCTGGAGTGTCCTGAGGCGCTAACCCTGCGCCTAGGAGCAAGGCGCGCCTTTGACTACACTGGTTGACTCCTAGATCTCTGAAGTGCCTTTCTTGGTTATCCCCGTACTCAAAAATGTTATCGTTGTTACAGTCCATAGTCACACAAATATTATGTCAGTGCGGATGTTACATTCTTTGAGTCTACCCATTTCTTTCTTTCAGGAGACCGTTGTATTCCTTTTACAACAATTTTGATATCTTCCATAATACTTTCGGTCATTTCTGAATCAATTTCTGTCTCCATTCCCCCTTTGCAGGTTTATCAAAGATCCAAAGACAAGCAAGTGGTTCTGCAAAATTCAGCCCTCAACCAATCAACTTTCGTGCCTGAGGTTTCTGCTCCCATCACCACAGATCCAGATGATCTTCCTATTGCCCTCCGAAAAAGAAAATGCCTTTGTACCACAAAGAATAAGCATCCCATTTCTAACTATATTTTATTACACTGTGCTTCATTATCTTTTTATGCATTTGCTGTTTCGTTGCTTTCTATTTCCATTCCCAAAACTTACAAGCAGGCTATGTCATCTTCTGGTTGGAAAAGTGCAATGGATGAGGAGATATATGCTTTACATCAAAATCAGACTTGGGAGCTTAGATCACTTTCTGTTGGAAAGCAGACAGTGGGTTGTAGATGGGTGTACACTGTTAAGTATCATCCCGATGGTTCTGTTGAGCCTCTCAAGGCACGGTTGGTTGCCAAAGGGTATACTCAGACATATGGTGTGGATTATATGTAGACTTTCTCTCCAGTGGCTCGGCTGAATTCAGTTCGGATTCTTATTTCTGTGGTGGTTAATCGCCAATGGCCTATATATCAGCTGGACATAAAGAATGCTTTCTTGCATGGTGACTTATATGAGGAGGTTTATATGGATCAATCACTGGGATATGTTATAGCAGGAAATAAAAAACTCGTATGTCGATTGAAGAAAGCATTATATGGACTGAAACAGTCATCCCGTGCTTGGTTTGACAAGTTCAGTTCAGTTCTCATTCAGTATGGCTTTCGGCGCACCACATCAGATCATTCAGTATTTTGTCATTCTTCCTCAGCAGGTATTATCGTGTTGATTGTTTTTATATCTGGGAGTGATCATGCTGGGATTGTGGACTTGAAGGCCTACCTTAGTCGTCAATTTCATACCAAGTATTTGGGTCTTCTTCAATTATTTTGGAATCGAGGTTGCTCGATCTAAAAAGGGTGTGTATCTGTCACAACGCAAGTATGTTCTAGACTTGCTCTCTGAGACTGGGATGTTGGAGTGCTGGCCAGTTGAGACTCCTATGGATTATTATGACAAGCTTGATGCTGACGGAAGAGTTATTTGAGGATGTTGGATATTATAGACGTTTGGTTGGCAACTTTATATATCTTACTGCTACTCGTCCAGACATCACATATACAGTTGGGGTAGTTAGTCAGTTTATGCATGCCCCTCGACAACCATATTGGGAGGCTATCTCTCGCATTCTTCGATACTTGAAGGGTGCACCTAGAAAGGATTTGTTGTATAAACCTTTCCAGTTGTTTATGGTGACGGGGTTTAGTGATGCTGATTAGGTAGACAGTCGCAGTGATAAGAGGTCTACTTCTGGCTATTGTACGTTTGTGGGTGGCAATCTTGTCACGTGGCATAGTAAGAAGCAGAAAGTTATGGCTCGTTCTAGTGCAGAGGTCGAGTACCGTGCGATGGCTAATACAGCTTCTGAGATGATGTGGGTGCAGTCTCTTCTTCATAAAATGGGGATTATGATTCCTATTCCGATGGAGATGTATTGTGATAATCAGTCGGTAATGTTTATTGCAAGTAATCCGGTGTTTCATGAGCGCATGAAGCATATCGAGGTGGATTGTCATTTTGTTCGTGATTTGTTGCTGAAGAAACAGATTGTCACTCCTTATGTTCGGTCAGAGGATCAATTAGGTGATATCCTCACCAAACCACTTGTTCGTGGTCCATTTTCTGATTTATGTAGCAAGCTGGACATGTCTGATCTATATGCTCCTGCTTGAGGGAGGGTGTTAGAGGTATTTTATTTTGTTATTTATCATATGAGGGTATAATAGTAATTGTGGGTGTATTGCATATCAATATAAATGGACATGAGATGTAACCTAGGGTGGGTTTAAGGCCCTTTCAATCTCCTTTCTCATATTCTCTCTTCTCCTACTTTTTTTCTTCTCTCCTCTCCTCTCAATCTTCAAACTTCACTGAATGTTAGTTTCATTTGTAAGCTCCGAGGTTCACTGAGATTTTTCTGCTAAACTGGAGCATATAAAACGAACATACTAGCTATTTTGTTGATCACGATAGTGTTTCCTAGGTTTTACTTTTGTATCTGATTTTGAACTATATGACTTCCTTCAGGGGTTTTGCTACACTATATGCCTTGTAGACGTTCAACAGGAAATTCTCTCTGATTGGTATGTTACACTGTCGTACCATTTGGAATATACCTAGAGAGTATTGAAATTTTGAAACAAAAATCTTTTGTCTTTTTCATGGCACGAGGAAGGAATTTATTATATATATCTATTAACGACGACGACAACAACAAAGTCTTTATCCCAAATTTTTGGGGGTTTGGCTGTTCGAATCCTTTCTTACCTTAAAACTCAAATGGATCTTCAAACATAATCCATGTTGTTAGTATTGGATGATACACGAAACATATCTTATGATACGATAGATACCATATAGGTAACTACCATTTTGTTGTGTATCGGTTGATCTGATACAATAGATATAAACTGATAGATACTATAATTTTTTTTTCCTCAAGTCATGTATGCTTAAGAATCTGGATTTTGGATCTAGATAGACCCGGAAAGATGAAACCAATACAAAAATTATGAGAAAATTATATTAAATCGAATTATAGACCTAAACTCCTAGAGTTGCTGGATCATATCATACACGATACGGATACAAAAGCAAATCGATACACGATAAACATCACGAGTTGACAACCTAGGACATAACAGGAACTTAATAGTCAGATCACTTAACTGCATCTCCTAAGTACAAACACTTGTCCATATTTTCTGAAATAACAGTATCCCTAGCACAGATATTTTAATAAGCCATAAAAGGACTCTAATTTATTTATACCCTTATGTGCAAATATATAGAGAACACCTTTTAGCTGATGTAATTGAAATACTAGTGTTAGCAGCTACCCATCTTTCTTTCTTCGTTGTCATGAATGTCTGAATAAGTAGGCCAAAGGTAGGCATCCATAGCGAACCTCTTCTTCTATGCAAGGTAACCCAGACACGGGGATCCTGTACTCAGTGGAAGAGGAAATCAAGCTTCCACTCAGGCATCTCCTTGAGTCCACGTTTGTGTACTTTGGGTTGCTTAATGGCATCGGAAAGTATTACCACACCTCTCCAATTCTTTTGGACTCCATGCTACTGCTTCTCTCTCATTTTACTTGCATCGACCTTTACTAGAGATAAGGTGGGGGAAGAAACTGGCATCGGAAAGTACAAAAGATTGAAAATGGGCAAACCACGGTTTGCTAATGCATATGGATCTTTATTGGGCTACCCAAAGTAAAGTTTACAAGAACAAGGTTGGCATGCATGCTTAGTGCAGTCTGATTTCTGAGTGGTCCTAGTTAGCTAAGAATGATTGTTCCTTTAAACTATTTTCCTATACTGTTAGTGCCTCTCTTTTAATCAGGTTGGTGTGAAGTATCCACATTCATATGCCTTTTGAGTCCTTAGAAAGGATCTTGGTTTAATACTTCAGGATTATCTTAAGGCGGCAGGCTCTACTTGTTGAAAGGGAATCTGATGCTTGGTGTTAATGGTTTTATTCCATAATTATTTTTAAACAAAAGGTGTAAAAGTCCCAACTTGCTTCTGTCCATTAAGAGACTATGCAATACAATACTTATACATTAATGTTGCTAATATAAACAATTCCGCTAAGGTGATGTTTGATGTTACTGGTATAGGT
Source organism: Iris macrosiphon (assembly GCA_036927795.1). Taxonomy (NCBI): domain Eukaryota; kingdom Viridiplantae; phylum Streptophyta; class Magnoliopsida; order Asparagales; family Iridaceae; genus Iris; species Iris macrosiphon. Next base: position 173,131,947 of record JAYESA010000011.1, on the reverse strand, counting down.
AATGTAAGTTTCATGCAATATAAACTTATATATAAATAGGTAGAATAAGTGGGCTGTGTAGGATATAGGTTCTTACTGGTTTCAATGTTATAAATTTTGTTAGGCGGATTCGGTGTGCCAAAGGGGCGCCTAGCGCCTAGGCTGCCGCACATAAAAAAATTTTAAAATATTTTTTTTTGAATTTTTTTTGAAATTTGGATTTTTTTTTTTTGAATATTTTTTGAAAATTGAAAAATGAAAATTGAAAATTGAAAATTGAAATTTAAAATTTAAAAATTTTGAATTTTTTATATTTCTCGTCTTGGCCGAACATGCCCGCCTAGGGCCGAACATGTGCCTAGGAGAGCCGAATTGGGGGTTTCCGATGCGGCAGACGACTAACTACCCTGATTTTTAGAACACTGACTGGTTTTAAGATGGCCAGAATGAGAAGTCCATGTGTGGCGAATCTGATGTAGCTTAGAATTGTTGCTTAGCCATGTACTTAATAATTAAGTTGTAAGCTATGCTTGGCTGAGGATGATGGATACAGTTAGTAGATTCTTTGCAAATGCAAACTTGTCTTGTGCTACCAAAGTAAGTGTTCTGTTTGCTTTACAGACAATTTTTGGCTGGTGTCAATTCAACTTAATGAATTGCATATTTGAAATATGCATGTTAATAGCTGTTTGTATATGTAATGTTCCACAGGAACTAATCAACTTTATCTTGATATTATTATGCAGTCAGGTGACAACCTTTTGCCCCTAACATTTATCATGTTGTTATTGGCAAACTTAATTCCTAGCTGATTTCAAAAGCATATTTCTAGTGCTCCTGAGAACTAATGGACTTTCAACCGGATTACTCCTTTTTCCACACTTAGCTTTTATATATTTTTTCAATTTGAGAAGTCATTTATTAGTGTTTTAGAACGTAATTACGCTTTAGTTAACTTATGCTAATTACCTCAGCATGTGTAAAATTTGTTTTTTTGGTGAGGCATTGTGTCCCAAGGCTCATGCATCCAAGAAGGCTTTTTAGTAAATACCTTCAACGATGCACATTGCTTAAAACCTCTTGAATTGATGAGTTTCGGATATGCCAATTTGTCATTTTCCTACGAAAATTTGAATTGTAGTGTATGTTACACCAAGTTTATAAATTATCCACAATTCGCACGTAAAGTACATGAAACTTGGCCCTAGGCAATCCGTAACTTTTAGTGTTTGGTGCTCTTCTAGTTTCTTGAGATTTAACTTGTTCCTTGAATGCAGAAGCCTCCGGGCATGTAAAAATACCTTGTAGTCATACTTGCTTTAAGTTAGTGGAGTTTTATACTAATGATATTAGAAAAATTAAGATGTACCCATAACTAATATAATACAATCTTGCTGCAAATATTTAACCGACTAAAACTACTTTTGTTGACAAGGTTGATGTTTCCTTCATAAAATTTGTAAATCCTGCCTCTGGTTTTGAGCTCTGGGCTACCGTTGATAAAAGCATACTATACATATTTATTTAGGACTTCATCAGAACTTAGGGATAAATAGCATAAAGGGGAGTTCTTTTTTCCCCCTAAATTTTGAAACGACATTTTCATTGTAATTTGTAGAATCTGGACTATATGGTTTGACATGTGCCAAGCAGTGTTCTAAATGGCGGTCGACAGCGGTTAGGCGGGTTAGATATATGTGAGGCGGCATAGACGGACGTCTATCTTGTTAAAAACTGTAAATTTTATATAAAAAAACTGAAAGAACAGGAAATATCACGGATTATGGACGTTCTTTATTCTAATTTATAACTAATGTCAGTTGGGGGATCCAATTCCATATTCTGAACCAAATAAATTGTCAGTTTCAATATACTTGAAATTCTCGAAATTACAAAGAACTAACTTCAGCTTCTTTAGAATTTTACTTAGTGTTTACATATATAGGCATGATGTCATACACACATAGGCAAGATGCATTAGGCGGTAGACGGACTCTCTCTGCCGCGCATCCGTCTACCGCGGCTTACAACCTTGGCTCCAAGTCCCAACTATTCTCTATATAGAACATGTAATAAGCCTTATGTAAACCAACAACATGTTGGTGTTTTTCACTTAGCTTTGGGAGTTTTAGTCTCACATTGGAAAACCACCAATGTGTATATCTCAGTATATAGCTATCCTTAGTATTGGTATATGCACATGGGGTGGAGACCCATGTGGGTTGACTTTCCTAGAGGGATTAATTGTGAACTCCATTATGATAATCTTTGTTTTGTCACCACCTTTGGGAAAGTTTTTCTTAGGAGTTAAGCCATGAAGGGGCTTAGCGACTCGGGCAGGGGCTCAAGGGAGCAAAGTGGCGTTTTGTTGGCGCACTTTGCACTTAGCACGTCAGTATCGTCGCATGGTGCTCGTGCGCTCCTTTATGCGCGAGTTGCATGCATGGTTGCTAGCTCGGACGCATGTTTCTTGGCGCATGCGGCCAAAGCGCTATGCGTCTCGGCGCTATACGGCCAAGGCACTATGCGTCCAGGCTTTATGCGCCAGGGGTTATGCGGCCTGGCGTTATGCGGCCAGGCTATGCAGCCTGGGGCTATGCGACCTGACGCTATGCAGCCAGGTTTGGATGAGTGAGTCGCATGTGGAGGGGACATGATCTGCTTTAGACGGCGCATGCGGCGCATGATTTTCTGTGCCTTCCGGAATATGCGACGCATGCGGCACGAGCAGCTGTTTTCTGCGTTTGGCGGCGCTGTCTGCCGCGTGCAGTACAGCGTGTCAGGCGGCGGAGACGGCGCATGCGACTTTGACACCCAGATTTTGGGGATCTGGTCGGTCAGCGCATATGCGGCCTGGAGTTTCCTCAGGCCGCATAGGTGCTGTTTTTTTCTATATATAGAGGACCTCCTCTTACATTTGTGGAGAGAGAAAACAGATAGAAAATCGAGAACAACAGATCATATGCGACCCAGAGTCTCCCTCTCACATGGTGTTTTTCGAGTGTTTTTCGAAGGTGACATTAAGCGTTCCAGAAGTTCATTTGTGAACTTGTTGGTTCCTGGGGGCAGATCGTTTGTAGGGCGAATCTTGCTTTGAGCAACAGTGCCTTTGACTACCCCAACAAGAAGCTTTTCTTCAGCATTTTTTTGCTTCGTTCTTTCTTCTGCGAACGCAAAGAGAAGAACGTTTTACTTGTTGCTTGTTGTAATCTTCATTTTTTTCGAAGTCAGTTTGTAACATGTTCTTGGTTCGTGCTTCGTTGGAATCGAGAAATATCAGATGACGAACTCTTGTGTGAATCTCTGATCTCGAAGACAACTTGGGTTCCAGTAGAGAGTGGACCTTCGGGTCTCACTAGCAGCTCTGCAATGGTCCGCGTTCTATCATCTTTGATCCGTCTCGGGGCTAACAATCTCAAAGCAAGATCCGAAAAAAGATGTAGAATATCCGATCAAACCTTCTCGGCAAGAAGTTTTTACAAACTTGAGAAGATTGACGGGATACACTTCGAACATTTAGATAAGGGAAGGAGTCATTTGTAAAATGTTGAACGTGAGTTGTCGGAGCCTACCATTTCCCAGGATGGAGGAGTTAGCGTTTGAAGGACACGCATTCCAGTTGGTAGAAAGATTATAAGATGACCAAGGATTGCAGAGTTTGCACATGAAGACTCTTGCCGCATAAAGACTTGCTGCATGGTTGCGTAAGACAGTTCTTGGCGGTTGGCAAGACTTGGCCGCATGACAGTTTCTTGTCGCATGGAAGCGCATTGAAGGTCTTGGAGCATGGCAGAGCTGGCCGCATAGTGGTTTATGCTCATGGACATCTCTGCGCATGGCAAAACTGGCGCATGGTGGGCTTTGCGCATGAAGGTCACTGCTCTGGACAGGACTTAGCGCATGGCTGGAATTGGAGCTTGAGAGTAGAACCAGTTCGAACCAATATAGCAAGGTATAGCTAAAACTTGGTTTCTTTGATTACTTAACTTGGTTGCTATGATTGCACATGTTGAGTTATCAAGCATGGTTACTGACTGGTGGATAGACACTGGTGCATTCGGCCACGCATGCTCTGTGAAAGAGCAGTTCACCAAGAAAGAGCACTAATCTAAGAAGATCTTTATGGCAAACAAGTGTCAAGCAGAAGATCTAGGGATCAGGATTATGATTCTGGACTTCCGGCTTGAGAAAAAAATTGCTCTTATTGAGTTGTGACGCATCTGACTAAGACATGTCTTTTCCAACAAAGATGTCTAGTTCAGTGATATCTCTAAGATGTGGGGGTAAGGAGGTGGAGAGACGTGATGGCTGTGTTCAGACTTCAGACATAGGTAGTCAGGAAGCCGTTTAGACGGATGACTACAAGTACAGATCCTATGGAGTCAGATATCTGTGACTTCTATTCTCCACAAAGGGCCAGGATGAAGTTTATCAATTCTTTCTTCGACGATTTTTTGGGAAACGCGTTCGCGTATCTTCTCATAATCGAAGGATGAAGCGTTCGAGAACCTTAGGGACTTCAAGTTTGGAGCTGAGCGTCATATCGGTCAACAACTCACTAGACTCAGAAGTTATCAAGACGAAGGACATTGTTCTTTGGATTCACATGGTTCAGTTTAGAACATGGAATTGACTATGGAACATGCATCGTTCTTTGGATTCGCATGGTTCAGCCGAGAACATAGAATTGACTATGAAACATCTTCGTACTCTCCCAGTCCATTGAAGGTACAGATAGGAAGGACCAACAGTTGACAGTAATGGTGATTTCTATATTGTTGTACAAATGGCCTTCCATATAGTCTGTGGGAGAAGGTTGCACTTACGGTCATGTCCTTAGTACCGTTCGTCACTTCTGATGTAACTCTGGTTCAAAGTCAGATCCACATGAATATCGTTCGATTGTGGGGGTTTTCCGGAGACCGTATCATCAAGAGTTGTTGGCACTTCTGTAGAAGAAGACGTAGTCCAGGAAAGAGTTGTCTTTTAAGAGACAACATTTGAACCAGAACTCGAAGAACAGTCAGCTAGAAGAGTCAGGAGGTCGAAGGACCAAAGATGATATTATCACCTATCATATGGAGGTCATACATACCACTTACCAATGATGAGGCGATGAAGACCAGGGGACTCGATCTGCTGGGAGGAGGCAGTCCATGAAGAGATTGACCCCATAACAACACTTGAATGTTGTTTGCCTGAAGGAGCTAAACCTATCCGATGCTTATATATCTTTATTAGAAGAAAATGTAAGCAGACATAACAGTTGAGTTCAAGACTAGGCTTGTAGCCTAGGGGTTTTTTCAGATACATGGGACTGAGTTTTGTGGCACCTCGTTGAAGTGTCATATATCAGGATGATAATTGTTATAGCTGCTTTTCATAAGCTGATTGTTTATCAGATGAAGGGAAGACAACAAGTCTTGGAGGAAGACAGTCATGAGAGATTCACGGACAACAGTCAGAATTATTGTCATTTAGGTTTGAAGACAGTCTGAGGGTTGGTGATATCTTAAATACGGCCTGAACCAAATCCCAGGATATGGCAGCAGAAGTTTGACAAGTCATCTAGTCAAAGTTGTCGCAGGATCAGCGAGGCAGACAAGTGTGTGTACACAAAGTTCGTTGATAAGAAATGAGTCATCTTTTGTATCTATGTGGACGACTTGCTAAATTTCAGCTGTGGATATAGAACTGTCACTAGAACAAAGATGTCCTTGTGTCCAGACTCAGGACATGGGATTACGGATGTCATCCTAAGGATATAAGATAATCCGGATGCCAGGTGGGCTTGCTCAGTCACAAGCTCTCTGCATAAGAAGATTGGTCACACGCTTTGGTATCATGGTCGATACTCCTCAGGTGTAACATGAATATGAAGAATCCTAATCCAAGAAAAAGCATCAGGCAGTTGGTGTACTCGAGCATCATCAGGTGCATGATTCAAGCTGCGAGTACCACCGGGCCTGATATAGCTCTCGCTGTAGGGATGCTGAGTCAGTTCACGAACAATATCGTGTTGTTGAACACTGAAAGCTGTGAAGAGAGTCGTCAGTATTCTCAAGTAGACTCAGTAGTATATCCTGCACTATAACAATTATCCAGATATGATGGAAGGCTTCAGTGATGTCAATTGGTGCTTAGGAAAGAAGAGTGAAAGATCCACATGAGGACGTGACTTCTCCAGGAGTGGTGCTGCTATATCGTGGAAGTTGAAGAAGCAGTCTTTACTCTCAGAGTTCTATGCACTATCAGCTGCAGTATATAAAGCAGGGTGGCTCTGGAAGCTCTCAGATGATTTTCCTATGGTTTCGGGTGATACCGACATACTGTGAAAACCAGGAAGCTGCAGCGGTGACATCTATTCATCTCTTCAAGGGTTTGAAGAAAACTGTGTAGATAAAACACAGAACACTGAATGAGCGCAACTAGCGTGGATCATTACAGTAGTTAATGTTCGGAGCCAGGTGATTCTGGCGGATCCGTTCATGATAGGCCTCAAGGGCCAGTACAAAATACTGAATGAGCGCAGCTAGCGTGGATCATTACAGTGGCTAAAATATCGGAGTCAGGTGAATATGACAGATTCGTTCATAATAGGCCTCAAGCGCCAGCTGATAGTAAGAACTATAAAGGAGCGTAGTACTCCATGCTACCGTGGAGTGACACCACCATGAGGTACCTCGACTGGGTAAAGCCTTGGCTTCGGGCCATGTCAAAGCGGCAGTAGCACCGCATATAGTCAGAATCAACTACTATAAAGGAGCGTAGTACTCCATGTTACTGTGGGGTGACCACTATGAGGTACCTCGACAGGGTAAAGCCTTGGCTGCAAGCCATGTCACAGCGGCAGTAACACCGCACATAGTCAAGGACACAACAAATATGGGCTTGGAAGACCTCTGGTATTGCGTCTCTGCAATCCTACCATTTAGTTTTATGCTATTGGTTCAAAGAAAAATCTACCAGGCATCTAGCTATTGGTTCAAGGGAGGACCATTGGCCAGGAGAATATCAGGTACAGTGGGTAGTCCTCAGGGACATTGTGAGATACGTACCCGGAACCACTGTGGTCTACTATTTGTTCTTGATCAGGACATATCCTGGAAGGATGGCTTTGACGCCTTAATGAGTTCTCGAGCAGAGTGAATGTCCGGCGTGCGTTGCAGGAAGCACGAGTAGTTTCAGCACTACAAGAGACTTATATCCTATGCTATAATGACGTGACACCACACGAGGGAGTGAACCTCGACTTCGGGTCATGTCACAGCGGCGGTAGCACCGCACATAGGCAGGTAGCTTAATGCTGAAAAGAGATAAGAGAGTGGTAGTACAACACTACAAAGAGGCCTGTGACCTCATGCTACAGTGGGTGACACCACATGGGGGAGTGAACCTCGACTTCGAGCCATGTCACAACAGCGTAGCACCGCACGGAAGCAAAAGGCTTCATGCTGGGAGGTAGTACAACACTACTAAGAGGCCTGTGACCTCATGCTACAGTGAGTGACACCACATGAGGGAGTGAACCTCGGCTTTAAGCCATGTCACAGCGGCGTAGCACCGCACGGGAGCGCAAGGCTCCATGTTGTGTGTAGTAAGTAGTAACGATAGTCTAAGAGGCATGTGTCCTCATGCTACAGTGGTATGACACCACAAGAGGGGGATGCTTGGTCTTGGGCGGCCATGTCATGCGGCATAGCACCGCACAGAAGCGCAAGGCTTCATGCCGGATAATAAACTCTCTATAGTGGAAGAACTCACCTATGTGTATGGATAGAGATGTAGGCCGTCTCTTGAGGGAAAGCTTGTAGACGCCCAAGATACATACACTGAGACCAGGTCACCCCATGGCCTTTAACGTGCGACCGGATGGCATAGCTGAGGTCATTGTCTGAGTGGGAAGGATAACAACTATGGTACATAATTCAAGGTGTCGTCCATTCTTGTATCGTACTGTTGTTTGACCAATGCGGGAAGATTCAAGTCGTCGACGACATCTATCATAATGCATGATGACAGTCACTGTGAGGAACACTCAACCATATATTGTGATATATGTGGGGGATTGTTGGTGTTTTCCACTTAGCTTTGGGAGTTTTAGTCCCACATTGGAAAACCACAAATGTGTATATGTCAATATATAGTTATGCTTAGTATTGCTATATGCACATGGGGTGGAGGTCCATGTGGATTGACTTTCCTAGAGGGATTAAGTGTGAACCCCATTATGACAATCTTTGTTTTGTCACCATCTTTCGGAAAGTTTTCCTTAGAGGCTAAGCCTTGAAGGGGCTTTCGAACTCGGGCACGGGCGCAAAGTGGCGCTTTGTTGACGTACATTGTATTTAGCACGTTAGCATCGTCGCATGACGCTCGTGCGCTCCTTTATGCTCGAGTTGCATGCACGGTTGCTAGCTCGAGCGCTATATGGCCAAAGCGCTATGCGTCCAGGCGTTATGCGGCCAGGGGCTATGCGGCCAGTGTCTTTGTGGCCAGACGCTCTGCGGCCTGGGGTTATGCGGCCAGGTTTGGATGAGCGAGTCGCATGTGGAGGCGACAGGGTCTGCTTTAGGCGACGCATGCGGCGCATAATTTTCTGTGCCTTCCGGAATATGCGGCACGAGCGGCTGCTTTCCGCATTTGGCGGCGCTGTCTGCCTCGTGCTGTACAACGTGTCAGGCGGTGAAGACGAGGCATGCGGCGAGGGCGGCGCATGCGGCTCTAACACCCAGATTTTGGGGATCTGGTCGGTCAGCGCAAATGCGGCCTGGAGGCCGCATAGGTGCTGTTTTCCTTTATATATAGAGGACCTCTTACATTTGAGGAGAGAGAAAACAGATGAAAAACTGAGAACACCAGATCATATACGTCCCAGAGTCTCCCTAATACATGGTGTTTTCCGATTGTTTTTCGAATGTGGCATTGAGCGTTCCAGAAGTTCATTTGTGAACTTGCTGGTTCCTGGGGGCATGTCGTATGTACTGCGAATCTTGCTTTGAGCAACAGTGATTTTGACCACCCCAGTAAGGAGCTTTTCTTCAGCATTTTTCTTTGCTTCGTTCTTTCTCATTGTAGCGTCTGCGAACGCAAAAAAAGGGAAGAACGTTTTACTTGTTGCTTGTTGTAATCTTCATTTTCTTCGAAGTCAGTTTGTAACATGTTCTTGGTTCGTGCTTCGTTGGAATCGAGAAATATCAGATGATGAACTCTTGTGTGAACCTCTGATCTCGAAGACAACTTGGGTTCCAGTAGGGAGCGAACCTTCGGATCTCGTTAGCAGCTCTGCTATGACCCGCGTTCTGCCATCTCTGATCCGTCTCGGGAGTAACACAGCATCCATCTTGGACAATTCTTAAGCCTTATGTAAATCTGCAGCATCCATCTGGGACAATTCTTAGCTACTGCAAGCATCTATAAGCATCTGGCGTTGCTACGTGAAGTAGCTATTTGCGATTAACGAAATTCCACTAGAGTATCACGATTCATAGCATCATTCCAAATTCTTGTTGTCTACCTCAATTAGGCTGTGCCAGTGACTTCGATCATCTTTAGCTATTCTTTATTTTTAGATTTTTTTTTTGTTCATTCAGTAACTGCTAGCCCACCATGAACTGAAATTTGGTGATCTCCAGCAACTCAAGGATTGAATTTTCAGTATGGAATGCTGCCCAATATTTACCAAAGTCTCTAATCAAAAGTCTGCCCAAGAACTGATAGGCTAAACAAAACCTCGTCTGTATTCCCAAATACACATCACAGGGACATCCAATTCCCTCTATTTACATATACAGAGAATTTTCTTATTCATAGAACACATAAAGAGGTACTAGTCTCTCACAGCAATAGCCTGCCTCTGGCATAGTAGCAGTAAAGAGCAAATATCAAATGTCTCAGCAAGTAGTCCAGAGGAAGGCACCCATGGCGAAGCTCCTCTTCTGTTCGAGGTCTCCGGTCACAGGCAGCCCGTACTCTGTAAAGAGGCAGTCGAGCTTCCACTCCGGCATCTTCTCGTAGTCTGCCTGTGTGTACCTCGGGTAGTTCACCGGCATCTGGAATCCGCTGCAGGTACCGCACCTCTCGCTCTGCTGTTTCCCCTGTCCGTTTGCTGTAGGCAAGTCTTGTACCCTCATCGACTCCATTCTTCCTTTCTCACTCTCACTCACTTTGTTTTGTGTGTTTTTTGTCTGTCTATTTGTGTTTACTTGCATTAGCCTTTATAGGCAGAGATAAGTGGAGTATAAGAAACTGTGTGCTGGGAACATAGCGTGCAATGCACAGACAATGGACAAACCGTGTTTCGCTAATACGTGCGGAATTGTTATTGGGTTGATGCTAATTTCGTCATTAATCTTCACGCCTGAGACATCAGAATCAACAATGCTTTTTGTTTCTCTCGTTGCAAGAGGGGCCCAAAATTGCTGAAGTGGTAATGCTTATTTAAGCTTTTGATTAATTAATTATATCGAATGCCTGTTGCTGCTTATCCTTTAATCAGCTTAGATTTGGACTTCCTTTGTCGGTTTTGGTAATGGCATCTTTGTGGGAATTCTTGTCAGGGTAACGCTATCTTGGCTTAGGATATTTTTCTTGCAAATGGACGAGTGCTCTCTCTAATATCTAATGTGATTATTATTATTTTAATTGTTTTTTAATGTAAACTTGTACTTATTTGTTGAGCTATAGTGGGATGGATATGCATGCATCTCTTGTTGGGTCGGCACAATTTTAAAAAGAGACCATCACAAATTGCAAAAGAAGTCTTTTTGGGCATTGGGCGGGAAAGTACGTAGGGGGGGTCTTGGCCGGAGACAGTTTAGGACCCAAAGACCATGCATCTCTCTTTATTGGGTCGGCACAATTTAAAAAAGAGACCATAACAAATTGCAAAAGAAGTCTTTTTGGGCATTGGGCGGGAAAGTACGCAGGGGCTGTCTTGGCCCGGATAGATTGTCGTGCGAGACGGTTTAGGACCCAAAAGCTAAATAGACACTAACATGAATCATTATGTTCTATAGACCACCCTTAACTTGAAATAGTTGTGGTGTAGTGGTTATATTATTCTTATATAATAGAGGTACTTCATTCAATTTTTGGAGGCAATAAATTTTTTTTGTTATATTTACTTTTATTTTAGTTATAATTTTTTTTTTTTTTTGTATTATGTATCATATATGGGGGCCTATTTCGAAAGTTTGTCTCGGGTCCGTGGAAGTACCGTCACCTATAATGAGTTTATCTTGCCTAGGTTAATTTGTATCGCAGTAGATATGGACTACACCATAGTAAGGCTCTCTACCTAAGCCCGTTAGTCTAATTTCTTTATTTTATTACCTTTTTTGCATATACTTCTCTAATTTATTTGTTTTTCTCTATACTAAATTATTTGCTTACATTTGGTTAATTTATATTAATCTTAATTCTTGGACCCTGTTTAGGTTTGTCACGGTTTAAGTTTTGAATTTATTCATATATATATATTTTAGGATATTATTTCGTACAACTCCAAAACGGACAGAACCAAAAAATTCGAGTTTGGGTGGGCTAAGGTATTAGCTGACTCATATGAAGAAGAAAAAAATATAGAGAAAAAATTTGGGATCATTATTGGGATGGAAGTTACAACACATTGGGACCGAGAACATTCAACTTCAATTGTCTCTATCTATTTCTGTCATAGACTGAACAAGAACACCATTGAAATTGTCAAAGGACTGGAGCCAGCCCAAGTGTGGTTCCGGCCTTGACCATAGTGAGCAGGAGAGTGGTTCAATTAAGTGATTATGATTTTAATTGTTTTTAATGTAAACTTGTACTTATTTGTTGAGCTAGTGGGATGGTTATGCATGTCTCTTTGTTCCATGGCGTAATTTTAAGAAAAAGACCATCACAAATTCCACAAGGCAGTCTTTCTGGGCATTGGGGAAGTTAGGTCACCTATAATGAGTTTATCTTGCCTAGGTTACTTTGAACACAAATTTGCATCGCATTAGATATGGACTCCCAACGCATTTAGTAAGGCTCTCCACCTAAGCCCATTAGTCTAATTTCTTTGTTTTTATTACCTTTTATTTGCATATAAATTATCTAATTTGTTTGTTTTTCTCCATTCTAAATTATCATTAAAGTTTGTAAATAGTTGATTTAATTGCTTACATTTGGTTGATTTATATTAATCTATTGGTTAGGTTCGTCACGGTTTTAGTTTTGATTTTTTTTCCATATATATTTTAGAATATTATTTTGTACGGGCTTCAAAATAACCCGAAATTCATGCTGGAATGGAAGGGAATGTGAGCTGGGGTGGACTGGAGTGTGAGCTGACTGTTAGAAAAAAAAATGGTTTAAATTTTAACTTGATACTCTCAACTATTCAAATCAATCTGATATACTAAACTTTAAAACTTGACAAGTTAGTACCATCAACTATTGAATATTTTTATGTTGATATCCTTCACCAGTCGGGATTAACTTTAAAATACACTGCCAAAATATCCCTTCCTTTTGTACCACCCTCGGCTGCACCATCCCTCTACGCCCATCCCATAGGAAACATATACCACCCCGCCCCCCTCTCCCCGCGCGCACACACACATACACACACACAAGCGCAGGTGGAGAGGAATGGTTGAGGGCAATTTGGTCAATTAATATTTGCGGTTAATACTATTAGGATATTAAGTTGGAAAATTTACTGTAGCGAAATAAATTTATATTAAATTCATGCAAACGAAACAAGTTTGCAAAATTTTAAAAAAAAAAGCCAGAGTCCGCCAACAGTGTTGGTGGAAAACACAACTGCTGTACACGTACGCAGCAAAAAAGTAAAAAAAAAATTAATGTGGGCCCCACGGCCAATTTTCGGCAACTGTGTTGGCTGAAATTGGTGGGGGGCCAATTTCAGCCAACACAGTTGGCGAAAATTGGTCGTGGGGCCCATAATTTAATTTTTTGGTTTTGTTTGGTTTGGTTTGTTTGCTTAGTTTGTTTGTTTGGTTTATTTTAATTAGTTATGTTTTTGTTTTATTTATTTAGTTTTGTTTTGTAATTAGATTTAAGAAAATTTATTTTAACAAAATAAAATTAAAATTAATTAATTGGAAATAAATATTTAGAAATATTTTTTTCGAAAATTTATTTCCAAAGCATCAAAATTTGTATAAATTCCATCTAAAACATAAAAGTTTAAAAAATTACGAAAAAAAATATCAATATCAATTGGACGTTTATATTTATAAATATTATATTTTTATCGTTAATTTTTTCGTCGTTAACAGACGTTAAAATAATAATAATAATAATAATCTGCCGTAAGAATATTACGTCTGCCGTCGAGCAGATTTAGAGCGGCCATAACTACTTGTTTTAAAATCGTTTTTCGTTAAATAATAAGTTGATTTGTATGTTTTCGACGAGAGTTACACAAATCGTGTAGAAAAAAAATTTATCGGAAGCAAGAGGCACATGTTACATGCAAAAATATTAAATATAAAACTTTAAATTATCATAACTTTTGACTGAGAGATCGAAACAAGCTCCAGTTTGTGCCAAAATGACCGTATCGAAAAGTATTACGGGATAAACAGTTTCATCGTTTTATGGACTTCCAAAATTTTCAGAATCGCAAAAAAATGATGTTTCGACCTCCAAATTTTATTTTCGGTCTTTTTTTCGAATATTTAAAATTTACTGTAGCGAAATTAATTTATATTAGGTGTGGGGGCCGTAAAACGATAAAAAGATAACTAAATAATTACATAAATATCTTGCGATTCTGAAAATTTTCGAAAATAAATTACAAAAGTTATTTAGTTATCTTGCAATTAAAAATATATTGGAAAAATTTGGAGAATCCAATACAAAATAAATTAAAAAAGACCTAAATATCTTGCAATTAAAAAAGACCCAATATAAAAAGATAAAAAAGACCCAATATAAAATAAATTAAAAAAGTTATTTAGTTATCTTTCCAATTAATTTATTTTAATTTTATTTCGTTAAAATAAATTTTCTTAAATCTAATTACAAAACAAAATTAAATAAATAAAACAAAAATATAACTAATTAAAATAAACCAACCAATCAAACCAAACTAAGCAAACAAACCAAACCAAACAAAACCAATAAAATAAACCGTGGGTCTCACGGCCAATTTCTGCCAACTGTGTTGGCTGAAATTGGCCCCCACCAATTTCAGCCAACACATTTGGCGGAAATTGGCCGTGGGGCCCACATTATTATTATTTTTTTTTTGCTGCGTACGTGTACAACAGTTATGTTTTCCGCCAACACTGTTGGCGAATTCTGCCTTTTTTTTTCAAAATTTTGCAAACTTGTTTCGTTTGCATGAATTTAGTATAAATTTATTTTGCTACAGTAATTTTTCTGATTTTAAAAGTTTACGGTATTAAGTTGAAAAACTTTAGCAGTTAAGGATATCGAGTTAAAATTTAGCCGAATATATATATAAAAATTTTCTTTGAGGGTGGGCTGAAGCCTACCCCAGCCCAAGTATGGTTCCGCACAGGACCATAGTGAGAAGGAGGGTGGTTCAATTAAGTGTGATAGGTATCATTGTATATAATTATATCTAAATCTAATCCCTCCACCGTCCGGAATTACAATTTTGATCTATAATTGGGACTTTGGTTCTCCACTCAAAAGTTTGCAACTTTCTAGATCAACCCACAAATTGCTTCTTTTGTGACAAGTCTAATTTATTGGATATTCAATAATGGAACCAAGTGATCATACTTCCAACTTCATAATGCAAGATATTTATGAGCTGCAGCCCTAATTGACAAGTTGAGTCCAGAACAAACTAGCCGTTTGGTCCTATCATTTTCTTCATCATTTATTCCTTCTCCAACCAAAAGCCTCTGTTTTCTCAACTATAAAAGGATTCCCTGGTGAGCATGGGATTCCAAAGAAGAAGATGAGTGCAGGTGGCATGAGCAATGCAAGGCCCATGGCCAACGGCCATGGGAGCCAGCATGGCCATGGGAGCCAAAATGGCAAGGAGAGGAGGCAAATCAGCTGCTTCCAGATGCCGCTTCACTACCCGCGCTACTCAAGGGAAGACTACGAGAAGATGCCCGAGTGGAGGCTCGATTGCCTGCTTGCCGAGTATGGGCTCCCGGTGACTGGGGGCGTCGAGGAGAAGAGGAAGTTCGCCATGGGTGCATTCCTTTGGCAATAAGTTTCTACAAACGAGTTTGTTATATATATTGATACACCAGGTGGCCATAATATGAGACCACTCGAGAATATATATATATATATATATATATATATATATATATATATATGGGGTGACTTAGAAGTTAATATAGATTGGGGTTTATGATGATTGATATAATGCGTCGTCGGAGTACTATTACTGCTTTATGGAAACCTAGAGGGACTTGTACAGAATTTTCCCTAAATTAATAAAGTGTGTGGTTTGCTTGCTTAACAGTGCTTCCTTAATGAGCAGATGTTATCTCCTCTATAAACTCATTACAAGAGAGGATCCAAATTCTTTAGTTTTCAAGCTTAACATATAGCAGGAACAAAGTTGTGCAAACTCATCTTGTTTGTGTCAATCAAATTCTATTATTGAGTGTTTCAAGTGTGTGATTTTTTTTTTTCTCTGTCGTATCCAACACGTGTATATTAGCTAAAATATGTGATATTTTTTTGTGACTTTTTGACATATTGGTCTATAATCGATATTTAGCCATCCTTTGGTTCATGGAACTCAAGGAACTTAAAAGTCAAATTTTCATAGTGCCCTAATTTTTTTTTATTTTTTGGTTTGGTTAGCATACTAATGGGACATGGATCCCTATTTTTAGGATTTTGTCGCGAAGTCCACATAAGATTGTATCATTCTTCAAGTTCCTGCACATAATATGCATTAGGACTCTGCAAATTTAGGCAGAATCGATTGATTTTTAACTGAATTCGGACTGGTCGGTTGAGTTTTCTTAATAACCAAACGTTTTGGTTCAGTCAATAGATTGATAATATCAAAAATTGATGAAATCGAACCAAATCGATAGACCAAACCTATAGACCTTATGTATTTTTATTAATTTGTTTTGTTGTTTGTTATTTTTATTGTTAAAGTTTGTGAGTTTCTTGGATGTTGCAATGCAATATCATGATCTCTAACAAACAAGGTGTTTCTAAGAGATACATACAGGTGTATTAAAACTTCACGTCACTGGTAGTGGTGTAAACATATTAAGAAGTTCGTAGAAATTTTTTTTTTGATATAGCACACATATATCCTTTTCAAAATTTCAGATTTGATGATGTTGGCTCATTTCATTTAGTTATTCTCCTTACTTTTGAGATGGGTCTTGGAGAATATAACTGCTATGCTATAAAATCATGCATTAAGAAATGGACTCTGAACTTGTAAATTAATAGCAGATTATCCATTTTCAGCATTTGTGGTATTTAAGTGGGATATAAACTACATGGGACTACGGCAGAACCTAGAGAACTTTGAATGTCATTATAATCCTCCCCCAGCCAAATCGGACTAAGTCAATCGATTTTAAAATTGAATCAACCAGTTAGTTGTTTGATTTGACTGTTATTATTTTATAACCGAATAATATCGATTTGACTGCAGTTGTGACCAAATAAGTGACCACCGAATAATGTCCTAATATGCATGGGATTATGGTAGAATCTAGAGAACTTTGAATATCATTATAATCCTCCCCCAGCCAAATCGGACTAAGTTAATCGGTTTTAAAATTGAATCGACCAGTTAGTTGGTTTGACTCGGCTGTCATTATTTGTCATGCCCCGAATCCAGAATATTGGAGAGCGGGGGTTGAAAAACCAGCTACGTATACCAGAGTACCCCAGTACCCCGAGACACGGTCATGGTTGTGAATAGACATGGGGGGTTAATCACTACAAGCCATCAGTCATCCTAGGTCAAGCAATCCTAGTGTCTCAATCACAAGTAGAAAATCACAATGTACAAGAAAATATGATCATCAGAAGCAAAATAGTAAAGCTTCCCAAACCATATATACATAGCTAATCATGAAACCAGTAATACAAAATGAACAACTAGCAAGAGTGTAAGTCATATATGATCAACTCTAGCTATAGTCTAGAATATGGTAATCATGACATGCCCAGTAGGCGATATATCAAGTCCAAAACACGAGCTAACAGGTGCTCGGGACTAAACACCACAAAAGAATATGTACAATAAGTGGGAGAACCAAGTAGGAATCCACTCAATCGGTCTGGTGCTCCGTGTGGTCACTATCCTCGAAAATAGACGAAAGATCCTTTGGCTCTGCTACCGGATCTGGTCAAGCAAAACCAGTGGGGTCAGACCTCAAATAGCAAGTACCACAAAGGAGGCCAAACCAATGAACTAAAATCAGCAATACAACAAAGAGCTATAATATCCTAAGCAATAAGTAACTACCATGTAATATGTAAAGTGTATTGGGAAACAGGAAAATAAACGAAAAACATGTAAAAAATATTGGGCATGTGACATGTACGGGATCATGCAAGGTAAACATATACGGGATCATGCAAGGTGAACATAAACATATAAATAAACTGGTACATGTAGCATATACAATTAACTGGGCAATAAAAATAAACGAGAGAAGAAATAGTATCGAGTCAGGATCACAGCAAGAAAAACATATAAGGAACAATGCATATATAAAGTAAAATAGCATACAAGACAATAGACCAGAGTGCACTGCGACGGGTCACTGTCAAGCAAGCAAGCAATATAAAACAAGACAATACATGGACTCCATCCATCAATCACGGCCAAGCAAGAAGTTCGGCTTGCTATGTTAGCTAACTAGGGTGATCATATGTCCTAATTACTAACAAATGTTATTGAGAATTTTCGTACGGTCGCATGCCCTATAGACTATCCAAGCTACCCAAACGTCGGACGATAGTAAAGTAAATAATAATGAATACACCACCCCCAGGAGAGATGTGCACCTAATCCAAGTCACACAAAGGTGAACCTGAGTAAGTTAGTACGGTATGCCCCACATGACGGTGAGATGGAAATGTGCACTACTCGACGGCATGCTACAAGTCCATCTATCAGTAAAATATTGTCGGGGTACCAGACTGCATGCAACCAGGAGATCCTCCCCCAATGCTCTAATCATTTAAGCTAGTTATTAACCTTAGCAGTTTATTTCAGGATTTCGGGTGTGACATTCCGCAGAATCCATCCCAGACATGATGCTCCCCGCATGGATGAACTAGACAAGACAATATTTTGGCAAGCACAAGCACAAGACTATACGGGAATACAACCAAACGATTATAGGCATGACGAGCGTACGCTATAACAAGCCACAACAAGTAATATACGAGACATGTGTATAATGGGTATGAGGCCCAAACTATACCGGTACTGGTACAACACAGATGTATAATGGGTAGGTGTCCCCAAAGCTATACACGACATGTGTATATGGGTAAGTAGCCCCAAAACTAAACATGATGTCAAGCCAAGACTGGTACAAGCAATGCACAAGAGTGCACCACGACGGGTCACTATCAAGAATGTACAAGACAAGTGTATAATGGGTATGTGTTCCAAACTATACATAAAGTCGGGACTGGGTATAATGGGTAGGTGTCCCAAACTATACCGGGACGGGTGTATAATGGGTAGGTGTCACAAACTATAGATGAAGCCGAGACTGGATGGGTAAACACAATAGACAAGTGGAGCCAAAAAACCAATAAAACATCTACATGCAATATGCGCACAAATGCCAATCGAAAAATAACAAAAAGTACAATAAAAAAATAAAACGCATGCAAAAGAGTACATGATCGATATACCGTCGTTATACTACAGCATACCTTCGGTATGCCATCCATGACAAATCTAGGAAGACAAGAAGAACGAGTCAGGGCAATCGGTATACCGTCGGTATATTCCAGTATACCGTTGGTATACTCTAGTATACCGTCTGTATGCCAGTCTAGAGAGAGCAAAAACACAACAAGTTTTGGATTCCAACAAATCAGTATACCGTCGGTATACTACAGTATACCGTCGGTACGTCGGTCCAAGTCGCAGCAGGTTCTAGGATTCCAAGTCGAGCCAAATCGGTATACCGTCGGTATATACCAGTATACCGTCGGTATGCCGATCCCATAGGCAATTCTAGGGAAAGTCAATTCAAGACGAGTATTTCGGAACTGAAATTATGTTACGAAACTTAACATAAAATGGTCTAACAAGATTTCAAGTCTAATGGTAAGTCTCATATAGCATATATACTAAGTCTCATGGCAATCACTCTGGTTATCATTTCCAACACCGAGTTACCTAATTAGTAAATATCAGAATTTGTACCGAAAAAGTCGAAACAAGCTAAAAATCAATTTCTGAAACTAGTCCATGATGAGAAATCACTATAGAAACATATTTAACAAACCACTAGCATGTAATTCTAAGCATAAACTACCAAGAAAATTGAAAACTACAGTAAAGTAAAGTCACTCAAGATTTTGACAAGATGTACTTGCCTCTAGTCAAGCTCCTAGCCTTAACCTTCAACTCCACCACCAAGAGGGGTTCAGAAACTACACTCTTAGGCCTCAAGACCAAGCTCCTAGCTCCCGCGAGAAATGGAAAGGAAATGAAGAAGTGAAGAAAGAAAGAAAAGAGAGAGGAGAGAGAAAATTAATTCATATATATATATATATATATATATATATATATATATATATATATATATATATATATATAAGAGATGATTTAATCATGATCGTCCGATCCGCCTTGTCAGTGATCCAAGTCACGAGATCAAATCAATCTCGACCACTCAAAATAAAACCAAGAAACCAATGGATAATAGAAAGTATCAAATACTATTCACGAAAATATTTTATGAAAATATCTTAAAAATATCTCAAAATATCTCAAAAGCAAAATAAATATCTGTCGAACGGTATGCCGGAATATACCGGCGATATGCCAGTCGGGTAGTAAAGTTTCAAATTTGAGAAAATTTTAATATTCCACGAGATCCAATACAATACAGTACATACTATAAAATACATATCCATATACCAATACGGATACAGTGAGACAAGTCTCACAACTCTTCCCACCTTAGAAAATTTTTGTCTTCGAAATTTTAGTAAGGCTCTAAATCCAACAATAAAAATCTAGGCAAGCATGATATCACGAACTGGGTAAGAACTCATATAACCATGAAATCCTAACATTTGACGGGAACTTGAAATATAAAAGCAATTACAAGCTACAACAAATAACAATCACACACAAGCTAGGATAAGATACGGAGGTGTCACGCCCCGCTCCCAAAATACTAGATAAATACGATGACTGACATGGCCAACCATACCTTACAGAATACCGAAGTAAGCCGCAATGTACTAAGGTTGTCTAGAAGACATATGGGTGGAGTCTAGCATACTATGACTTCAGTCATAAAAGCCGACAAATCCTAGTATCTTAATCTATCAACATTAAGTATAAGAGTATATCATATATGAAAGTAAAAATGCGTCCCAAATTACATACCACATATGATCATGAAGCTAGTGAATACAAAATGCTTCACTAGCAGAGTATAATTATACATGATCAAATATACCAGCCATGGTCTAATATATACATTATGTTGACCGAAGTCAGAGAAATGATCTCAAAATAAGGGGCTAACACTGCCTCTTTGCTAAAATACCACAGAAAAGAAATAACACTACGAGGGATGGAGGAAGGAAACCCACTTGCACTCTTCGGCCGCAGTCCTACGAGTGCGAGCCATCTTGCTGGAAGTACGGTAGACCCTGGTTCTCCTCGGGGTAATATGGCCATACAAAATCAGTGGGGTCAGAACCCCAAGCAACAAGTACCACAAAGGATCTCAAGGTGATAGACCAAACATATCACAACATACAATAGAAAAGAGACATAAAAAAATAAATGCGATCGAGACTTGTACGGTACCAATGTACTTGTCTCAAGAATATAACTGAAAAAACTGATAACAAGTGCTATAAAGAAAAGTAAGGCGACGAGCGGCAAGAGGGCATAGGAACTACTCTGGATCGGGACCACAACCCTTAAATCAAATAAGGACCGGGGTTGCAGACATTCACCCGAGCAGAACTTAGCACCCTAACCATGTGCTGAAAGAATGAATTAAAATGGCGAGCTTAACGAATAGACAAACATTTATTGCACGACCAACCATGCCTACTGCTTGCTATAATTAACTAACTAGGGTTATCACAAACCTAGTTACTAACAAAATGTATGCTTTGAAGAATATTGGTACCACCGATACTGCAGCCAACCCGGATGGCCAAGGATACGCTGGTCGAGTAAACTTAAATGCACATTCACACCACTACAACATAACTTGTTACTCTTTCATAAACAAAAAATTGAACTTGTAAGCATAAACTTAAACTTGTGATCATAAACTTGCTTTATAAACATAAACTTGTCTTGTAACATAAACTTGTATATAAACTTGTCTTGTAAGTGCCGCAACACGCGTAAACTTGGTCAGTCATGGAGCCCTTGTCTAGCAGGGTTATTTCATGCTGTATGGGACCCTTAGAGATTGGGGTAGCCGGTAGCACAATATTCTTCCTTCCCAATGATCTAGGTAAATCTTATCTTGTTTAAATTATTACTAAATTATTTCAAGTTCTCGAGTCGTGGACACATGAGAACTTTCCTAGAATGACGAGTCACAAGTACGAGCTTTTCACGAGCTATCGTATTCGCGGCAATACTCAAACTCGATTACCCGATGCCGAATGCAATAGATTTTCATACACAAACATTTATGAACTTGTACATAAACTTGTCTCGTGAACTTCAAGAAAAACTTGTCTAGTAATATAAATTTGTATCATCATAAGAAAGAACACAACAATAATCACTAAAAGGAGTTATTAAATAGACATAATTAAAAGAAAGACAAAATGCGTACAAGGATTCCTGGCCGTATGGATCCACTGGCCGCATGCACCCACTTGCCGCATGGACTCACTGGCCGCATGGGTGTTTCCTTTGGACTTAGCAAATTTCTCATTCATTCAGCGAGTGAATACACAAGGAGTTCAAGGACTTAGTTCCAGAACACTTTGTGTAGTAAACAGTCATGCATCCAACAAGATGGACGCATGCTGGTTGGCTATGCGGCAAAGAGTCCAGGCCGCATAGAGGTCAAGCCGCATAGAACTCTCGATCGCATATGATGTTGGTCTCATGAGGACTTCGTCTTCTCCAAACAGCAGGTTCAGCCATGGCGGAAACTCCAAAAACCCAAAAAATATTTTTTTTCATAATTTTTTTATTTTAACTCCGAATTAAGTGAATCGAAAGCCAAAATGCTCGAAATGAAGTGCTCCATCAACCACAAAATCTATTTTTTTTCTAAAATATCATATTTTATTAGATCAAAACCACAAAAAATACATGGAACCCATGAAAATCCTAATCTTCAAATTTAGATCTACTTAAATATACTCATCAAAGTCCAAAACTCCAAGAACTAAACATGATCAGCAACTCAATAAAAATATTTTCCATCAAATATATTTTTTAAAACAACATATATATAAAAATTCAAAAATCAAGGCTTCATCATTGAGCAAGATGTACTTGCCTTGGGTGGCTCCTAGTCTCTACCTCTCACGGTCCAAGTCACAGCAACTTCTCCCTAGGACTAGGGTTGGCTAGATGGAGCTTGAAGGAAAGGAGGAAGAAGGAAGCAAGAAGAGTAAAATGAGGAAAATGAGTGAGAAAAGAGAAAATACTCATATATATATATATATACTAAGAGGAGAGGAATGTGGTTTAGTCATGGGTTCAATCAAATAAACCGAATCAAGTGTCCATTCTACATGCGGGTACTAAACCGGATCTATGGCAATGCCAATGGATATTCTACTGGTCTCGGATAGCCTCTCTCAAAAATATAAATACATTAACAGAAAAAATTAAATTCTAGAAATTCAAGAAATATCAAATCTGAAATCAGGTGTGACAGGAGGACACGAAATAAGTATACCTCCTGAGTCGAACAAATGCGGATAACGAGCACGAATATCATCCTCGCACTCCCACATCGACTCACTCGGTGAGCGATGACCCCAAGAAACTCGAACTAGTCGGAGAGTCCGGTTCTTGAGAACCTTCTCCCTCCGGTACAAAATAGATACAGGCCTCTCCTCATACGATAAGTCGGTACCAACGACCAACTTTGAATGATCTAGAATATGGATCAGATCCAAAATATTCTGACGCAATTGATATATGTGAAAGATATCATGTACCTCACGAAGCGACGACGAAAGAGCTAATCTATAAGAGATATCTCCAACGCGCTCGAGAATATCGAACAAACCGATAAATCTTGGACTAAGCTTTTCTCGTACTCCAAATCTGATAACTCCACGGGTAGGCAAAATCTTGAAAAATACGTGGTCCCCGACAAAGAACTCAAGATATCGCCGATGCAAATCTGCCCAATGTCGCTGACGATCCGGAGCTACTCTGAGATGCTCTATGATTTGTCTGATAATCTCAACTGACTGAGCTATCATCTCGGGCCCGAGCATCTGTCTCTCGCCAATATCATCCCAAGCTAATGGTGATCTGCATCTTCTACCATAAAATGCCTCAAAGGGTGGCATCTGAATGCTCCTCTGGAAGCTATTGTTGTAGGAGAACTCTACCAAGTCCAAGTGATCATCCTAGGACCCACCGAATTCTAGTATACATGACCGAAGCATATCCTCTAAAGTCTGAATCGTATGTTCTGACTGACCATCTGTCTGCAGATGGTATGCTGAACTGAGCCTCAAGATGGTGTCCAAACTCTACTGAAGGCTCTGCCAGAAATGGAAAGTAAATCTGGAATCCCTTTCTGAGATTATGCTAACTGGCACTCCATACAATTTGACAATCTGACTCATATATATCTCGGCTAAATGCTCAATAGACTGACCAACTCTGAAAGGTAGAAAGTGAGCAACCTTCGTAAGTCGATCTACTATTACCTAAATGGCGTCTCTACCAGGAGGGGATCTAGGAAGACCGGTCACAAAGTCCATAGTAATATGCTCCAATCTCCACTCCGGTATCGGTAAAGGCTGAAGTAACCCGACTTGTCTCTGATGCTCAACCTTAACTTGCTGACAGACTAAACACCGAGAGGCAAATCGTGCTATCTCCCTGTTCCTCCCATTCCACCAGAAGTGTTATCGAATATCATGGTACATCTTCCTCCCTCATGGATGAACAGAGTACTAAGAACCGTGGGCCTTTGACATAATCTCGTGCCGGATATCTCTGCTTGGCACACAAAGTCGACCCCCGAACCTGAGATTTCCATCCTCGTGAATGCTCAACTCTGCTCGACGTCCTGCCTCACACTCTGCCCTAGTCGCTGAAGCCTGACATCACTTGACTGTGCTGTCCTGATCCTCTCAACTATAGTGAATTGGACTTGCAATCCTGCCATCAAGCCCGTATCACCAGGTAACACCACTTCAATGTCCATCTCCTAAAGATCTTCCAGGATGTGATGCTACTCCGTCAAGAAGTAGGCTCATGCTCTCCTGCTCGAGGCATCTACAATGACGTTGGCCTTCCCTGGATGATACTGAAGATTAATTTCATAATCTGTCAGTAACTCCAGTCATCTCCTCTGTCGCATGTTGAGGTCCCTCTGCATGAATACATACATCAAGCTCTTGTGATCGATGAAGATCTCCATCCGCTCACCATACAGATAATGTCTCCAGGGCTTGAGTGCAAACACCACTGCAGTTAACTCTAAATCATGGGCTGGGTAATTCTTCTCATGGCTTTCAACTCCCGCACTGCCTGTATTGGATCTTCAGCCGGTAGCGGGACCACGGAGTGATGAGGGATCGGTTGTACTGCAACTCCAATAGTAGGCAGTACATTCTCTGAGTTAGGAAGTGGGGGAGCTGCTGACTCTTGATCTAGAGCAGGCTCCTGATTCGCGTTGGATGGTGGTAAGTCCACCCCCACACGTATCTGAGTTGGAGGGACCGATGCTTGAGCCATAGCAGCTGTGTGTTGAGTCAGCATCATTTGGTGCATATTCTCCATCATGGACTGTATCTCTTTTAGAGATGTCTCCAACACAGCGATGCGTTGCTCGGTACTTCCTGACGAGGAAGCCTTTTCGTGTTCATCTTCAATGGCATATACCCCCATTTCTCTGGATGTCATTGAAGGGCTAGTATAGGTCTCTGTAGAGAATGACTCTATACTTTCAGCATCGGATTCGGGAAACTGGCGACCCCCAGTGTCGGAATCAGAAGAATACGAAGCCGGTTGTCGTGACCTCGAACGGTGTTTCGGAACACCCCAGCTTCAATGTTCTCAAGGAGTTTGTTGAATCTCCTTTGGCTTGGAGTTCTAGAGGGATGACGTCTTGAGTTCGACCTTCCTCTAGGAATATGTGAAGCCATGTTCACTGATGCATGTGCGGACTCTTCTTCCTGGAAAGACAGAGAGTAGTTCAACCGGTCGAAAACCGACCGTTTTGCTTCAGAACAGCAATAATTAACTACAATCCTATGATTATTACAATAGTGCTCCCTAGGAGGCGTAGTAGACATGCTGGGAGATCCCCTCTCCTTGCATTTCTGGATCCGATACTCACGCAAGTCAGGAGGATTTACAGAAGAAGAAGAGGAAGAAGATGGCTTGTTCCTCTTTTTTACATCAGTTAGCATGCGGATATTGGGAACCATAACTTTTCCCCTGCCACCCGTATACAACAGGTTAGCCATCTGAGTAGCAGATAATCCCCGAGGAGTGTGTCTCTCCACAAACCGGACTTTCTTTACGCTGAGGGGCTTCACCTGGCGTATTTTGGAACTCTGCTCAGGTTGGCATAAAACTGAGGAAGCCCTCAATCGGACATCCGCTTCTCGCGTAATCTGGAGAGCGGGCAGATTTTTTCCTTGCTGGCGTAAAGGCCGAGAAGTTGAGTAGTCCACCACTTATTTTTCCTTGCGTAGATTGCAGGGACCATCTACTTTTCCGCGGAGGGCAGATGCATTCTTACGCATATCGCGTTTGGAATTTCTGATTTGGCGCTGAGGCATTATCAGAAATCTTGTCTGCCACGTCACAGACGAGAGACTGAATTTTACGCGCAGAGCGCGGAGTAGACTTCTGGACTAGCACTGAGACATCACCAGAAGTTTTGTCTGCCATGTCACAGACGGGAGACAGAGTTTTACGCGCGGGGCACGGAGTAGACTTCTGGACAAGCACTGAGGCATTGTCAGAAGTTTTGTCTGCCACGTCACAGACGGGAGACAGAGCTTTACGCGCGGAACGCGAAGTAGACTTCTGGACTAGCACTGAGGCATTGTCAGAAGTTTTGTCTGCCACGTCACAGATGGGAGACAGAGCTTTACGCGCAGAGCGCAAAGGTTGCACAGCTACAACCTGGTTGGTCGAAGAAACCGGAGAGTCGGCAGGAATGGTAGGAGATGTCCTGGGCATCCAGACCTTACGCAGCTTCCTGTTGTCTTGGACAGAGAGAGAGAGTGAGAGCTACCCCTGCTCGAAGCATATCCTCGTAGGAAGACTGGTCGAACTGGACGACCAGGGTCTTCTTCATTGATCCTACTGATACCGCATCGTGTTGAGCAATTGCTTTCTCGTCAGATGAGAAAGAGGTCTCCAGCAGAGTCGCCATCTTGTGTTTGATAATAAACGGAAGAAAAAAAACTAGGTTTATACAAAACCCTTTTTTAGGTTTACAAACAAGAAGTACTATTAATCCTATACGAGGATGTTAAGTACGAATTTTAATCTGGGTAAATATTGCTATAGGAGTCTGATCTGCAGTCGATCACTTTGTCCCTTGGACCACACGATGATGAAGAAGTGCTGTAGAAGAAGAAGATGCTTCAAAGATTGCAAGAGGGAGTGGATGCTCGATGCCAAAATCGTCGATCACTACTCTCTGTCTGAGCTCTTCTCTCTCTATTCTTTGATTTCTTCAATCTTTTTTCGACCCTTTTTTTCCCAGGTTTTCGACTTTTCGACCCCGGACCTCTGTCAATAGAGGTTTCTATTTATAGGATTTTAGTGACAGTAACCGTCCAGTCGGCGTAGAAGCCGGATAGTGGAGAGTATGGTATTTTTTACGCGACGGTTATAATAACTGCTACCCGCGTATAGATGATCTTCTAAATAAGCGTGTGACGCGTGTCCCATTAGGAGATAATGCGTATAACTGCTGCGAAGATCACGGCGTGCAAGCCACGTAGGTAACTGTCCCTTGCGTAGAAAAGGTTGGCGTAGAAGCCAATAACTGTCACCATGGCGTAGAAGCCAAATAGTTGTCAGGTTGGCGTAGAAGCCAAATAGGCGTAGAAGCCTTGTAGGCGTAGAAGCCTGATGCTGCATGGATAGGTGGCTAGCGTAAAAGATAGCTGATCCTCCTTCCTTGACTGAGGCCTTGAGCGTATTCCGGACCAAATAGCCTTCTTACGCACAAATGCAAATATAGTCTGAGTTGGCGTATTTCAAGGAGATAGCGTACAGCGTGCTCCTATAGCTGAAAATAGCCTGATGGCGTAATGTGCAAGGGTGATGATGTAGACGTATTAGCCGTAATTATGGCTTGCCCAGTCTTTGGAGATATAATCAAATCCCGTGCATTAAATGTAGAGATCTGCCACCATTCTGAGCATTAAATGCAGAGACGTGTCTCGAGCTCTGTACGAAGAGCAGCTTTTGACGTGGCAGTTCATTTTGTCTTCTGCTGAGCGTAAAAGCTCACATCTGCCTGTGTAAAACTAGGCAGCGTATTCCCTTGTATGCGTAAAAGCACTTTGTATTAGGGAAACGTCACTAAACGACGGTTTGGGTCTCTGTGCCGCACCATAATTATAGCCGTCGTCTGGATAGTCGTGCAGTACTCTTTGTCAGGAGTCAGGTTCACTGCATGATCTGACAGATTCATTCGAGGAATACGAAGCGTTTCTCGTACACTTCCATGCTGCATTAAAAGCGGATGAGTGTTACGCCATAAAGGCGGTATAATACCCTTTTTACGCTGAAGCAGCCTGGAAATACTGCATTACGTGGATTGTCCTTGAGCTTATATTTTACGCTGTACTTAGCAAAAAAAGCTCTGTTGTACGCCGATGGCTCTGAAGTTATATTTTACGCCATACAGCACTGAAACACTGCGTATAACTCTGCAGCGTATTTTTTATGCTTCTACAATGAAATAGATTTATATATAGTTCTGTCTCGTAGTTTCGGTTCATATCCTATAGTGACACAATAATCTAACCCTAAACCAAACAAGGATAAGGGTTAGACCATCGCACCATGATAGTCCATGTCCCTAGACTATTTGACAGCAGATACAATACACAAACAAGCTCGGTTACATAATTGGCCAATTATTTATACAGCTTACTAGATGGAGTCCGAGTTATCCCGGAGATATTATGCATATAGGAATCATCAGATCGAATCAGGTACTAGCAGGTTTAGCCGAGCCATAAATTGCCGCATAGCACATATTATGCGTGCCGGTCTCTCGTAAGGCCACCGTACTAAGATCACATAGAACACATAATGTAGTATTATAGTCGGATATTGCCATCAACTAATGAGGATTTAAATAATATCCATGGAGACTCGCCTGCACACCCCAATTCAGATGACTGGAGGTGGCTAGTTAGACACGATCTCGAGATTTCATTCCCTCACAATGCCCTACAAGTTTAGTTGCCTAGTTAACCCTATTGTTACTGGAATCACATGGCGTGGTCACATGGTATTCCCCTTATATGACGTACCATAGTACGACCACGCTAGATACAAATCCACTTTGTCCCTAGATAGTCCAACTTGGATTGACCCCAGCGTGATGCAACAATCAACAGATCCTAGCCACGCTTAGTCATTGACTAACCCTTATGTCCATGCTGGAGATTAAGTCATATCACATGTCACGTAGCGCATAAGTACACCGCAGTATAATCATGTAATATAATTTTGTAGGAACACTTAGCACGTAGGAACACATAACACATAGTAAGTGTATCAGCACGGATACAAGTAGTCGGGTCATGACGCATATATGGGTCTAATACTCTTGTGGTCATCAAAGTCACACATACATCCCATAAAATCTAAAGGAACATTCAAACAAAACAAGTTTAATAAAGCGTGTGCAAGGGGCCGCATGCGCATAAGGATCAAGGCCGCATGGGGATCAGCTGTCGTATAGAATCAGATGCCGCATAGGGAGTCGGGCCGCATAGCCGCATCGGTCGCATGGTTGCATGAGTTCAGACCGCATGGTTGTATGAGCTCGGACCGCATGGCCGCATGCGTTCAGTCTGCATAGGTTCAGACCGCATGGTCGCATGAGCTCGGACCGCATGGCCGCATGCGTTTAGGCCGCATGCGACTTCGTCTTCTCCAGGCAACAGATCGGCTATGGCAAGAACTCCAAAAATAAAAAAATATTTTCTTCATAATTTTTTTATTTTAACTCCGAATTGAGTGAACCAAAAGCCAAAATATTCGAAATGAAGTGCTCCATCCATCCCAAAAACTATTTTTTAAAATACTATGTTTTAGTAGATCAAAACTACCAAAAACTCAAGGAACCCATGAAACCCTAAACTTAGAATGTAGATCTACTCAAATTTATCCATCAAAACCGAAAACCCCAAGTACTAAAAGTGTTTAGAATCATCATGAGCATATAATAGACTAATAAAATGCAAGAAAAAGCAAAATCAAAAATCAAGTAGTTTCTCCATGTGGTGCAAGGTGTACTTGCCAAAATGAAGAAGAAGAGAAAAATGAAGAGAATGAGGAGAATATGTTGGATTTTATTGTTAGGGTTTGAGGTTTAGATCATGGGTTCAAATCATGAATGAACCAACCCAACAATTAAACCATGGGTCTAATTAAACCAAAGAATGTGTCTAGTCTCCATACATACAACCTAATTAATCATGTAAGCAAAAATTCTCTAAGCAGAAAATAAATACAAGCAAAAAATAAATATATCCCAAAATATATATATTTCGGGAATGGGGAGTGACAGTACATGACCGGTATACCGTCGGTATACCGTCCAGGGTAAATATAGGAAGATATGAAGAACGAGTTAGGGCAATCGGTATACCGTCGGTATACTCTAGTATACCGTCGGTATACTCCAATATACCGTCGGTATGTCTGTCTAGAGGTAGAAAAATCACAAAAAGTTTTTGATTCTAATAAATCGGTATAGTGTCGGTATGCCGGTCCAAGTCACAGCAGGTTCTAGGATTTCAAGTCGGGCAAAATCAGTATACCATCGGTATACACCAGTTAACCGTCGGTATGCTGGTTTCCATAGGTAATTCTAGGGAAAGACAATTTTTCAAGACGGATATTACGGAATCGAAATCACGTTCCGAAACTTAACATAAACTGGTCTAGCAAGATGCCAAGTATAATGGTAAGTCTCATAGCATATATACTAATTCTCATGGCAATCACTCTGGTTATCGTTTCCGACATCGAGTTACCTAACCAATAAATATCAGAGTTTCTACCGAAAAAGTCGAAACAAACTCAAAACAAATTTCTGAAACTAGCCCATGACGGAAAATCACTATAGAAACATATTCAACAAAACTACTAGCATGTAATTCTAAGCATAAACCGCCAAGAAAATTAAAAACTGGAGTAAAGTAAAGTCATTCAAGATTTTGACAAGATGTACTTACCTCTAGTCCAGCTCCCAGCCTTAACCTCAACTCCACCACCAAGAGGGGTTCAGAAACCACACTCTTAGGTCTAAAGACCAAGCTCCTAGCTCCCACGGGAAATTGAGAGAAAATGAAGAAGTGAAGAAAGAAAGAAAAGAGAGAGGAGAGAGAAAATTATTTCATATATATATAAGAGGTGATTTAATCGTGACCGTCCGATCCGCCTCGTTAGCGATCCAAGTCATGAGATCAAATCAATCTCGACCACTCAAAACAAAATCAAGAAAGCAATGGATAATATAAAGTATCGAATACTATTCACGAAAATATTTCAAAAATATCTCAAAATATCTCAAAAGCAAAACAAATATCTGCCGAACGGTATACCGGCGTATACCGCCATTATAGTAAAGTTTCAAATTTGAGAAAATTTTGAGATTCCACGAGATCCAATAAAATACAGTACATCATATAAAATACGTATCCATATACTAATACGGATACAGTGAGACGAATCTCACATTATTTTACAATCGAATAATATCGATTTGACTTCGGTTGTGACCAAATAAGTCGACCACTGAAAAATACCCTAATATGTATGGGACTACGCCAGAAGCTATAATATTATTATAATTCCCCCCCCCCCCCCCCCCCCCCCCCCC
This sequence comes from Iris macrosiphon, assembly GCA_036927795.1. Taxonomy (NCBI): domain Eukaryota; kingdom Viridiplantae; phylum Streptophyta; class Magnoliopsida; order Asparagales; family Iridaceae; genus Iris; species Iris macrosiphon. Next base: position 173,100,499 of record JAYESA010000011.1, on the reverse strand, counting down.
CTCTTCTTTCTCTCTCTCACTCTCTCTCTCTTATTTTGTTCATTTAATTTCTTACATGATCATTGGCCCCACCAAATCTTATATTTTAATCTACCAATATCTTGTTATATTTTCCTTCTCATCTTTGTAGTTGGAAGTTGGAAAACGCCAAAGAGAACCGGGAGAGTGGTCCCACCAAAAATGTCATATACTTTTCAAAGTTCTGGTTCTCCTCTCCCAAGTTCCAAACTCCAAACAAACCCTAATATCCATTCTAAGATGAGCCCTTCATAATGCAGTGCAAACTTAACCAGTGCTGATCCTCTTTAGAGCGTGCTTTGTTCATGAATTTGTAAGAACTTAGAAAAATTTAGCAACTTAGAAGCACTAACCAGTGCTTTGCTCATGAACCTTTTGAGTTCTGTCTCCCCAAATTCTCTTGAACCAAACACAGTAAGTCCGTAAAATATAATTTAAATCCCACCACTTATAAATTCCATAAAACAAGCAGTCCTTACCTTGAGGTACGGGAAAAAGTTTTGGGCTAATTAGAGTTTACATCCTAGAGTTTATACCAGTTTAGAGTTTAGGTTTTAACATGTTCATTTAGAAAGTTTAGCTTCTAAATTTTGTGTTACAGTGTATATTTTAGGAACCAAAAACACTAAATCCAGGAGGCCAGACTCTCTAAATAGACATATTAGGACCTAAACTCCAAGTTGGTATAAACTCTAATTAGCCCAAAAGTTTTTATAGTTTTACTCCCACGAGTTCATTTTTGTTCACCTACCAAAACTTGAGTAACGTTTATCATTACACTCAAATGTGGCAACATGTCAACCTAAAACAACTTTTATTTTATAATTTAATTTCTCTCTATCTCATAATAATAGAAAAAAATAATTTTAGATGAACACGTGACAACCCTTGAATAGAATGGTGAACATCATCATCAGGGGCAGATCCAAGTTATGCTTGGGGCGTGCGGGAGCCCACCCAATTTTTTTTTTTTTTTCTTTTTTTTCCATATACATATTTTTTTTTGATTTTTTTATATGAGTTAGTCCACTTCTAGCCCACCCAATTTTATGGTAGCTAATCCTAACTACAGTTTATGGATCCGTCCCTGATCATCATCTTAGTTTTTGTGGGTGATAAAAAAAATGGATTCTACTCGCACCCATAAACTTAGAAAGCTAAGGATTTCCTTCTCGCATGTAGAGGTGGACCCCACCAATTAAGAGTGATATGTTTTTGGAATAATTTGAGTTTCAGTCTCATATAAGTTGCATAATTAGTGTTTGAGTCTCCATACATACATAATTAGTATTTGGGTCTCAAAAGTGTCACTAATTATTTTTTTGTGACACTTTTGAGACCCAAACGCTAATTATGTATATATGGAGACTCACGCTAATCACGGAAGATCCAAAGTCTTGTGACACTTTTGAGACCCAAACACTAATTATATATATACGGAGACTCAAACGCCAGTTACGGAAGATCCAAAGTCTAAATATTCTTTTCTTTTCTTTTTTTTTAATAAATTTGTGGGGCCCATCTACAAACATGGTTGGAAACATCAAAATGGGGGCAGCAGATTCCAACAACTTCCATTGCATGTTGTGATCAAAACCTGTGCTACATCAACAGGCACTGCAGTCGCCCAGGTTTCGACGGCATCGGATTGCAAATGTTGCCGTGCCGAAGTTGGTCACAGCTGCCATTAATTGCTTGCCCATGTCAAGATTGCGAAACATAAGACTCCAATAATGCCATTTGATAAATGCACAACCAAAATTATTATGGGCTATCATCATAATTTTGGCAGTGCTCTGTTGTAGGGGGTGAGCAGCGGTTCGGTTCGGTTCGGTTCAAACCGAATCGAATATTCAAAAATCGACTGAACCGAAAATTGATTTTTGCAAAACCGAAAATCGAATCGAATTTGTAAAGATCGAAAAAAATCGAACCGAATTAGATCGGTTCGGTTCTCGGTCGGTTCGATTTTTTAGGTCCAAGTGGTGAGTGTATTCCAAATTCATAAAAACCGAAAAAAAATCAAACCTAACTGAGAAAAACCAAAATTGTGTACCAAATATAACATTAAACTAATTTTATACCAAGTGGTGAGTGTATACCAAATTTATAAAAAACGGTTTTTTTTCTTTTATAATGTAGTGATTCGGTTTTCGGTTCGGTTCGGATTTCGGAATCCAAAACGGAAAATCGAACCGATAACCGAAATTAATCAAATGATAAAACCGAAATCTGAACCGGTTGATTAAAAACCGAACCGAATTTCAATTTCGGTCCGGTTCGATTCGGTTTTCGATTAAAAATCGAGAATTGTTCACCCCTACTCTGTTGAACCATAGCTCTGCTTATGGCAACTCACTTCACACTCCGATCGAGATTTTTTTTTCTCAGCTCAAAACTGTCGAAATATTGACAGTCCTCGAATAAATTAGGACTGCCAAATTTTTGCCATTTGTATGGCTTCTGTGCAACTAACTTGCTGCAAACAAGTTGTCTGTACTTTCATTCTGCAGAGGGAAGTCGGCAAGCAATTTTGGTGGTCGATGTTGTTCTGAAAGAACGTTGATATAACAGCAACTTGCATCATGAGAACGCTCTCTCATTAGCTTATATTACATGTGACGCCCGTCAATGCAACGCAGCTCGATCATCCCAAGTCAAAAATGTTCTTTCATTTTTATAAATGATTCGGAATGACACCACAATTACAACGTTGGATTGTTTCGAGCATCATAACTTTTCACTGCTCGATTTTAGTCTCCCGACTTTATAAATGATTCTTTCGAAGCACCTTTCGTCAATTTTGAAACACGTCGAGATTATTTAAAAAAAAAAAAAAATGACAATACAAATATTTAAATTGTACTTTTGCACTACAAAATATGTTTTGAAGTGACGTTGATGTGCTTCAAAATTGATAAAAGATAGTTCAGAAGAGTAATTTATTAAGTTGGGTGCCAAAATCTAGCAACGAAAAGTTAAGATGCCAAAAATATCCGACGCTATAGCTGAGGTGTCATTAGGGTAATAGAGCCTTTTATTTTATTTTATTTTAACTGTAAAACGTTTTATTTTCTCATATAAGACTGCATCTAACCTTCAGTAACTCAATAGTCCATAACTGTGGACCTCCAAGATGACCAGTGATAAGACACTACTCAAATGGTTAGGGGACAACACAACTTTGACAGTCATGTGCATATTCAAGACTACCAAATTTTAACAATTAAATTTTTTTTATCAGAACTGTCAAAACTTTGACAGTTCAGATGTTTTTTTTTCTTTTCTTCCAGAAATGTCAAAATTTTGACAGTCCTAAGTATAGAAAAAACTGCTAATTTTACTGCCAATATTTGTGATTCCCCTAACACTTGAGTAAAACTTTGAAACAGATGACTATATGAAAGTTTTGATACAGGCACTATATGACAAGTGGGTTCCACCTCAAAGTTTTTATATAGGACTTATTAGAGTTTAGACGCTGAATTTTATACCAGCTTAGAGTTTAAGTCCTGACATGTCCAATTAGAAAGTTTAGATCCTGAATTTTTATTTTTTTTGTTTTATTTTTTTCCATTTTATCCTCCCTAATCTATATAGGAAGATTTTATTGTCAAGCATGGAAGAAAGGATATAATGAAAAAATAAACCAAATAATAAAAATTTAGGATCTAAACTCTCCAATTGGACACGTCTGGACTCAAATTATAAGCTCATATAAAATTCAGGATTATAAAATCCATGATCTAAACTCCAATTAGTCTTTAATTTTCTGCACTCCGATGGTGTTCTCCAATGGATGTTGGAGATTAACTCTGATATTATCCGATGGTTGAAGGTGATCATGGTTTTGAACGAACTTTAGCTCAATAAATAACGAAGAAGCGCATTGAGATGACAATGACATGGTCTCCTATGGTTGCGTCTTGAGTACTCAAAAGGAAGGGGGTATTCAAACCGAGTAATGCTACAACTACAACCAAATGCTAACAACCGACTTACAACGTTCACGTGGCGATTACGTGACGGTCATTTATTAGAGAAGAAAAAAAAGGTGGAGCTCGGTAGTTGTCCGGATGGCCGCAACGTGACAGAAATAGCCGTTCATTGGAAGAGAGGCGGAGCCAGGTTTGACCCATATAGCAGGAGGGTAGAGAGGTTTGTAAAAAGGTTGTAAACATTTGGTAGTAAACTTAGCATTTTTCATTCAAACCCTAGACATACATCCCCATTTGTCACTACTAAACTAGAAAGTACGAACACTACAAAAATCTTTTTTAGTTTGTGCACAAAGTAAAATGTAGGGATGATGAACATTATTGGGTTTTGGACTGAGAATCAAATCGAATTGAAAACAAAATCGATTCGACTTCGGTTTTGAAAATGCTAATTTTCTTTTTTATTCAGCTTCGATTTTGGATTTCGATTTCGCTCCAAAACTAAAAATCGAATTTGACTTATACAATTATTAAATACCCTCAATTTTATACATATTGTATGGCTGAAAATGTGCATCTTTTGAAGACAACTACGTATGTATTTTAAAGTCCAATTTTAATAATTTAGCAACTAGTCCAACTTTGGACACTACTTTGAAATACAACAAACATGTATTAAAAATCTATAATTTTTAATATAATTTAAGCATAACTACAACTTTTGATCCGATCCATTAAACAATAAAAATGGTCTAACCGAACAAATCGAATAAAATGAATAAACCGAACAAACAGAATCGATTGTCGGTTTGATTTCGATTTTAGATTTTTTTAAAATTTTGATTTATCGATTTTGAGTCTTTTAACTCATTCGATTCGGTTGAAACCGAACATTCATCCCAAGGAAAAATGAGTGTTGTTTTAGTGTGGATGTGTTCTTATTGTGTTGGGTCCATATCCGTGTACATGGTAGCTACCAAATTGTTAGGCTCTTATTTCTTTGATTTATGCTGAACCTGATCTCTCTAGTAATTATATTTTTAGTCGCTTTAGTTGTCCAACTTATATATTTCATTACACGACATATTTATTATTATTTATAGATTTAATATATTTTTAGGCAAATTTTAAACATAAGGTGTAGGCCTAGTTTCTTGTTGGGGCAACGGAAATATGAACATGGGCCTGGGCCATGTTTCAATAGATATATGTATTATACATATAAATTAGGTAAGCTTATACCTAATTTAAATGGATAACCGTATAACATTTCACTTCATTTGCATCATCCAAACAAAGGAACTAAGAAGACTTACACTTCCAATAAGAGTTCAATGCAATCTCACTTTGATAATTTGACACTTCACCCCCACCTTCAAGTTATTTAATTCTTGTAGAATTTGTTTCACCTCTATTTTAAAAGCGTTAAGTCAGAAAAAATTAAGTACGGTAGAAAAAAAAAAATTATGATTGATTTGATGGTGGAAGTTTAGGAAAAAGAATAGTAAAGAGTTAAGTGAGAGTTTGTTTAATTTTTTTTTTTTTTTAAACCTCGAAGTTGGAGAGTTAACACGGTGGTGGAAGTGAGAAATTTTGGTAACTAATTATACTTGTGCTTGTATGTAATGTAATCTTCCATGAACAACATGCCACTAATTATACTTGCGTTCTTAATCTTCCATGACGATGGCCGATTAATTAGGACTAGAATTAGACATCTCTATAATAAGACTCTCTTATCCGATATTCCAAAGTTAAAATTCCGAGCGTTACGTCGGCCCTCGTACGTTGTGCCGGAAAGTAAAAAAAAAAAAAAAAAAAAGTTTAGATAATTAGTATACCTCTAATGAAGTACGTAGGTAGGATCGGATAATTTGGAATACCGTTTTTTTTCCTGCAAGAGACAGTTATATTTTGCGTATATCTCCTATTTTGTACACCCATTGGTTATTTAATTATGGTAAAGATGAAGTGTGCATTGCCCTTTCTGTTCCTTTGGTTTCTATATATTAATATATAGAGAAAGAGAAAGGAAGAGGAAGAGGAAGAGGGAGAGGGAGAGGAAGAGGAAAATAGAAAATAAAAATGGAACAAAGCCATATTCTCTTTTTCGTTCTAACACTAACAATAGGTTGCTTCTTTGTAGAATCGGTCGGCGCCGCCGAACATGTCGTCGGAGATAGCTTGGGGTGGGCAATCCCTCCCAACGCCACCTTCTACGAGGAGTGGGCCAACTCAAAGACCTTCGTCGTAGGTGACAAGCTTGGTGAGTTAATTATTCAAAAAAACATAAAATGTAACATCAACACTTCTTTTTCTTCTTCCGAGACCAACCTACGTGGAGACGAGTGGAGGCAGTTATTTTTACTGAATTTTTTGTTTCTGAGTTAAATATTTATGTTCTTTAATTTTTTTTTTTTTTTTTTTTCGTTTTGTCCTCTTCAAAATTTTTAATTTTTAATTTCTATATACATATTTATGTTAGAATTTTTGACAAACCTGAAATGAGACTAGACAGACATGAAAAAAATATAGTTAAAATTTTTATTCGTCAAATCTTAATTTAATAATAGTAATCAAGCTTCACGGCCGACTCAAGGCGGAGGCCGACTAGCCGTCTAGGGCTTCCTCCCAAGAGAGCCCTCCAATCGTTTTTTTTTTTTTCAAGCAACAATTTTTTGGTCCAGTGACAAGAAAAATAAATAAAAATAAAAAATAAATTGGTCTGAGAAAGCTCATGGTTGACTGGAGAATATAATAAAATCTTAAAAAGAAATAAAATGTCACCATATTTCTAATCCATTTCTTCATCTTCTCTCTTTCACGGAAGATCACTCTCTCCCATGAAAACAAAATAAAACGGTCTTTCCCTTCCTCAACAAAAGTGCTAACATTTTTTTTTTTTTTTTTAGTTTATATAATTTTAGTATTTGCTAAGCTCATATAATTTCTCACATATTTTTTCTCTCTCTTAAATCTCTAATATCATTTCCCTCCCTCTGTATTTTGTATTCAAAACTAATTATATTACATTTTGGATTTATTGGTTTTACTAGATTTTAAATTTATAAAAGAAATTACATAGAAGGCTGATGGCCTCATTTTTCGGACTTGTTTAGGACTTTCAAAATACTGAAGCCAGTCCTGTCAAGCTTATACAATCACATAACAAAATATCTAATTCCTTAACGAAAGTTTGATATGGCTGGGTAGCTTTATTTAACAATTATTTTATTTTATTTTATTTTTGAGATTGATTTTCCTCTTTTAAATTACTGCGTCCACTCCTGCTGACGAAGTTTATGTACGAACTGCGTGCAGTGTTCTCGTACAGAACAGGCATCCACAATGTGGTCGAGGTTCCGAGGGAGGACTACGCGAAGTGCACGCAGGACGGGGAGGCAATCGACATGCAGTTCTGGGCCCGACGACCGTCGCCTTGAACACCGCAGGGACCCACTACTACTACTGCGGCATCGGAACCCACTGCGGCCGCGGCCAAAAGCTGGCTGTGGAAGTCTCGGATGGTGGCGAGGGCCCGGCGCCGAAGTCGACGGCATCAACCGTGATCGTCGCCGCGCCCGTGGCGGCGCCGGAGAATAAGTCTAACGGTTCGGGTCGGGGTGTAGGTCGTTTGGGAGTGATCATTGGTAGTATCATTAGTAGTTTTCTGGTTGCTGCCATTGGCGTGAGAAATTAAGACAAGACTTCCTTTGGTTGTCTATGTGTATTATTGAATCATGATATATTCCATAATCTTGATTATTATATACGATTATACGAATGACCTTATAGTACCTGAAAGTGCAAATATCTATTCCTATGACTTGGGTTATAAGTTATAACATGGTTTGGGATATATGTTGGCCGGAGGACTAGGAGGGATCGGGGTTGCATGTTTTATAAAAATAGCAGTCGTTGGATTATTTTTTTTGCCGTTCAGATTAAATCATTATATTATCTAATTTCTTACAAGATTTTGATCGATTGGTAAAAAAAAAAAAATATAATTTTTTTTCCAAATGCTGCTATGTCGAAAAACATACAATATTGTATAAATATGGAAATCTCAATCCCTCTCTCAATTTCTATTTCTGCATGAATCATGCACATTCAGACATTGTCGGACCTCGCGTCGGAAAGCACCTGGACTTCAGTTATCCATTCTAATATGCAATACAACAATGTTGCATGTAGTCTTATTAGATTCGATCGTTAAAAACCCAATTCTTCCTTGTTAAATGTGTTACATCGATTATCTTCAAGAGTTTAATATAAAAATCTCAATATGGCATCTCTAGAAGGAACTCACTTGCAAGGACGGAGTCCAGATTTTAGTTTATTTCGAACTGAACTTAAAATATACTAAAAAAATTAACACAAAAATTATTTTACAAGTCAAATTGGTTGAAATCGACGATTTTGAATTCCGGACCTCGAATACTCAGTCACGGTAGGTTGATTTGGTCCCCATTTGATATAAGCACGTCTAACTTCATCTTGATTATAAATCGGATGCTTCCATATTGGAATACGCAGTGCAGGATCTCGTTCATGTTCTCTCATCAAATATAATTTGTGGAATCTTTACAGGATGTTGAGTTCCTATAGTAACCATAGGAACATCGACACTCGTTGATGTTTCTACTTGAGTCATAGATTTGGCGTCGGAAGATGCTCCAATTGTTGATGTTTCTTCTCCAAGGTTTTTTTAAGAACGAAAAAACAGTTTTCGTTTTTTTTGATTCATGATTTTTTCATCCTAATAAATATAAAGTAAGAAATGGAATTAGAAATTATGGCCTGAAGTAATTAGACTTGAATACTTAGTTTTCAAAACATACTATCAATATTAATTATCAGACGTTACTTGAAGATAGGTATTAGACGACATTCAAAAGATTAGTATCATTATTAAGTATTATTTACTTGAAAATAAGTGTCAGACCACTCAAATAATTAGACTTGTTGAATATTAAGTTTTCAAGTTCAGTTTTCAAATTAATGTGGGTCTGGAATCAAGTTGTTGCAGCACTAAACATCAGAGCACTGATAAAGTATTTCTCAAAACAATATGAAGAATACTCTCCATTAAGTCTAAAGACTCATATATCCGTCCATTATAAGCAAGAACGAGATTATTCATGTTCACATGCATCCTTGCTACGGGTGAATAGTCCTAATAGTAAGTTCATTTCTAAGCTAATGGTGTGCCAATCACCCCAGAACGATATTATTCCTCCAAGTCCAATATCCTCTATATGTAGTTAATCAACATATCAATTTTTCCTCAAAACCTATAATCAGCAAATCGGAGAACTGAAAAAGTAGTCGCGTGGTCGGGACGTGTTTGGGCTTTGAATCAGGTGTCTCTTATGGGACAAGATATGAGGTTCGACACGTTCTGATATACTGGACCAGGCCAGTCCGGACCCAAGTTTATTCGGATCAATTTTTTGAGCCGAACTAGTGTCGCGTTGGTCTAGCACTACTAGCGACGTAAAAAAAATGTCGCTAATAGGTATAAAAATGTCGCTGTAATATATTAGCAACGTAATTAGCGACGTTTTTGTGTTGTCGCGTAATCCACGGTCGCTGACAAGAAATTCGTCGCTATTCGTCACTATAGCGACGTATATTTGCGACGCGTACACGTCGTCAAATATTTTGTTATTAGCAACGTTCAGCTACGCGACGTCGGTATATCAACGACGTTGTATGTTGTCGCATAACGTCGCCAAATCAACGATTTTATCATTGACGTTTTGCTACACCAATGCGCTTTGTCGTCTGGTTCATAGTCCTGAGCTCTATAAGACCGTGCTCCATCTTTTGGCTCAGAGTTCTAATCTTCAATAGGCTACGCTCGAACGTATCAAAACATGCGGTGATCATCGCATCGTCGGTATGCGGCTAAAAATGGGGCTGCTCCGTAATCCTCTGTAGCAACTCGTCATGCAGGTCAGCAATCTGACGATCAACGCTCTCCTGGGCTCGTGTCGATGCCTGCGAAGGTTGCGAGGAATGCACACTGCCAGAGGGGATCCTGGATGACTATGTCACAACAAAGGTGCCGTAGGATCCCGTACCGTAGTATGTACCACTTCTAAGACCACCAACGACGGTCATCCAGAGCACGTTTGTAAAACCCCTAAATTCTGAAACCGGTTTTATTACTTATTTATATTAGTTATGAGCTAAATAGGGAGAATATATTTTATTAGAATAGAATTTTCCTTGGGATCAAACCCAAAACCCAAATCCGCAACCCGTTAACCAACCCCTGCGTAAAATAAGAAATATCAGCAGTAGCTCATCACCCCGTGTATACTCCTACCCGCGTAAACAGCAGCAGCAGCAGTAGTAAAACAACCTCCGCGCGTAAAGTTTAAAACCACGCGTAAAGCAACCTTCGCGCGTAAAACCATTCCACCGCATAATTCCTTCACCGCGCGTAAAACAATCCTCGTATGACTCATCCCCATGACTCATTTACCACCGCCTCTCTACATATTATTCCTAAACTAACCTCAACCGGAACCTAAACCAATAGCAGACCAACCAAACCCTAAACCAATGAAAGGATGAAACAGCAGCAGTAGTAATTCTTAATTCCTAAGTTTCCCCACCGCTTTCTTATCCCTATATATATTACAACATTTCCCAAACGCTAATTCACTTCTTTCACTAAAACTTAGAACACTGCTGTAGACGCTTGCACCATTACTCGGCAAGTATACCTTGCCAAATTCTACTGTTTAAATTATAAATTGTTGCATATATATTTCTGTTGCAAAAAAAATACATAAACTGTGTGCGCCTGAGATTGCCTCGGGTGAAATCAACAAATATGTTGATATGTAGTATAAACTGACTTAGACATTATTAAACTCACCAACAAATACGAGGGTATTCTGATATCCTCCTAGACCTGACACTTGTATACACATCACAATTAATTATTCATGTTGGGATGCGGGCTCGCGTACTCGGTTAGCTACCGGTGCGTGAGACACACATCACGGTTTAGCACGAAATAAGGATATCTAGAAAATTGTGACTTGGCATATAGCTACGTGGTACGCACGTTGTGTACTCGACTTGTATACCCGCATTGGGCGGGGAAGACAGCTAGTTGGCGTATGGAACACCCACCTCCTTGACGTTATACCTTCGGATACCATGCTCCTCGGAGATGGACGATTGCAGAGCGCCTATGTTTCTGGGGGCATATGTGGCATATACTAGCCAGTCACGACGATTGGTGAATTAAGTCAGCATATGTCTAGTCTACACTTTCCCATACGTACTATGAGGTCTTCATATTGCATTCACTTAGATAGTCAGCTCACCCCTTTATTTATTCAGTATTTATATATGGCATGCTTTTATGTATCTTGTTATGTCTCACTGAGGACCTGATTCCCTTCCAGATTTAGATAAGGCGTACTATCCCACTGTGTACGGACCTGGGCAGGAGACGAGGTACGCTTCCGAGGAGGAGTTAGAAGTGCTGCCATCCGAGTCCCTCTGATTTTGGGTAGACTTGCTACCTAGAGCTGGAGCCTCTTTATCTAGATAGCCGATGCTCTAGCCCTGTTATTTCTAGCACTCTTATTTTAGTTTTGTAGTGGGTTTGTTCCCACCAGACATATTTGGGTTGTACTATGTCATTTCAGACTCAGCGCTTATATTCCAGTACTTACAATATTTTTTGTTGTTTTGTGGATGAGATATAGATTGTGTGTGACTTGTTGTGACAGTATATTACCACTGGTGAATTTGGATATTCATGTACAACGTACGTATGTATATGGCTTCCATATATTGGAGTTCGTATACATACGGCTGGGCGTGTTACGTATATCTAGTCCTACGAATATTGGGACTGAGGCGTGACATATTTTAAGTGGTGGCCCATGCAGGTCAAGAATATATTGTCTTGGTTACATAACTGTACCAAACAAGCCTGCGTATAGGAATAGAGCATAAGGATCTCATCCGCACTTGACAAAACCTCATTCTCCCCTCCAACCTATCCGCTGTTTGGAATAAACAGAATATTACGCCAAAAACCCTTTTACGCTGTGACCAGGGACATCTATTTATATAGATCAACCAATTGACTATTGTTGGCGTAAAAGCCAATAAACTGTTCTATTGGCGTAAAAGCCAAACTCTGTAGAAGACTGCCTACTTTACGCTACGGTTATGACAACTGCTGACCTCGTTTTCATAGTCTTCCTAAATCCTGCATATGACCTGTCACACAAACTATGTAGAAAACTACCCCAACGTAAACTTGATAAACAGCATAGAGTAACCTAATTAGGCGTAAACCACAAGGTTGGTGATATAAGCGTATTTGTCATAATTTTAGCTTTCCCAGTCATGACAAAGGAAAATCTCGTGCATTAAATGCTGAGATATGCCTCGAGCCCTGCGCAAGAAGCACATTTTTACGTAACATCAAGGTTTTGTCTTATCTTGAGCGTAAAAGTTTATTACAATAGACAGCGTATTCAGAAGACTCAATCCTTCCTTGAGTGGTGTATCAAATATGTCATTAAAATGACAACCTGGGTCTCTGTGCAGAAAATATCATCACAGCCACCCTCTCGATTATCGTGCAGTACTTTTGTCAGATGTCAGGTTCACTGAATTATCTGACAAATTCATCCAAGGAAAACAAAGAGTTCCTCGTACAAACCTTACGCTGCAATAAAAACAACGTGTGTTAGATTCTACACAAGCAACCCTTACGCACACAGATTTTATGCACAGACTTTAGGCAGACTTTACGCAGGAAGGTATAGCAGACTTTTACGCAGATAGCTCTGAAGCCATGATTTATGCCAGATAGTAAATCTCTACTTTACGCCAGACAGCTTGAAACTCTGTGTTACGCAGACAATTTCAAAAATATCTATCTCTGCTTTACGCAGACAGTCTTGAATCCCGAATTTTCGCGGATTATCTAGAATCTCGATTTTACGCAGACAACTCTGAAGTCTTACTTTACGCCAAACTTCTTTTCTTTGTTTTACGCGAACAACCTTGAAACGCTATTTTACGCAAATCTTTCGTTAAAAACTTGCATCCGATTTGTTTCTTTTTCCCCAGAAATATGGACGTACCCAGTGGACACACAGATGATAAGGTTGACAAAGAAACATACACCTCACTTGGTGTCAATAAAACCCCGACTACCCCGAGATACCAGTCCCCGGGACAGACACCGATTTGTCCACCATACCTCTATAATGGTCCTACTCAGGGAGCTGTACTAGCTCAGCAAGAAGGACAGACCTCCCAGGCACCAACACAACAGGCAGATACACCTTTACCACCACCTCCACCCTTTCCAGCCCTGATGCCACAACTAGAGGGACAACCACAAATGTTCCAATTCTTCCAAGCCATGATGCAGGCACAATGGCATCAGACTGAGACCTTAAGGCAGAGCTTGATGACAGCTCTGGAGAGAACATCTAATCCAGCACCTGCACCTGTCTAACCAGCTGGTACTGTCCGAGGTTTTCGTCAGATGGGCCCAGGAACCTTTTCGGGCAGCGAGACTCCGGAGGAAATATCAGATTGGGTCTCCAACACGGAGATGCTACTGGAAGGTTCACAGCTGCATCCAGATCTTTGGATGACCGTGGTGAGGGCCCAACTCAAAGGCAACGCCTATCACTGGTGGGACTCCATAGAGTGCAGCGTCGGCAAGAAACAGACGTGGGAGCAATTCTTAGTGTACTTCAATGCGATGTATTTTCCGACTACGGTCAGAAATGCTCTATACTCCCAGTTCCTACACCTGGAACAAGGAACTATGACTGTAGATGCCTACGACGCAGAGTTTAGTCAACTTAGTCGATTTGGTGCCATCCTGATACCTAACGAGCTGGAGAAGGCCAGTAGATTCCATCACGGCCTTACCCCCGAGCTACAAAGGTATACAACCACGCAGTCCAGGATCTCTTATGAGGAGGTTCTTTCAGAGGCAAGAATCCAGGAGGTATTGACAGAGAAGCGAGGCGCTCTAGCACGACCATACCAGCCAAAGCCCAGCCCAGAGCAGGAGGGCCAATCCATCGTCCAGGAATGCTGGCACAAAGGACAATGCCATATCAGCAGAAGGAGCTTCCAACTTATCATAATTGTGGAAAGAAGGGACACTTCGCCAGAGATTGCCGGAAAAAGCATGGACTGTGCATGATATGTAGAGCAAGTCAACACCTGGCCAGAGACTGCCCACAACGCAGAGAGGCAGCACCCCAGACTAGACAAGTATAAGCCCTCTGATTTTCAAAAATTATTAATTTGGACTTTTCATAATATTCTGGAATTTTCTGGGAATTTTCTGTAATTAAATTCAGGGTTTTAATTTTTAAATGATTTTTAAATGATGATAAATCATATTAAAATATTATGAAAATAATATTTTTGGTTGTAAAATAAAAAACTGGACTTAGGATAATTTTTCTGAAATTTATTGGGCCCCGGACCTATTTTTAAACACCTAAAAACTATTAATTATTTATTTAGTTATTTATTTATTTAATTATTTATTTAATTTAACCTAAGCCCAGCCCAGCCCAAAACTAACCCTAGCCCAGCCAGTTTTGCTAACGGGTCAGGTCGGGTCCGCCCGACCGAACCCGACCCGCACCCGAACCCGCACCGTGACCCAACTCCTCCCCCTCCCCGCGCGACCCGCTCCCCTCGACCCCGCCACGTTCCCGCTCCGGTCGCCGCCTCCCTCGGCCTCACCCCTCCGGCCGGCTCCCCTATAAATCCCCCTCTTCTCCGGCCCCGAATCCTCCGACTCCCCTCCGCCCTCAGCCGCAGCCCCGACCTCCCGCTCCGCTCCGGACCACTGCATCCCCCTCGTCTCCGCCTCCCCGCCAGTGCCGCTGTGCCCGCTAGCGCCGCGACGCAGCAGCCTCCTCCCTCTTCCTTTCCCTCTCTTCTTCAGCCGCCCATTGCCAGAGCTCCGGCCGCCGTGCCTCCGGCCGCCTTCCGCGCGTCACCGCCGCCTCCGCCAGCGCCGCCTCCGGCCTCCCCTCGCCGCCTCCGGCAGCCCCCCAAACCCTAACCCTAGTTCTCCCTGTGTATCGGACACGTGTCGGACACGAGATTTTTTCGGGTTTTTTGGACCCTGTTCAGGTACGTGTATCTCCCTGCTCGTTTACCCGTTTCTGATTCCGTCTTTTGCATCGCGAAGCCTGCGTGACCCTCTCGGTGCCCGTGCAACCCGCTCGGGGCATCGCGTCCTGTGGCGATCGCGAACCGCGATCCAAAAACAGGAAAAATAACGCCCAGATTCACCCCGAAATTGGGTACGCTCTGCCAAACGGGACGACTTGGTCGTGCGCGGTCTTCACAGATACGTGCGCGCCGTCGATACGGACGTATGGAATTTCACAGAAGTCGATTCGGGTGTGCGTGCACACCGGGATCAACGTGTATCCGCGGACACCGTTCCGTATCCGCCTTTTCTGAATCATGTCCTAACTTTGTGTACACACGTCGGATCGAAACGAAACAAAACTTGTGCCATCGGACTCGTAGCAATACGCTGGTCCTGTGACCGAAGTTTGGTTCGATTCTGAGAACGTTGACGAAATCGCGTGTCGTGGGCCCCACAGGCCCCACTCGACGGACGATTTTATGATCGGCTCATCGGAATCCAATTCTGGAAGTTCCGTTGGATTTGTATCATCGTTCCTGACCTGTTGACACTAAGTTTGGTAAATTTGGAGACTTTTGACCCTCACACATTTTTCGGTGCAAAGCGGGCCCACATGTGGACCCCGTTTTGACCCAAAATTGCCGTTTTTGCCCTTGTCTCCAAATTGGACTCAAGGACAGGCGTTTCTAGCAATTTGATATCTTCTGAGTATGATGGTAATGTTTATTTCAGTATCCGGAGATATTTCTGGAAATATTCCGAGAACAGAACCGTAGTTGGAATCCAAACATCAGGCAAGTACCTGCACTTCAAGTTTATTCTTTATATTATGATAATTAGTTCCTTGCTCTACTAGCACCATTGGATGATTACACTTAGTGTTAGAATTTGGATTTCATGTTCGCTTTTCGTGTCTGGAGGGAGAATACTAGGAGGCATGTAGTTTACCCTTCCCCCTGTCCTAACTGCTAGCTGTTGGTACGCGACTGTACCATCAGCCTGATACTCGATTATTCCTGACTGATAGTCGTCTATGACGGCCTGATTAGCCTTATAACCCCCTACATGCCAACTATGTATTCTAAATACACAATCACACACACATAGTTTCTTTGTCTTGTTGCAGTTCCATTTTTTTGTCTCATTATAACCCTGTTTTACTTATATTCCTGATTTTTAGTGCTTAACCTTAGTTAATTTTTACTACTTATTATGCATATTCTTATCGTGATGCTTAGTCAGGTTTCACTATTTGTCATAATTATTTAGTTTAAGCTTTGTTGTGTATTGGTACTTTGCTCCTTTCCTGACTGGATCCGTTGATATTAGGCGATGATGAGGACTATGCCCCCACCTTTTATGGCCCGTATGGCGTAGCAGATGATACTATTGAGGAGCCTGTTCCTACTCAGGAGACTACTTTTGAGGAGTAGTTAGCCAGTTAGTTAGTATTTTTCTTTCAGCATAATACTCGGGTTTGTCCCCGATTTATCTTCTGGTTCTGTATTAAACTGTGGATTTGGATGTCACAAAATTTGTCTTATGAAATCTTAGCATTCCTATTTCCTGTTATTATTCTTGCCTATTTATTCTTGTGGATGAGCTAGATTTTAAATTACCTGTGAATATGATCTAGACAGCGTACTACCGCCGACACTGTGGTGTAGGCTGGACGTACTCACGAACCGGTGCCCGATTCATCTGGGTACGGGTCGTGACAACAAGGGCCAACAGCACCAGCCCAGAGGCTGCTACCCCGACCGGAGGTCAGCATCCACCAGCTCCCGGAGGATTTCAGAAGGGACCACCCTTGGCCCCACAGGAGGTTCAGTTTGGCCAAGCCAGGCAAAGACACGGACAGGCCTTTACCTTAGCTGCAGTTACGGAGGAACCAGAAGGGGAAACTATCACAGGTACCATTTTAGTTGCGTCAATACCTGCAACTGCATTATTTGATTCTGGTGCTACGCTATCTTTTATATCTAGTAGTTTTGTAGCCATGCATAGAGTAGCTACTTCCCCCTTGCCTAAGAGTTGGAAGATTCTTACCGAAGGAGGCATCGTACCAGTTACCAGCACTATTAGAACGTGCTCCTTAGTCGTGTGTAGTAGGGAGATGATAGAACGATTTTTAGTACTCCCGATGCCAAACTTCGACGTTGTCTTAGGCATGGACTGGTTAGGCCAGTACAATGCTATACTAGACTGCCGGAAGGGTAGCGTCATTTTTAGACCGCCAGATCACCCGGAGTTCGAGTACATGTGGGGCACCATCGAGCAAGGAGTAGGCCAGACACCTAGAGCTTACATGGCTGTGGAGACAGCTCCACCAGCTATTGTTGTAGAATTCGAGGATGTATTTCCGGAGGAGTTGCCAGGCCTACCGCCTGATAGAGAGGTAGAGTTCATTATTGAATTAGTGCCCGGAGCAGCGCCGGTATCTTCAAATGTGTACCGATTGGCAAAGAAGGAGCTAGACGAGCTGAAGCTACAACTAGAAGAGTTGCAGATCAAGAAATTTGTTCGCCCTAGTGCATCACCTTGGGGAGCATCAGTACTATTTGTACCAAAGAAGGACGGAATATTTCGTATGTGCATTGATTACAGAACCCTTAAAGCTTTGACAATAAAAAACAAGTACCCCATACCTCGAATTGATGATCTGTTCGACCAACTAACAGGAGCAGTAGTGTTCTCAAAGATAGATTTGAGATCAGGCTATTATCAGGTAAAGGTACGAAGAGAAGACATTCCAAAAACAGCATTCAGAACTCGTTATGGTCACTACGAGTTCTTAGTGATGTCTTTTGGATTGACAAATGCACTTGCCATATTTATGAACCTAATGAATAGAGTATTCCATCAGTATCTGGACCGGTTCATGGTAGTCTTCATCGACGACATCTTGGTATATTCAAAGAACCACGAGAAGCACAGAGAGCACTTGAGGCTAGTGTTAGAGACACTAAGACGTGAGAAGCTTTATGCAAAGCTGAGCAAATGCGAGTTTTTCCTAGATCGTATCACTTTCCTTGGACACGTTATCTTAGGATATGTCATTTCGGTAGATCCAGCAAAGATTTTATCAGTAGAAACGTGGTCGACCCCTACTAACGTCTCAGAAGTGAGGAGTTTCTTAGGACTTGTCGGATATTACCGGAGGTTCGTAGAGAACTTTGCAAGGATCGAGGAGCCGATGACTCGCTTGACCAGCAAGGAGCAGGAGTTTGTCTGGTCAGAGGAGTGTCAGATAGCATTCGACGAGCTGAAAAAGCGTCTGACTACGGCACCTATCTTGACCATACCTTCAGGATCCAGAGGATTCGTAATCTACAGTGATGCATCCGGAAAAGGTTTAGGTTGCGTTTTGATTTAACATGGGAAGGTTATGGCCTATGCCTCTAGACAACTAAGGACCCATGAGAAAAACTACCCCACTCACGACCTGGAGCTTGCGACAGTCATCTTTGCCTTGAAGCTTTGGAGACACTATCTATACGGAGAACGAGTGGAGATATTCACTAATCACAAAATCCTAAAGTACGTCTACACCCAGAAGGACTTGAACTTAAGACAAAGACGTTGGCTCGAAGTAATGACAGACTTTGAGATTGAACTGCAGTACCACCTGGGAAAAGCCAACGTAGTAGCCGACGCTTTAAGCAGGAGGCCCATGGCATTCTTTTTGACTACCCAGCAACATCTATTAAATGACCTAGAACAACTGGGTATAGAAGTCATTATGCCAGGAACTGACGGCCAGTTGTCAAGTTACCAGTTGCAATCAACATTGGTCGAGAGAATCAAGGTTGCCCTGCCAACAGATGCCAGATTCCAGAGGCTTCGACAAAGAACCGAGGCCGAAATCCAGACAGGATTACGCATACATGAGGACGGGACTTTAAGATGTGAAGATCGTATCTATGTTCCGAATGGAGAACTTCGTCAAGAGCTGATGTCAGAAGCGCATAGCTCAACATACTCTATTTATCCAGTAGGCACAAATATGTACAGAGATCTGAGGCAATACTATTGGTGGCATAAAATGAAGAGGGATATAGTCCGGTTTGTGACAAAATGCCTGGTGTGTCAGCAAGTCAAGGCTGAGCATCAGAGGTCCGCAGGCTTACTCCAACCACTCCCAATACCTGAGTGGAAATGGGAGCACATCACTATGGACTTCGTTACGGGTTTTCCAAGGAGTCCTAGTGGTCGAAATGCAGTATGGGTAATCGTGGATAGACTCACCAAATCCGCACACTTTTTACCCTTCAGAGTTGGGCAATCTACATAAGTCTTAGCAGATATGTATATGAGAGAGATTGTGCGACTGCATGGAGTACCAGTCAGTATAGTGTCTGACAGGGATACGAGGTTCATATCTTACTTTTGGCAGAGTATGCAAGAGAGTCTTGGTACCCGCCTAAAGTTTAGCACATCGTATCACCCGCAGACAGATGGACAGTCCGAGCGCACCATTCAGACAGTGGAAGATATGTTAAGGGCGTGCATGCTTGATTTCAGTGGATCATGGGAAGACCATTTGCATTTGGTTGAGTTTTCCTACAACAATAGCTATCAAGCGAGCATTCAAATGGCTCCCTACGAAGCATTGTATGGGAGGAAGTGCCGTTCCCCAGTATGTTGAAGCGATGTGGGTGAAAGACGGATTCTAGGACCAGAATTAATTGTTCGCACAGTGGAGAAGGTAAAGAAAATTCAAGGACACTTGCGAGTAGCGCAAGACAGGCAAAAATAATGGGCAGATCTTCATCGTCGTCCCTTGGAGTTTAAAGAAGGAGATCATGTCTTCTTGAGGATATCATCCACCAGAGGCACCATTCGATTCGGAGGACGCGGTAAGTTGAGTCCAAGATATATTAGACTATTTAACGTGTTAGAGAGAATGGGAGAAGTGGCGTATCGACTTGTGCTACCACCTTCACTTGAGGGAGTACATGACGTATTCCATGTATCACAACTCACGCGGTATATGGCAGACATCAGTCATGTCCTCAACCATTCAGAAATCACCATTGGGCCAAGCTTATTATATCAAGAGCAATTCGTAGAAATCCTTGATCATCGAGAGAAAGTATTGAGAAACCAATCTATTCCCTTGGTCCGCGTAGCATGGAAGTATGGCACACCAGGAGAATCCACTTGGGAGCGAGAAGACGACATGCGCAAACGTTATCCAAACCTATTCACAGACCAAGGTATGAAATTACCATGTTAAATTATATATCTTCTACCATTCGTACTTACTACCGTGACTTAGTTTTAATTTGAGGACAAATTTTTTATAAGTTGGATAGAATGTAAAACCCCTAAATTCTGAAATTGGTTTTATTACTTATTTATATTAGTTATGAGCTAAATAGGGAGAATAGATTTTTATTAGAATAGAATTTTCCTTGGGATCAAACCGAAAACCCAAACCCGCAACCCGTTAACCAACCCCCGCGTAAAATAAGAAATATCAGCAGTAGCTCATCACCCCGCGTATACTCCTACCCGCGTAAACAGCAGCAGTAGCAGTAGTAAAACAACCTCCATGCGTAAAGTTTAAAACCACGTATAAAGCAACCTCCGCGCGTAAAACTATTCCACCGCATAATTCCTTCACCGCGCGTAAAACAATCCTCGTATGACTCATCCCCATGACTCATTTTACCGCCTCTCTACATATTATTCCTAAACTAACCTCAACCGAAACCTAAACCAATGGCAGACCAACCGAAACCTAAACCAATGGCAGACCAACCAACACCTAAACCAATGGCAGACCAACCAAACCCTAAACCAATGAAAGGATGAAAAAAGAAGCAGTAGTAATTCTTAATTCCTAAGTTTCCCCACCGCTTCCTTATCCCTATATATATTACAACATTTCCCAAACGCTAATCCACTTCTTTCACTAATACTTAGAACACTGCTGTAGACGCTTGCACCATTACTCGGCAAGTATACCTTGCCAAATTCTACTGTTTAAATTATAAATTGTTGCATATATATTTCTGTTGCAAAAGAAATACATAAACTGTGTGCGCCTGAGATTGCCTCGGGTGAAATCAATAAATATGTTGATATGTAGTATAAACTAACTTAGACATTATTAGACTCACCAACAGATACGAGGGTATTCTGATATCCTCCTAGACCTGACACTTGTATACACATCACAATTAATTATTCATGTTGGGATGTGGGCTCGCGTACTCGGTTAGCTACCGGTGCGTGAGACACACATCATGGTTTAGCACGAAATAAGGATATCTAGAAAATTGTGACTTGGCATATAGCTACGTGGTATGCACGTTGTGTACTCGACTTGTATACCCGCATTGGGCGGGGAAGACAGCTAGTAGGCGTATGGGACACCCACCTCCTTGACGTTATACCTTTGGATACCATACTCCTCGGAGATGGACGATTGCAGAGCGCCCATGTTTCTGGGGGCATATGTGGCATATACTAGCCAGTCACGACGATTGGTGAATTAAGTCAGCATATGTCTAGCCTACACTTTTCCATACGTACTATGAGGTCTTCACATTGCATTCACTTAGATGGTCAGCTCACCCCTTTATTTATTCAATATTTATATATGGCATGCTTTTATGTATCATGTTATGTTCCACTGGAACCTGGTTCCCTTCTAGATTGAGATGAGGCGTACTATCCCACTGTGTACGGACCTGGGCAGGAGACGAGGTACGCTTCCGAGGAGGAGTTAGAAGTGCTGCCATCCGAGTCCCTCTAATTTTGGGTAGACTTGCTACCTAGAGTTGGAGTCTCTTTATCTAGATAGCCGATGCTCTAGCCCTGTTATTTCTAGCACTCTTATTTTAGTTTTGTAGTGGGTTTGTTCCCACCAGACATATTTGGGTTGTACTATGTCATTTCAGACTCAGCGCTTATATTCCAGTACTTATAGTATTCCTTGTTGTTTTGTGGATGAGATATAGATTGTGTGTGACTTGTTGTGATAGTATATTACCACTGGTGAATTTGGATATTCATGTACATCGTACGTATGTATATGGCTTCTATATATTGGAGTTCGTATACATACGGTTGGGCGTGTTATGTATATCTAGTCCTACGTATATTGGGACTGGGGCGTGACAACATTTTTCGACGGAGCTGTAAAGGACTGCGAGAAAGTATCAGCCCTTCCTTCTGCAGGTGCACTAGCAGTCGTCCGCTCACGTAGTCTAAGATACTCGTCCTAGAAAAATGGTTGCTAACGTCTAAGGTACTTATTACTAACTATATAGAAATACTCGTCCTAGAAAAATGGTTGATCGTTGTTCGCATCACGGATCAGCTTGGCGACGACGGAAGAAAATTGCTCCTCGATCTTCTCAGCCCGGTGTGGTGGATAGAAATATGTTTTCTACAAAAAGTAAGATAGAGAGTTATATAATATTCATAAAGATTATTGATATTAAAAGTAAATACATTTTAACTTTGAAGTGGGAAAACCAGAATGCCTTTTTATCTTCAGGAGCATCTGAGTAGTTGATCCAAGGCCTACCAAAGTTCTGCCTCAGAAATACCCCAGTGCTCTCTGTACCGCCGATGGACGATATCTATACAAAGATAATTAAATTCATGAATATAAAGATATAATCATTTGGCCCATCGGTCCAAAATGTTAACTAATTAACTTACTTTTGAGGCCCGTCGGTCCAAATCATGGAGGATCGCTCTGAACATGTGCAGACAGAGTCGGCTCGACTTCCTCCATCTGCTTCTCTACCTCCATGGTGCCGTCAGCTGGAGGAACGTTGGAAGTTAGAGTAGTCTCAGGCCTAAAACTACTCGTTCCAGGAGTACTGCCACGTCGTATCATCGACGGAGTCAGAGATGCTAAAGATCGGTACATGGAGTACTCTGTGAGGAGTATCCGAGGAGCACTTCGTCTAGAGGATCGACCTCCGAACGATCGGTACACTGGAGTACTTTTGGTAATGAAAATTTTAAATTTTACCGACAGCTTTGAATAAAGTCACAAGAGGCAATGACACCCAACTGGCACGACATTACACACCCAACCCGACATATCTTAAATAGGAAGGGACAAATCGAATTAGGCAGAAATCGAAACATGCCAAATGGAATTGGTTAATGATGACCTCGGCAGAATCCCTCCCAGCTTGAACTTAAGCCAAATATCTAAACTAAGGCTACAAGTACAAGTGACATAGCGTGATACAAAATACCAATTTCCATCATTTAGTTTAGGAATTCGACCAATGATTCTAATTTCAATTTATTTTTCATACAAAAAGTATTGGAATGTAATAAATATGAAACAATAAAACCAACAATCATCGTCGGATGACTCTTGTCTCCCATTGTTTTCTTCATATTTATTTTATTACCTATTCCTTTATGAACTATTTTGCTCTTCCTGCATTCTTGCCAATATGGATGAACCTAGGTCACGTGAAGCGATACAAAACATGATACGTACATACAAAAGTTGGATAGCCCAATAGTTTAGAGCTTTGACAATGGATTCAAAGTCCAGGAGTGACAACCAAGTGATAGAGTAAAACTTTGATACAGATGACAGTATCAAAAATTTGATACAACCATTGTATGACAGATGGATCCTACTCTTTTTTCGTAAAACATGCAAATATATATATATATATATATATATATATATATATATATATATATATATATATAGTAGCCCACATGTCATACAGTTGCTATTTTAATTTCTTTATACAGCCATATGTATCAAAGTTTTACTCCAAGTGATAGGTCCTTGCGATCTTAACAAAAAAAAAAAAGCAAAAAAAGAACAAACAATTTAATGATATATACAAAACCAACAACTAGGATAGCCAATCTCTTATTCCTGAATATTTTTGTGCTCAGCTTTATATATAGCTCGTGAGTCGAGCCTTTTGAGTTCGAGAGCACGAACTTCAGCCTAAGAATAAGCTCATTAGATAAACAAGTCACAGTCCAAGCTTTAAAGGTTTGGATCATTGAGTTGACAAGCCCTCTTGTTTTGATTTATAAATCAATATAAAAAATATCTTATACTAGTAACTATTTCCAATTTAATACGAAATTTGTAGGCACTTTAAATTTGGTAAACTCACCTAGTTACATTTTTAGGGTTTGTCATTTCGGGACAAAGTTCATGAGCTCTTAAACAAGTTTAATTTGGCCTTAGGCTTGTCTATAATTCATACTCATCAAACTATTCCAAAGTCAGATAATTAGTATACATCTAATGAAGTACGTAGGTAGGAACGGGTAATTTGGAATACCATTTTTTTTTGCAAGTGACAGTTATATTTTGCGTATATCTCCTATTTTGTACACCCATTGGTTATTTAATTTTGGTAAAGATGAACTGTGCATTGACCTTTCTCTTCCTTTGGTTTCTATATATTAATATGTAGAGAAAGAGAAAGGAAAAGGAAGAGTAAAATAGAAAATAAAAATGGGACAAAGCCATATTCTCTTCTTCGTTCTTACACTAACAATAGGTTGCTTCTTTGTAGAATCGGTCGGTGCCACCGTACATGTCGTCGGAGATAGCTTGGAGTGGGCGATCCCTCCCAATGCCACCTTCTACGAGGAATGGACCAACTCAAAGACCTTCGTCGTAGGTGACAAGCTTGGTGAGTTAATTATCCAAAATAACATAAAATGTAACATGAACACTTCTTCTTCTTCTTCTTCTTCTTCTTCTTCTTCCGAGAGGAATCTACGTAGAGACGAGTGGAGGTAGTTGTTTTTACTGAATTTTTGCTTTCGATTTAAATATTCATGTTTATTTTTTAATTTTTTTTTTATTAACTTTTTGTTTTGTCCTCTCCAAAATTTATAATTTTTAATTTCTATATACATATTTATGTGAGGTTTTACTTTTTTTCTTTTCTTTTATAATTTTTAATTTCTATAAATATATTTATGGAGAATATAATAAAACCTAAAAATAAAAATAAAATGTCACCCTATTTCCAATCCGTTTCTTCATTTTCTCTCTCAGGAAAGATAACTCTCTCCCACAAAAAATAAAATAAAACAGTCTTTTCCTCCCTCGACAGACGTGCTAACGTCTTTTTTCTTTAGTTTATATAACTTTAGTATTTGCTAAGCTAATATAATATATTTCACATATTTTCTCTCTCTCTCTCTCTTTTAAATCTCTAATATCATTTGAAACTCTCTATTTTTTTATTCAAAACTAATTATATTGCATTTCAGATTTGTTTAGGATTTTCAAATTGTTGGAGACAGTCCTGTCAAACTTATTCAATCACATAACAAAATATCTAATTCCTTAACGAAAGTTTGATGTGGCTGGCTAGCCTTATTTAACAATTATTTTATTTTATTTTTGTGATTGATTTTTCTTTTCTAAATTAGTGTGTCCATTCCTATTGATGAAGTTTATGTACGAACTGCGTGCAGTTTTCTCGTACAGAACAGGCATCCACAATGTGGTCGAGGTTCCGAAGGAGGACTACGCGAAGTGTACGCAGGACGAGGAGGCAATCGACATGCAGTTCCAGGGCCCGACGATGGTCGCCTTGAACACCGCTGGGACCCACTACTACTACTGCGGTATCGGAACACACTGCGCCCGCGGCCAAAAGTTGGCCGTGGAAGTCTCGGATGGCAAGGGCCTGGCGCCGAAGTCGACGACATCAACCGTGATCACCGCCGCACCCGTGGCGCCAGAGATTAAGTCTAACGGTTCGACTCGGGGTGTAGGTCATTTGGGAGTGATCATTGGTATTATCATGGTTGCTGCCTTCCTACTACCATTGGCATGAGGAATCTAAGACAGTTCCTTTGGTTGTCTATGTATTATTAAATCATGATTCATGGCATATTCCATAATCTTGATTATTATATATGTTAGTCTCGAAACTTAAACGAAGTTGAATAAACAAGGCCAACATAGTTTCTGATAAACTTTGCAGTCTATTTTTTGTAGTCGAGATTCAGAAGCTTCATCAAACAAGTTTGTCTTCCAAGTGTGTGTGTGTGTGTGTGTGTGTGTATTACTGATTACAACTTGCTCCAAAAAAAAAGAATAAAAAATCAATATATGTTATTCCTTGCAATCGCAGTTGCAGACGGACAGAGCAAATTTGTTACAAATAGAGGAGAAGTATAAGAGAAAGACGAAGGATTATGGCTTGCTGCGGTGATTCGTCCCACACGATCGGCTCCCAGGAACCAGCAAGTTCTCGAAGAACATCTGGAACGCCCGCGTCACCTTCTTCCTGGACTCGCACGATCTATTGGACTCCTCTTGGCGACACAGCAGCTCTCTTCAACTATCTCTCAAATATTATTTTTTTCTGATGAGGTCTGAGAAGAGGTATTTATAGAGGAGCCTAGCCACCTAGTCGGTTATACAGAGATAAGAATAAAATTAATTTAAATCCCACAATTTGGATCTGAATTAAAGATACAATCCTCCCAAAACCGAATTCGAGTCCGAGTCCGAGTCCGGGTTCGAGTCCGATTCGTTGAGCCCCTTTGGGGTTTAGCTTATATGGAATAAATTCCAATAGCATGACAAAAAGCTTAAAAGCTTCCATTGATTAGTTAAATATTTTTTCTTCTAATAAAATATCCCCACATGGCACCCATGTGCCCCAACACAACCCATGTGCACTCCTTATTATATTGAGATACCCACTTGGTGGTGTAGCCAATATGAGACTATTTTTTACTAGTTCAAAGGCAAAATACCAACAATCTCCCACATATCTCAATATATGGGTTGAGCGTTCCTCATAGTGACTGTCCATCATGCATTAGGATATATGTTGCTTTGACTTAAATCTTTTCGCATGGATTAAATAACAATACGATACAAGAATTGACTAAGCCTTGAATTCTGCACCATAGCTATAATTTTTTCCACTCACACAATGACATCAACTGTGCTTCCGGTTGCACATTAAAGGCCCTGTGCACGCGTGGTTTCAGTGTATGTATCTTGGACGTCTACAAGTTTTCTCTTAAAAGACTGCTTGTATCTCTTTCTATACACTCTAGGTTAGTTCTTTTAAAGAGTCCTTGGCATGAAGCCTTGAGCTTCCATGCGGTGCTACGCCGCTATGACATGGCCTAAAATCGAGGCTTCTACCTCATCGTGGTGTCATCCACTGTAGCATGAGATCTCAGCCTCTTTGTAGTGCAAACTATCCAGCATGAATCCTTGCACTTCCTTACGGTATTACGCTGCTGTGACATGGTTTGCGTAGCCAAAAATTTACATCTTTTACCTCTGAGGTGTCATACCACTATAATATGAGGTCTTCGGTATCTTTGTAGTGTTGCCTACCATTCTTTATTCTACAATATTAGGCTACCTGCCTATGTGCGGTATTACACCGCTGTGATATGGCTTACGAAGCCGAGGCATGACCCTATCGAGGAAACTCATGGTGGTGTCACCCACTGTAGCATGGAGACCTTACGCTCCTTTGTAGTGCTACACTACCGTGCTTCCTGTAAAGCATACTGAGCATTCACTCTACCCGAGAACTCATTAAGGTGTCAAAGCCATCCTCCTACAGGAAATATTCTGTTCAAGAAAATATAGTAGACAACAGTGGTTTCGGGTATGTATCCCACAATGTCCCTACCCAGTCAATGATCCTTATTTGAACCAAAAGTTAGATGCCTAGTAGGTTTATTTTTGAACTAATAGCATAAAACTTTATGGTAGAATTATAAAGACACAATATCATAATATTTTTATGCCCATTTTGATCGCTGTGTCCTCGACCAGCTGGCGCTTGAGACCTTTGGTGAACGGATCCTCCAGGTTCTCCTAACTCTGAACATCAATCACGATAATGACTTCAGTCTTGAATATATCAGCTGTAGTCATCCTGTTATCGCAGTATATCGGTACCGCCTGAACTTGTCCACCAACCAATGAAAGATCATACATGAGCTTTTGAAGCCATTCTACTTGTAACTACCACTTTCCACCAAAGGAATAAGTTGGTAATTTTGCATGTTGTTAAAGTTTTTTATATATTATTTTATAATAGTGATTGCCTAGAATTATATTAGTGCTAGTTAGTGGCTAGCCAATTAAAATTTGTAAGTGTTAATTAGTGCTAATTATTGTTAGTCATGACTTTAGTAATTAGAATTAATTACGTTTAGTTGCCATGAAGAGAATATTCCTCTTAGTAATAGAGATTTCTTCCTTTAGTTAATTAGATTCTATTCATGACAAAAAAGATGGGCAAACTTGATATTTTGGCTTGACCGAACCTTACTATAAGAGAGTAGTTAAATTTAGGACTCATCAATTCATTTCTTTTCACTCATTAGCCTCCTTTCCCTAAAGCTTCTTCTTCCCCAAGCAAATCCAATTTCCTACCAATTTCACTCAATCCACTTTCAATTCTACCCATTCTCACCATCATGAAGGCCTAGAGCATTGGAGAGCACAAGAAGATCCATAAGAGAGGAGCATGCTTGGAGATTGTGTTTGATTCATCTCTTCGGTGTCCAAATTCAAAATTCTCCAAATAAATTACCAAAATACTAGGTAATTCTATCAATTTCATCAAATTCATGGTTAGAAACACCCCTTGGTCATGTAGAAATATTTCCATGGTTAGATTTGACTTTCCAAAGGTAGATCTAGGCACTAGGAGCCTTCAATTTAGTAGATCTAAGTTGGTATCATGTTTTTAGGGCTCAATTAGGAAAAAAACTCCAATTGTGTCCATTGAGTGTGTGTGTGTATTGTGTCCTAATGATGACTATTGATATTTATTTGATGGTGTGAATGTGTTCTTGTATCCAAAATTGGACACATAGAGTCTATATCATTATACACCATGATACGTATAGGTGAATTTGGTAAATCGGGTGTATATATGTGTTCTTTTGTCCAAAATAGCCCAAATTCGTCATAGTATTCAACCTTATTTTTAGCAGCCATAGCAATTTAGATATACCATAACTCATAACTCAGGACTCTGATTAATCTTCCATTTTTTAAAAAGAACCGTATCGAAGTTAGCTTTCAAAATATATAAATTAATATGGCAAATTTGTTGTAAATTTTTTTGTAAAACTATTTGAGTGTCAGGTATCTGAAAGACGAACGTGTTTCAGTATTTTCTTGATTTTCGGAGCTTTTGGACATGAAAATATGATCCGTTTGAAGTTTTGAAAGCTGATACAAAGTTCTACGACATACTTTAACCCTAGAATTTATTGAGTAAGTCTAATAGGTGAATTATTGGTTAAAAGTAGAGAGCTGACTATACGACATAGGCATTTTGTGTATCCTATGAGCCTGTAAACCCCCTCACCCAAAATTAGGCCTACTTGGCATAGATAAAGAAACTAGGGCTAGTTTGTATCCAATTGGAAATATGACACGACATTTTATTTAATTATACAATAATTATATCACCTAGTGCACCTTACCGTTGCTTCGATAATTGGAGCACTACACTAGCCATTGCCTTCCTACGAATTTTACAACCTTGTCCAAGACATGCCCGTCTGCTATTCTGACCTTTGTGTAACTTATAATTATGCTCTCTTGTGCTACATTTTAGTCGAACAATATTCGTCGCAGACGTTTATATTTAATTCTAAATAAAATACTTCTTTGTACCCTTGTGCGTTCTAATCAAAATTGGGGACACAATCTTGATCGTTTTTGTGCAACCCAAATTTTGTTAATATTCTACTCGGAGCTCTCTATGTCCATGACACTTGTGTCCCACCTAATTTTATCCCCATGTACTTCTAATTAATTCAAGAACACCTTGCGCATTAATTTTAATTAATTTATTCTAATTTCCGTCTTTGTGCAATTTTCTAATTGTTGGGCTCTTTTATGCAAAAAATGTATTGAGGTGTCCACACCATTGGACAATACATGAAGAAATTCAACTTTTTCCTTCATAAGAATTTTTCCATAATTTTCGGAATGTGCAACGCGCAACATCGCCCCCTTTATTTTAATCCTAGCCATTTCATTTAAACAATGTAATTTATAGCCTTCCAAACATCCCCATGTGAGGCCCAAGGCCAACTCCAAGGAGGTGTTGACCAAGCCCACTCCTAGGTCAACAAAACCCTAGCTCACATGTATAAATATACCATATATTTATTTTCTCCTTTTTTCCTAATACCTAACCCAATACACACCCGACCCCATCCCTGATCATCACCTTCCCCGACCATCCTCGCCGGAGCCACGACCGGAGCAGGCCTCGACCTCCCTCTCCAGCACGCCACCACCACTGAATCTCCTCTCTCTTCCTCCTCCGCCTGAACGACCCAGACCCACCCTTTCGACAACCTCCCCACCGCCTGAGACCAACCCGAGCCTCCTCTTCTTCTTCCTCCCCTTTTCCGCTGCTCACCGTCCACTGCCATTGTCTCCTCTCATCCTCCGTCCTTCTCCCCCTCCTCGACCACAGCCCCCTCATCGACTGTCCTCCACCGCCACTCGCCTGAAGCTGCCGGATATCCCAGCAACACCACCAGCAACACCACTGCCACCCGAACCTGCTGCACCCTTCCTGCCAACCCGACCTCCCTCGGCAACCCGCCAGACCACCCGAGCCCACCTGTGCCCTCCTCCCTGACCTCCACCTTTCCCTGCTCCTCTCCTCCCTGTCATCAGTACCTCCCCTGGCCGGACCTCCCCTCCCCTGGCCGGACTCCGGTCAGCAGCCAACACCCATCATCATCATCATCATCATCACCACCATTACCATATTATCCTCATCTCCAAACCCTAATCACCATTATCCCCATCATTATCCTCGTCATCACCATCGTCCACATCATCATCATCATCCTCGTTATCACCATCATCCTCGTCATCACCATCATCCACCTCATCATCCTAGTCATCACCATCGTCCACATCATCATCGGACGATATCTATACAAAGATAATTAAATTCATGAATATAAAGATATAATCATTTGGCCCGTCGGTCCAAAATGTTAACTAATTAACTTACTTTTGAGGCCCGTCGGTCCAAATTATGGAGGATCGCTCTGAACATGTGCAGACAGAGTCGGCTCGACTTCCTCCATCTACTCCTCTACCTCCATGGTACCGTCAGTTGGAGGAACGTTGGAAGATGGAGTAGTCTCAGGCCTAAAACTATTCGTTCCAGGAGTACTGCCACGTCGTATCATCGACGGAGTCGGAGATGCTAAAGATTGGTAAACAGGAGTACTCTGTGAGGAGTATTCGAAACCAGTAGCCTGTACTGAAGGAGCAGTCCGTCTAAAGGATCGACCTCCGAACGATCGGTACACTAGGGTACTTTTGGTAGTAAATTTTTTAAATTTTACCGACAGCTTTGAATAATGTCACAAGAGGCAATGACACCCAACTAGCACGACATTACACACCCAACCCGACATATC
Source organism: Iris macrosiphon (assembly GCA_036927795.1). Classification (NCBI taxonomy): domain Eukaryota; kingdom Viridiplantae; phylum Streptophyta; class Magnoliopsida; order Asparagales; family Iridaceae; genus Iris; species Iris macrosiphon. The sequence continues at coordinate 173,068,903 of JAYESA010000011.1, read as the reverse complement.
TTAAATAGGAAGGGACAAATCGAATTAGGCAGAAGTCGAAACATGCCAAATGGAATTGGTTGATGATGAGCTCGGCAGAATCCCTCCGAGCTTGAACTTAAGCCAAGCTGATATCTAAACTAAGGCTACAAGTACAAGTGACATAGCGTGATACAAAATACCAATTTCCATCATTTGGTTTAGGAATTCGACCAATGATTCTAATTTCAATTTATTTTTCATACAAAAATGATTGGAATGTAATAAATATGTAACAATAAAACCAACAATCATCGTCGGATGACTCTCATCTCCCATTGTTTTCTTCATATTTGTTTTATTACCTATTCCTTTATGAACTATTTTGCTCTTCCTGCATTCTTGCCAATATGGATGAACCTAGGTCATGCGAAACAATACAAAACATGATACGTACATACAAAAGTTGGATAGCCCAATAGTTTAGAGCTTTGACAATGGATTCAAAGTCCAGGAGTGACAACCAAGTGATAGAGTAAAACTTTGATACTGATGGCTGTATCAAAAATTTGATACAACCATTATATGACAGGTGATTTCTTTTTTTTCGTAAAACATACAAACATATATATATATATATATATATATATATATATATATATATATATATATATATATATATATATATATATATATATATAGGGGGCAACCTATCATACATTGACTGTATCAATTTCTTGATACAGCCATCTGTATCAAAGCTTTACTCCAAGTGATAAGTAATTGCATTCTTAACAAGTAATAAAAAAAGAGTCAAAAAAACAACAAACAATTTAGTTATATATACAAAACTAACAAGTAGGGTAGCCAATCTCTTTTTAATGAACATGTTTTGGCTCGACTTTATATTAGCTCGAAAGTCGAGTCTTTTGAGTTCGAGAGCACGAACTTCAGCCTAAGAATAAGCTCATTAGATAAACAAGTCATAGTCCAAGCTTTAAAGGTTTGGATCGTTGAGTTGAAAAGTTTAGCTTGTTTTGATTTACAAATCAATATAAAAAATATCTTAAACTAGTAACTATTTTCAATTTAATACGAAATTTGTAGGCACTTTAAATTTGGTAAACTCACCTAGTTACATTTTTAGGGTTTGTCATTTCGGGACAAAGTTCATGAGCTCTTAAACAAGTTTAATTTGGCCTTAGGCTTGTCTATAATTCATACTCATCAAACTATTCCAAAGTCAGATAATTAGTATACATCTAATGAAGTACGTAGGTAGGAACGGGTAGTTTGGAATACCATTTTTTTCTGCATGTGACAGTTATATTTTGCGTATATCTCCTATTTTGTACACCCATTGGTTATTTAATTTTGGTAAAGATGAACTGTGCATTGACCTTTCTCTTCCTTTGGTTTCTATATATTAATATATAGAGAAAGAGAAAGGAAAAGGAAGAGTAAAATAGAAAATAAAAATGGGACAAAGCCATATTCTCTTCTTCGTTCTTACACTAAGAATAGGTTGCTTCTTTGTAGAATCGGTCGGCGCCGCCGTACATGTCGTCGGAGATAGCTTGGAGTGGGCGATCCCTCCCAATGCCACCTTCTACGAGGAATGGGCCAACTCAAAGACCTTCGTCATAGGTGACAAGCTTGGTGAGTTAATTATCGAAACAACATAAAATGTAACATGAACACTTCTTTTTCTTCTTCGGAGAGGAATCTACGTAGAGACGAGTGGAGGTAGTTGTTTTTACTGAATTTTTGCTTTCGATTTAAATATTCATGTTCTTTTTAATTTTTTTTTATCAACTTTTTGTTTTGTCCTTTCCAAAATTTATAATTTTCAATTTCTATATACATATTTATGTGAGGTTTTACTTTTTTCTTTTATAATTTGTAATTTCTATATACATATTTATGGAGAATATAATAAAACCTAAAAAAATTAAAAAATGTCATCCTATTTCTAATCCGCTTCTTCATTTTCTTTCTCTCAGGAAAGATCACTCTCTCCCACGAAAAAAAGGTCTTTCCCTCCCTCGACAGACGTGCTAACGACTTTTTTCTTTAGTTTATATAACTTTAGTATTTGCTAAACTAATATAATATATTTCACATATTCTCTCTCTCTCTCTCTCTCTCTCTCTCTCTTAAATCTCTAATATCATTTCAAACTCTCTATTTTTTGTATTCAAAACTAATTATATTGCATTTCAGACTTGTTTAGGACTTCCAAAATGCTGGAGATAGTCCTGTCAAATTTATTCAATCATATAACAAAATATTTAATTCCTTAACGAAAGTTTGATGTGGCTAGCTTTATTTAACAATTATTTTATTTTATTTTTGTGATTGATTTTTCTTTTTTAAATTACTACGTCCATTCCTGCTGATAAAGTTTATCTACGAACTGCGTGCAGTTTTCTCGTACAGAACAGGCATCCACAATGTGGTCGAGGTTCCGAAGGAGGACTATGCGAAGTGTACGCAGGACGAGGAGGCAATCGACATGCAGTTCCAGGGCCCGACGACCGTCGCCTTGAACACCGTCGGGACCCACTACTACTATTGCGGTATCGGAACCCACTGCGCCCGCGGTCAAAAGTTGGCCGTGGATGTCTCGGATGGCAAGGGCCTGGCGCCGAAGTCGATGACATCAACCGTGATCGCCGCCATACCCGTGGCACCGAAGTCGACGACATCAACCGTGATCGCCACCGCACCTGTGGCGCCAGAGATTAAGTCTAACGGTTCGGCTCGGGGTATAGGTCGTTTGGGAGTGATCATTGGTATTATCATGGTTGCTGCCTTCCTACTACCATTAGCATGAGGAATCTAAGACAGTTCCTTTGGTTGTCTTTGTATTATTGAATCATGATTCATGGCATATTCCATAATCTTGATTATTATATATGTTACTCTCAAAACTTAATCGAAGATGAATAAACAAGGCCAGCATAGTTTCTGATAAACTTTGCAGTCTATTTTTTGTAGTCGAGATTCAGAAGCTTCATCAAACAAGTTTGCCTTCCAAGATCTCGATTCCAGCTCCGGCCGACAGTTGGCAGAGGGGGGTCGACTGGAAGTAGGGTTGGGCAGAAGATGAATAGTATTTGGTTTTTGGGTCAAAATAAAAAGAAAAAGAAAGGAATAAAACTTGTATATTTATACATGGGAAACTAGGGTTTTGTGTTGTCCTAGTGGTTGGGCTTGGTCAACACCCTTGGGCTTGGGCCTTGGGCTCTCATGGGGACGTTGGAGGGCTATAATTTATATTATTTAAAATGTAAGGATAGGTTTAGTTGAGGGGGCGATGTGCGCGTTGCACATTCTGAAAAATTATAGAAAATTCCTATGAAGGGAAAAGTTGGATTTGTTCATGTATTGTCCAATGGCGTGGACACCTTAATGCAATTTTGAATAAAAGCGCCCAACAATTGGAAAAATTGCACAAAATGGAAATTGGGTTTTAATTAATTAAATTTAATGTGCAAGGTATTCTGGAATTAATTGGAAGTACATAAGAATAAAGTTAGGTGGGACAAAAGTATCATGGACATAGAGGATTCAGAGTAGAATATTATCATTAATTGGGTTGCACAAAACGGGTCAAGATTGTGTCTCCAATTTCGATTGGAACGCACAAGGGTACAAAGTCGTATTTATTTAGAATTAATTAATAACGCCCGCGATGATTATTGTGCAACTAAAATGTAGCACAAGAGAGCATAATTATTAGTTACACCGAGGTAAGAATAGAAGGCGGTCAGGTCTAGGGTAAGAGTGTAAAATTTGTAGGAAGGCAATGGCTAGTGTAGTGCTTCAATTATCGAAGCAACGGTAAGGCGCGCTAAGTGATATAAATATTGCATAATTAAATAAATACCGTGTTCTTATTCTAATTGGGTTCAACTAGCCCTAATTTCACTATCTAAGCTAAGTAGGCCTAATTTCGGGTGTGGGGGTTTATAATCTACCCAACTTAAAATAATTTTGTCCTCAAAATTAAAATAAGGCATGGTTTCTCTCCGTCTAATCTTACTTGGTCATAATCTAAAGAATTCACCTCACGTTTAACAATGCAATTTCTACCCAACTTAGAATTTACCCATCTATCATCTAAGGCTATACATTTAAGAAAGCTATTCCTCAAATTATTTAATCATGTTATTTAATCCTCAAAGTTTTAATACTAAACATATCATATATGATATGCCCCTAATCAATTATAAAAGAGGGTCGCCAAGTCATGTGATTAGCCTATGGGGTATATCTAGTATTCTCTGTGTATCAACTTATATCAAGCACGAGTGTTCGTCTTTCCGAAATAGGGGAAGACAGAGAGCAATAATAAAGAACTCAAGGTGAAGGTGATAGAATATAAGTACGAGGTTCAAGGAGATCACAGAATTCAAAAAAAAAAGTTGTCAGGGCAGTTGTGGATTAAAATCCTATTTTGGTAAATTCTTATTCGCATGTTCATATTGGAACAATTATGTAACTGATACGATTTGCCCAGACATGTTTAGAGGCTGGTATATTCGTCTACTAGTCAACTATATATCTCAATCCACGTAAAGTAGTCATGCGAAGAGCGAACCAAGCGTACTAAGATTGTTCAGACCATAATACACTGATTCTGATTTAGACAATGTATTAATAGGCGTCCCCAATAACATATATGTCATGAACATGCTCGATAAAAGAATATGCTTGCAAAACTAGGCTATAAAATAGCAGCATAAGTTGTGATAATTTAGAAAATATAAATACGCTAGATTATGATGAGAGAAGTTACAAAATAATTCAAGTTTACAAGAAGGTGAGACTCTACAGTCTCTACAGTTGTCATACTAGCTCCTTGTCTAAGTTGCTAGTCGACCAAATAGGGATATGGGCCTCTAAGTTCTACTGTCTGAATAAACACTATCGTCTTATGCTAGTAAACAGTTAATGTTATTCAGTTATACTACATTAATGGGTCCCGAGGACTATGTGATACTAGGTTATGAGGCACACTACCCAACTTAAAATAATAAATTAATACTGTAATGCCTTAAAGATAATATAGAAACTCCTAATAAGGTTTACGAGAAGAGGTCTTGGTACTTATTAGGGTATTCTCTTACATTATATAGGTCATGGTCATCCTAGGTCTTAGTCATAGTGCTTATAGAACAAGTGTCAAGAGTAAGAATGGAAGAGTTAATGGCCTCCAAGGGAAAAAGGGAAGTATAACTCGTATTGAGGTGTGGTACAAGTTACGCGATTTAAAACTAAGAGATAATCATTAGGTCATAATCTACAAGAATAACTTAAACTATCAAATTCTAACTACCAATCACATAATTCAAAATTCAAGAGTAACAACTATAATCCTAGCAAACTATATATCCTAACATGAAATAAAATCACTTAGCCTACAATCAGAAATGTTAGGTGGCACGAATTAAAAGATAAAGAATAGAAGGTCATAATTTAGTCGTCGCACAACTAGCGAGCGCTAAGGTTTCAGAGGAACTAAACATGAAATAAAATAGAGAGACTATTGATAATGTCATGGTTTCCTAAGGGAAGATGCTATGCTAATCTCTGTGTTTGAGGTATGATCAAGAAAATATTCTATGCATTGCTCTTGGCTTCCTAAGATACTGTTCTGCTAATATCAAGACAAGAAGCTAAAGTTGTAGTTCTCTAGTACTATCTCACCATGAAAGCTAGGTTAGTCCTAATATTTAACCTTGGATTTCTATTGGTTCCTCAACACTAGGGTCAAACACTATGACAAATTTCAGCTAATCTTAGTAGTGTTTATACTACTCTCAAGTTATACATAAACACATCAAGGAATAAGGGTAAATTAATCTATAGGTAAGGGACGCTAGGGTTCATTAGGTGTTCTAACTCAGGGATGTGTCATTATTGTAAACACCCTCACCCAAAATAGATATTTTGTGTATATTTTATATTATTATAGATATTGAATTTTTAGAGTATTCTCTTAGTTAATTAGAAAATAAATTTTTTGATATATTTACTTATATAAATATTTATTTAGAATCATTTTTAGGTCATTTTAGATTTTTGAATATTTTTCTAGAATTTTTAGGTAATTAAAACATAGGGAACATAAATTTCTAGGACTTCTATGATTTACTATATGACCATACTTGCATGTTGTTCCTACCAAATATTTATTTTAGTTTAAAATATTTAATTATATTTTTTTGTAATTTATTTAGAATTTTAAGAAATTTATTTAGATTTTTGAAATTATTTAGGATTTAATTGGATATATATAGTCTTAATATTAGATAGATGCTAATTTAGTGTTAATAGATATTAATAAGATTTTATAAATTATTTGTATTATCTTTAATTATATTTAAGATTATAAATTATTGAGATAAATTCAAACTCTATTTTAAATTAATTCAAATCCTGAGCCTACTAGGAAAATAACTTCATGTATATCCTATCCTTATTTAAACTGATCCTATTCATATTCAAATTAGCCAATCCTAGTCGTATTCAATTAATTAGTCTTCACCATTATAAATAACTCATCCTTCATATTTTTCTTCCCCAAATTTACCTCTTTTTCGTCCAAAAAGAGTCAAAATTCGTCATAAATTCAGCCTCATTTTCTAGTATGTTATGACGACTTAAAAAGACGATATCTCCCAACTCCGGACTCCAAACGCGCTCCAATATTTTTTGTTAGAACCATATCAAGATTAGTTTTCTGAATATATAAATTATTTTAATAATTTAAGAACGTATTTTTCCAAAAAATTCTAAAAGTGCCAGTTGTCCGAAATTAGACTCATTTTGGTATTTTCGAGATTTCGTGAGATCCCAAACTCGGAATTACAAACCGTTTAAAGTTTCGGAAAGATGACATGATGAACTTTTAGAAAAATATTTTTACAGAATTTAAAATATAAGTTTATTATACTGTAAAATTTGTGCAACGTAGACGTAAATAGAAAACCACAAAAAACTGTCATCTGTGCGCCCTTGTGGCCATAACTCTTTACTGACTTGTGATTTTATGAAACCGTCTATTCCAGTATTTATATAACATTAAAATATATAGTATTCCATATAAAAATCTAGGATTTGAGTTGGTTGACTTTTTGATCAACGGATTGTCTCGATTTGCGTGCCACGGATCACAAATCCTTAAAGTTGACTTTCTTTGGACCAAAATTAGAGCTTAACAATAAAATTAGATTATAATAAGATTAAAAAAAATACTATTTTAGGTTATTTTATTCAGAATTAAAATAGATTAAAATGGAGGAACCTATTCATCCACTTTTGTAACCTAACTTATTTAATTTATGTGACGGGTAGATCGGACGACGCCTTGAGTTGGGACTTCATTCTTTTTCAGATCAGGCAAGATATCTTGGCAAATTTCTTCCAATATTTTGCATGCTTAGTATATTTCTGTATATTTATTGCATCTCTGTTATTTATTGCATGTGTAGTTCCTTTCAGTCATTACTATATATTAGATATGTTGACACACACTTGACACTTTGTATCATGAGAGGAAAATCATTAGGCGTATGGGCTTTTAACCACTCTGGTAAACTGTAGTATATAGTTTGTACTACGGGCGTGTGTCGCGTTGGTCCCTACCCCAGAGGTATGTCGATTTCTGTAGAGTCGCGCTGGTCGCTACCCCAGAGGTATGTCAATTTCTGATGTCCATTAACGGGTGTGTGAGTTATGAGGCTTAGATCGGATAGCTTACCCTTGCCCATACGTCAAAAAGTTATCCTCATTTGCATTCATATAGATGGTCTTGTACAGCGTACTTATTTATTTTCAAATAATATGCATGTTTACTGTATTCAAATTGGCTCACTTTTCTGTATCTTATTACGTCCCTCTGAGGACCTGGTCCTCTGCCAGGTGTATCTGTTCTTGAGTATTTGCAGGAGCGCAGATTTGGATGGTTATATATGTTTCGTGGATGTCCTCTTTTCGAGCCCGTGATGGTTAGCTGGTATTCTTATATGGTGTTGTTGTGTTGTACTTATATTGTATTTGCTCTTATATTCGAGTTGGTAGTGGATTTGTTTCCATCCAACTATCATCCTTAGATACTTATGTTAAGATCTAGTTATATAGATGATGGTTATTCATTTATATTGATTTTCTGTGGATGAGATTTAGATTGTACCCTATGACTTGTGATACATTTTATACCACTTGTGGATTGATATTCATATTACAGCGTACGTATGGGATATGGTTTCCATATATTGGAGTTGCCATATCGATGCGGCTGGCATGCTTACGTGTTTCTAGTCCTACATATTTTGGGACTGGGGTATGACATATTTTTGTGGTGGCCCATGCAGGTCGAGAGCATATTGTCTCGGTTACGTCACTGTACCGAATAAGTCTGCACCTAGGAATAGAATATAGGATCTCATCCACTATTGACTATGACTCACATTCTTTCAATCTGTTCTATTTGAATAGTTGCATTCTGCTTGATTCATGTACTTCCCTAATAATTCCTTGAGTATAGCCCCCTCCTAGAATATAGAAATCCCTGTTGTTAGGATGATAATTAGGATAACTTTTCTATTAAGAATACAACTAGGATATTGACACATCACTAAGTTTAGACTACCTAATGAACCCTAGCATCCCTTACTACCTAGTGAACCCTAGTATCTCTTATCTATAGATTGGTTTACCATTATCTCTTGATACAATTATGAAGGACTTGAGATTAGTATAGACACTACTAGGATTAGTTAGAAATTTGGCCATATTGTTTGACCCTAGTATTGAGGAACCAATAGAAATCCAAGGTTGAATATTAGGACTATACCTAACTTTCATAGTAAGATAGTATTAGAGAACTATAAATTTAGATTCTTGTTTTGAGATTAGGAGACAGTACCTTAGAAAGCCAAGAGCAATGCATAAAATATTTTCTTAATCATACCTCGAACACGGAGATTAGCATACCACCTTTCCCTTAGAGAAACCATGACATTATCTATAGTCTTTCTATTTAGTTTTATGACTTGTTCCTCTGAACCCTTAGCGCTCGCTATTAGTGAGACGACTAAATTTCTTTCCTTTATCTTTCAATTCGTGCCACCTAAACCTCTTTGATTATAGACCAAGTGATTTCATTCTATGTTAGGATATATAGCTTGCTAGGATTATAGTTGTAAACTTGAATTTTGATTTCCTGTGCTTAGTAATTAAAACTTAATAGTTTAAGTTATCCTTATAGATTGTGACCTGATGATTATTCCTTAGTTTTAATTGCGTAACTTGTACCATACCTCGATACGACTTATATCCCCTTTTTTCCCTTGAAGGCCAGTAACTTTCCATTCTTACTATTGACACTTGCTCTATAAGCGCTATGACTAAGACTTAAGACGACCATGACCTATATAATGTAAGAGGATACCCTAATAAGTACCAAGACCCTTTCTTGTAGACCTTAATAGGAGTATCTACGGTATCCTTAAGACAGTATAGTATTAGTTTATTGTTTTAAGTTGGGTAGTGTGCCTCACAACCTAGTATCACACAGTCTTTTGACCTATTATTGAAGTGTAACTGAATGACATTACCTGTATGCTAGCATAAGACGATAGTGTTAAATCAGACTGTAGAACCTAGAAGCCTATACCCCTATTTGGTCGACTATCGACTTAGACAAGGAGTTAGTATGACAACTGTAGAGATTGTAATAGTCTTATCTTCTTTGTAAACTTGGATTATTTTGTAACTTCTCTCATCATAATCTACCGTACTTATATTTTCTGTACTACCTTGACTTTTGCTGCTATTATAGCCTAGTTTTTGTAAGCTTATTTCTTTCATCGAGGTTGCTCATGACATATGTATTATTGGGTGCACACAATGATACAATTGTCTAATCAGAATCGGTGTATTAAGGTCTAGCTAACCTTAGTGTGCTTGGTTCGCTCTTCGCATAACTACTTTACGTGGATTGACACATATGGTAGTAGACGAATATACTTGCCCCTAGACATGTCTGACATATCGTATCGGTTACATAACTGTACGAATACGAGCATGTAAATAAAAAATTACCAAAAATAGGATTTTAATCCACAATTGCCCTAACAATTCTCTTTTCGAATTTCTTAATCTCTTTGAACCTCGTACTTGTATTCTATCACCTTCACCTTGAATTCTTTATTATTGCTCTCCGTCTTTCCTTATTTCGGAAAGACGAAACCTCATGCTTGGTATAAGTTGACACATGACTTAGTGACTCTCTTTTATAATTGATTAAGGGCATACCATAGGTGATATGTTTGGTGTTAAAGCTTCTGAGGATTGAATAACATGATTAAATAATTTGAGAAATAGTTTTCTTAAAAGTATAGCCTTATTTGATAGGTGGATAAATTCTAAGTTGGGTAGAAATTGTATTGTTAAACTTGAGGTGAATTCTTTTAGATTGTGATCAAGTGAGATTAGATAGAGAGAAACCCTGTCCTATTTTAATTTCGAGGACAAAATTTTTGTAAGTTGGGTAGATTGTAAACCCCCTCACCCAAAATAGATATTTTGTGTATATTTTATATTATTATAGATATTGAATTTCTTTAGAGTATTCTCTTAGTTAATTAGCAAATAAATTTCTTGATATATTTACTTATATAAATATTTATTTAGAATCATTTTTAGGTTATTTTAGATTTTTGAAGATTTTTCTAGAATTTTTAGGTAATTAAAACATAGGGAACATAAATTTTTAGGACTTCTATGATTTACTATACGACCATACTTGCATGTTGTTCCTACCAAATATTTATTTTAGTTTAAAATATTTAATTATATTTTTTTGTAATTTATTTAGAATTTTAAGAAATTTATTTAGATTTTTGAAATTATTTAGGATTTAATTGGATATATATATTCTTAATATTAGATAGATGCTAATTTAGTGTTAATAGATATTAATAAGATTTTATAAATTATTTGTATTATCTTTAATTATATTTAAGATTATAAATTATTGAGATAAATTTAAACTTTATTTTAAATTAATTCAAATCCTGAGCCTACTAGAAAAATTACTTCATGTATATCCTATTCTTATTTAAACTGACCCTATTCATATTCAAATTAGCCAATCCTAGTTGTATTCAATTAATTAGTCTCCACCATTATAAATAACTCATCCTTCATATTTTTCTTTCCCAAATTCACCTCTTTTTCGTCCAAAAAGAGTAAAAATTCGTCATAAATTCAGTCTCATTTTCTAGTATGTTATGACGACTTAAAAAGACGATATCTTCCAGCTCCGGACTCCAAACGTGCTCCAATTTTTTTTGTTAGAACCATATCAAGGTTAGTTTTCTGAATATATAAATTATTTTAATAATTTAAGAACTTATTTTTCCAGAAAATTCTAAAAGTGCCAGTTGTCCAAAATCAGACGCATTTTGGTATTTTCGAGATTTCGGGAGATCCCGAACTCGAAATTACAAATTGTTTAAAGTTTTAGAAAGATGACATGATGAACTTCCAGAAAAGTATTTTTAGAGAATTTAAAATATAAGTTTATTCTACTATAAAATTTCTGCAACGTAGACGTAAATAAAAAACTACCGAAAACTGTCATCTGTGCGTCCTTGTGGCCATAACTCTTTACTGACTTGTAATTTTATGAAACCGTCTATTCCAGTGTTCATGTAGCATTAAAATATATAGGATTCCATATAAAAATCTAGGATTTGAGTCGGTTGACTTTTTGGTCAACGGATTGCCTCGATTTGTGTGCCACGCATCACAAATCCTTAAAGTTGACTTTCTTTGGACCAAAATTAGAGCTTAACAATAAAATCAGATTATAATAAGATTAAAATACTATTTTAGGTTATTTTATTCAGAATTAAAATAGATTAAAATGGAGGAACCTATTCATCCACTTTTGTAACCTAACTTATTTAATTTATGTGACGGATAGATCGGACGACGCCTTGAGTTGGGACTTCATTCTTTTTCAGATCAGGCAAGATACCTTGCCAAATTGCTTACAGTATTTTACATGCTTAGTATATTTCTGTATATTTATTGCATCTCTGTTATTTATTGCATGTGTAGTTCATTTCAGTCATTACTATATATTAGATATGCTGACACACACTTGACACTTAGTATCATGAGAGGACAATAATTAGGCATATGGGCTTTTAACCACTCTGGTAAACCGTAGTATATAGTTCGCACTACGGGCGTATGTCGCGCTGGTCGCTACCCCAGAGGTATGTCACTTTCTGTAGAGTCACGCTGGTCGCTACCCCAGAGGTATGTCGATTTCTGATGTCCATTGACGGGTGTGTGAGTTGTGAGGCTTAGATCGGATAGCTTACCCTTGCCCATACATCGAAAAGTTGTCCTCATTTGTATTCATATAGATGGTCTTGTACAGCGTACTTATTATTTTCAAATAATATGCATGTTTACTGTATTCAAATTGGCTCATTTTTCTGTATCTTGTTACGTCCCTCTGAGGACCTGTTCCTCTGCCAGGTGTATCTGTTCTTGAGTATTTGCAGGAGCGCAAATTTGGATAATTATATATGTTTCGTGAATGTCCTCTTTTCGAGCCCATGATGGTTAGCTGGTATTCTTATATGGTGTTGTTGTGTTGTACTTATATCTCTTATATTCGAATTGATAGTGGATTTGTTTCCATCCAACTATCATTCTTAGATACTTATGTTGAGATCTAGTTATATAGATGCTGGTTATTCATTTATATTGATTTTCTGTGGATGAGATTTAGATTGTACCCTGTGACTTGTGATATATTTTATACCACTTGTGGATTGATATTCATATTACAGCGTACGTATGGGATATGATTTCCATATATTGGAGTTGCCATATAGATGCGGCTGGCATGCTTACGTGTTCCTAGTCCTACGTATTTTGGGACTAGGACGTGACAATTATCCTAGTTTTACTCTTAATAGGAAGGTTACCCTACTTATTATCTAACAATAGGGACTTCTATATTCTAGGAGAAGGCTATACTCAAGAAACTATTAGGGAAGCACAGGAATCAAGCATGATGGGTTTGAACGGATAGGAAGGAAGATAATTCAGTTATGGATGAGATCCTATACTCTAATCCTAATTGCAGGCTTTCTCGATACAGTAACGTAACTGATACAATATGCTCTCGACATGCATGGGCCACCACTAAAAATATGTCACGTTCCAGTCCCAAAATACGTAGGACTAGGACATGTAAGCATGCCAACCACATGTATATGGCAACTCCAATATATGGAAACCATAACACATCCGTACGCTTTATCATAAATAATAATTCATAAGTAGTATAACTATCACAAGTCACAGGGCATAACTAAATCTCATCCCCAGAAATCAAATAGACATAAATAACCAATATCTATGAAACTAGATCTCAATATAAGGTATCTAATAATGGTAGTCGGATAAAAACAAATCCACTACCGAAGTAGAATATAGAATAAACAAGATAAATACAATATAAGAATATCAACTAACAATCACAGCTCGAAGAGAAGACCACCTTGAAATATACATAGCAAGTCTGGATCTGCGCTCCTGCGAATACTCATGAACATCTACACCTGGAAAGGGACCAGGTCCTCAGAGGGACATAACAAGATACATAGAAGCATGCCATAAAGTAAATAATGTAAAAACTCAAGGGTGATCTAACCAGCTAAGTGAAATGCACTTTGAAGACAACCTTGGTACGTATGGGTAGGTGAAAGGTATAAAGCGTAGCGTCGAGCCAGAGGCTATGTATCTGACATTAGCTGTAAACTGGATGCCAGATGTATATGCTGACTACATCACCGATCATGATAGCGCGCAGCTAGTAACCTCTGCCGGATGTATCGACAAGCATATACTCCCATAACCGGGTAATACTGATCCCATAACCGGGCAACACTGAGGCTCATGGTCTCGCAGTTTACTCTGAAACTACGACAACCAATTGTCTGTCCCATACGCCTACTAATTGTCTTCCTCACCCAATGTCAATGTACAAGTCGCGAACACGATGTGGACATCTCATACTATAATGCAAGTCTTTAAGGAAATAAACAACTAAGCTAAATACCGTCACACGTGCTGCTCACACCGATGGCCAGTCGATAATAAGGCACGCATCCCTACATGAACTCACCCTGTGACGTATAATGATACGTGTCAAGGCCTGGGGAGTCATCCCGATATCTCCGCAACTTTAGGTGGGTCCACTAGACACTAAGTCAGACAGAAGTCCTAACGTCAACGCCTTTGTTGACTGCACCCGAGTCTCTCTCGGACGTGCACAGTTATATAATATAAACATGTGTCACGATCCGTACCCGAAAAATCGGACATGAGTCGTGGGTACGTCCAGCCTACACCGCAGAATCGGCGGTAGAACGTTTTAAAGGTCCGTTCTAGGTCACAATATCTATATCTCACAATGATCAGTCAATATACCCTCTCCAAAAGGAGGGTAACCACGCAATATATATATATGCCTCAATCACAATAACTAGGGGAAGTGTAAAAGCACGATAATATATCATAAAGAAATAAAGAAACAAATAGCAAGTACAATATCCAAATATACAGTCAAAGTCTAAAGTCTACAACATCCACAGGAGCAAAAAATAATAAATACAGTCATCCAAAATATCAACTAGAAATAACCCAGGAAAACCCACCTAGCTAACTAGGGTGCTAACGGCGTCTCCTCGACGGGCTCCTCAGTCTCCGGGTCACAATACTCCTCGACGCCCGGCCCGTAGAATGTCGGGCAAAAATCCTCTGGATCCTCTAGAAAAAAAAAGCCCAGTCAGGACTGGAGCAAAGTACATAACTCTGAAAGCAACTCCAAATACATTGTAAGGTGTATATGACTAGCAATAGAAAAGTATACAAGATGCACAGGAAAATAAATACATGATGGAGCAGATAAAGTAGCTGCAATGTAAAACTGGAGAACAATACAAGTAGTAGAGAAGTAACTACATGTGAGAAAACAAGAATACTAGCTAAGTGCCTTGAGCACAAGTTCGTTATGTGGTCGGCTTAGGTTGCACATGAATAATCTACGATAACTCTGTTATGCGTGAGTTGCATAACCGACATACACATGAATACTGTTTGGCTTTGATCACATAATCAAGTCCTACTTCCCTCCCCCACTAATACTCTTGGATCCAACCACGACACGCTACGTACATGATAAATAACTCGCGCACATGAAGGCGAGAGCACACAAAGCACATGATAGCACATGAGAATCAATACCTGAAGCACATGATGAAATACACGTAATAGAGTACCCGCTGAACACGGTAAGGGGGATAACATCTCATGATGGGATCCACTAGTACCAGCTCGAGTAACAATGTGTCAGAATCAAGTATTACAGTTTTAGAACATGTGATATAAAAGCTATCATGAAATAGAAACAATCAGAGGTAGGTACTCGCCTGACGTCCTGAGCAACTGATGAGGATCGAGATCCGGACTGGCGTCGCAAGAACCTGTGAAACCCCAATTCTTGATAAACCGTATTAGTTATTTTTTTAAATTAATTAATTATTTTAATTATAGTAATTATGTGCTAAATAGAGAAAATAGATTTATTTAATTTTTATTTGAGGTGTTTGTACATCTAGGGGATTTTTGGAGCCATTATAAATTTCTCATAATTTATTCCATGTAGGAGATCCTGTGGACAGTTGCTAGCTTAATGGTGTGCACAAATATATTTTTCTAGAATTTTATAGATATATATATGTATATATATAATTATATATATATATATATATATATGTATATATTAGTTAATTAGATTAGAATAAGAAAAGAAAAAGAAAAAGAAAAAGAAAAAGAAAAGAAAAGAAAAGAAAAAGGTAATGGGTTTGGATCCCTAATGGATCCAAACCCAAAACCCATAAACCCACAACCCAAACCCAAATCCCTCAAAACCAAAACCATTC
Source organism: Iris macrosiphon (assembly GCA_036927795.1). Lineage (NCBI taxonomy): Eukaryota > Viridiplantae > Streptophyta > Magnoliopsida > Asparagales > Iridaceae > Iris > Iris macrosiphon. The sequence goes on along the minus strand of JAYESA010000011.1, from coordinate 173,052,896 downwards.
CTAAAAATTTAAACAGCAGCAGTAGCAACTTACTAAGAAAGGAAAGGAAAGAAAGAAAGGAAGTAGTAAGAAGAATAAGAAACCGCAGCAGCTGCGGTATTCCAACCCCCCCCCCCCCCGAGCGGTTTTTTCCTTCCGCCGACTCTCTTCTCTCCCTATATATATTCAACACTCCCCAAACCCTAACCCTACTCCTCCCATCCACCCTCCACTGGCCAGCACCCCCGGCCGAGGCTCCCCCGTCCGGTCAGCAGCACCCCGCTCCGGCCGATCTTTCCTAGCCACCACCGCCGACCCAGTCCCCAATCCCTCCCGGCGCCGCTGCGTCACTCTACTCCAAGCCGCAGCAGCTGGACATCGGCTCCGCTCTCCAACTCGACCCCGCAGCGGCTGTGCGGCCACCCCGACGGCTGGCCGAGGCCCTGCTCCGGCATAGGATCGTCTTTCCACAGCCAGCACGGCCTGTGCAACCGACGCCGACGCTCCGGTCTGCATTTTCCCCGCCCGACTGTGCAGTGAACCCGCCGCCGCGACCTCCGGCGAAGCCCCGGCGAGTCTCCACAGGACTCAGACCGGACACAACAGCCTTCCAGAACCCGGACACGTCCAGGACACGGAAACGGTGTCGACTCGACACACGGATACGGGAATATCAGTTTCCACGGAGCCCTGTTCAGGTATCCCGTTCTATCTCCTCGTAGTTTTATTTTTAATTCCGTCAGTTCTGACACGTAGGCTATGTAACCCTCTCGATGTCCGTGTAACCCGCTCGGTGCATCGCGTCCTGTGGCGATCGCAAACCGTGATCCAAAAACAGGAAAAATAACGACCCGATTCACCCCGAAACTGAGTACGCCCCGCCAAATGGGACGACTTGGTCGCACTCGGTCTTTACCAAAATGTGCGTACCGTTGATACGGACGTGCGGGATTTCGCAGAAGTTGATTCGGATGTGCGTGCACACCGGAATCAACGCGTATCCGCCGACACCGCCCCGTATTCGTCAGTTCTGGAACACGCTGTAACTTTGTGTACACACGTTGGATCAAAACGAAACTTGCGCCATCGGACTCGTAGCGATACGATGGTCCTGTGATCCAAGTTTGGTTCGATTCTGAGAACGTTGGCAAAATCTCGTATCGTGTGCCCCACATGCTCCAATTGACGGGCGATTTTGTGACCGGCTCATCGGAATCCAATTATGGAAGTTTCGTTGGGTTCGTATCGACGTTCTGGACTTGTTGACACTAAGTTTGGCGAATTGGAGACCTTTGACCCTGACACATTTTTTGGTGCAAAGCGACCCACATGTGGACCCCACTTTGACCGAAAACTGTCATTTTTGCCCCTGCGTCCAAATTGGACCTAAGGACAGGCGTTTCTAGATATTTGATATTTTCTGAGACTGTTAGTGATATTTATTTCAGCATCAGGAGACGTTCATTCTGAGGCCATAGTTTCTGACACTTGGTATTTGACATCTGGATATTACATTTACAGCTCTCTTGTCAGGCAAGTATACCTTGTCTTGTTGTACTATTTAAATTCAATTATTGTTAGTTACATATTTATTATATAAATGTGCGCGTCCGAGCAGACTCAGGTGCAGTCAACGAAGGCGTTGACGTTAGGAGTAGTATCTGACTTAGTGTCTAGTAGACCCACCTAAAGTTGTGAAGTTATTGATATAACTTCCTAGGCCTTGACACGTATCATTACACGTCACAGAGTGAGTTCATGTAGGGACGCGTGCCTCATGCGCGACTGGCCATCAGTGTGAGCAACACGTGTAACGGTATGTAGCTTAGTTATTTATTTGATTGAGACTTGCATCATAGTATGAGATGTTCACGTCATTTTTACGACTTGTATACCTACATTGGGCAGGAAAGATTACTAGTAGGCGTATGGGATACCCCCCTCCATGATGTTATATCCTTCGTACCATGCTCCTCGGAGATGGTCGATTGCAGAGTGCCCATGCGTCTGGGGGCATATGACACATATACTAGCCAGTCATGACGATTGGTGAATTACGTCAGCATATGTCTAGCCGACACATTCCCATGCGTACTACCAGGTCTTTAAATTGCATTCACTTAGATGGTTAGCATACCCCATTTATTTATTCAGTATTTACATTATGGCATGTTATTTTTATGTATCTTGCTATGTCCCTCTGAGGACCTGGTCCCCTGCCAGGTGTATATGTTCTTGAGCATTCGCAGGAGAGCAGATCCAGGCATGTTACGTATATCCCGAGGAGGTCTTCTCTTTGAGCCTCGTGATTGTCAGATGTTGTTCTTATATGGTGTGTATCTGGTTCCTTTTATATTCTATTTCAGCAGTGGATTTGTTTCCATCCGACTGTCATTCTTTAGATATTTGTTATTGAGATCTAGTTACCTGATTATTGGTTATTCATATTCATATTTGATTTCTGTGGATGAGATTTAGATATTATCCTGTGACTTGTGATTAGTTTTACCACTTATGAATTATTGTTCATTATACAACGTATGCTCGTATATATGGTTTCCATATATTGGAATTGCCATATATACAGGCGGCTGGCATGCTTACGTGTCCTGGTCCTACGTATTTTGGGACTGGGGCGTGACAGAACCTATCACGAAAGACAAGGTTAAACGGGGTTCTAAAGAGTTAAACTGATATAAAATAACTAAAAATAGGGTTCTAGGGTTATTCTAGGTCGAACGGATCAAACCGGTAAAACTGGGGCAAAAAGTCAACCTGGGGTCCAAAAAGTCAACTTTAGGTCAAAACTAGGTCAAACGTTGACTTTTATGGTCAACGAGGGAAATTATGGTCAACTCTAGGTCAAACTAGGGTGTCCCTCAAATTTTAGGTCAAAACTAGCTCATTAAGCTAGTAAACCTTCATACTCGCCTCCTCGAGATACCGGGATACCCTCGGTATCCAATATCTCAACTTAGGCTACACACCCCGTCTATACCCGCTAAAATCTATGCTAGCACGCGTAAATATATACACATATACATATAAAAATAACTCTAAACCTATTCCTAGGCAATTGCTCAAAAACCTCGCTCGATACTCAATACCTTGGGTATTTCAAGGTATTGAGATACCTTGATATCTCAAGGTATTGAGATATCCCTCTAATCCCTCACTAACTACCCCTCTAGCTAACTATTTATGTATATAGCTATACACCTAGGTAGTTATCTAGGCTAGAATATATATATATCTAACACATATATATATATATACACCTACATATCTATATGTATATATATCCACATATACAAATATATATAACCATACCTATACCTCATATATATATATATCTAACTATACTAAACTATCTATCTATCTATCTATCTATATATATATATATATATATATATATATATATATATATATATATATATATATATATATATCTCTTCCCCTCGCTACCTGCATACGCTGATGCTAGAAGCTGCAAATACCGCTGCTGGATACTGTTGCTGCTGCTGGTACAGTACGCTGCTACTGCTGCTGCCACTGCAGCAGCTACTTGCTGCTGGCCTCGCTGCTGCGCTGCCCACTGCGCTGTGCTGGTTCCCGTTGCTGCATCTCCTCGACACACCACACACACACACAATCACACCCCCCATATATATATATATATATATATATATATATATATATATATATATATATACACACACACAACCAAATATATATATACACATACTTATATATATATATAGACACATATATATATAGACACATATACACATATACTTATATATATATACACTCATATACACGTACACAAACACATATATATAAATACACACACTCATATAGATATACAAACACACACACACACACACACACACACACACACACACACACACACACACATATATATATATATATATATATATAGACATACATATATATATAAACTCATATATACATATATATACACAACACACAACACACAACACAACAGACAACACCCCACCAACACACGCCCAACGGCCCCTATACCTATAAATAACTATAAATATATAAATTATAACCCGAGAACTCTAGCACACACTCCCCGAAGCTAATCCAACGCGCGCACGAACCCGAAATCAAGAAACTAAGTCGAAATGGTCGTTCGATCATTTCGACGAACACGTGGTGTGCGGTTCGCAAAACCTCCTGAAACGCACACCAAACCTACTCGGAATCGGCCCAAAATTTACCCACGAGTTCTAATCAATGTCTAGATCCTAGAAAAAATGCTAACTCGTCGATTCTAGGTCCGTGGCAAAAATACGCACGCACATAGAACCTACGACGACGAAAACCCCTAAATCGCCCGAAACGCCCGAAACGCCCATTTCTCCGCGATACGACTTTACGTGTCCGAATGGAGACACGTACTAACCCTCAAGATACCCGAGCACGTCTACCTAGGTCCGTCTAACCTAGGGCATCACCCAAAATTGGGCCAATCTCGGATTTTACCCAAAATTGACACAAAACCTAATGTCAAAGTCTCCAAACACAACCAAACTTGTTCTAACTTCCTCCCACAGGTAGCCTTAAGGTCTAAGAAGGTTCTAAACTACTAATTATACTATATAATAGCAACCACTAAGAGTAAAGTTAGGTTTTATCTCTTGGAAGTTGGAATCCCAAGGCCAAAGTCTCCAAAACCCTTAAAATCACCACCCTCAAGCCTCCAAGCCTCCAAATTAAGCCTGCACACTAAGTCTAGGCTCTAAACACCTAGGTTAGGGAAAAGTAAATGGTTAGGGTTCCTATTCATGAAGAATAGAAGAAGAAAGAGAAGAAATGACTTACTTGAAGCTTGTTGGAAGAAGGAAGAAGAAGAAAATAGAGAATAGAGAAGAAGAAGAAGAAGTGAAGGAATGAAGAAGAGAATGGGGGGGCTGCTGGTTTTGGTCTGGATGAGTTGGGAAGGGCCGGCCACACAAGTAAAAATAGGTTTACATTAATCCAAATGACTAAAACACCCTCTCCTTTAGTCATGCAACTTGGGATTTGGGTTTGGGGTTCCAAAAGCACTCAAATTAACTCCTAATCACTCCAACTAACTAAAATAAAATATAATAATTATTCTAATCCCAAAAATAGGCCTCACAAGGGTGTTGGTTGGGTCGGACATGGATCCACTAGGGTCTGACATGGGTCCAGACTAGCCAAAATCCTAAAACAACCAATAGAAAAAAATACAATCACTAATTAAATATAAATATAATTATTTATAAACAATACACAATTTACAAATAAAAAATAAAAAATAACCCTATTTTCTAGAATTGGGTAGTGACAAGCCTACCTTCCTTAAAATAATTTTGTCCTCGAAATTAAAAAGACGAAACTAGGACAGGAATGCAAGAAAAAGAAAAGAACCATACCTCAGGGCTCGAAAAGATAAGGGTATCGCTCGCACATTTCATCCTCCCTCTCCCAGGTCGACTCACCTGGAGAGTGATGCCTCCACGCGACGCAAACCAAAGGAATAGTCTGGTTCCTCAACACCTTCTCCCGCCGATCCAGAATCTCCACTGGCTGCTCTGGATAGCTAAGAGTAGGGCCCACCACGATCTCTGAGTGATCCAATACGTGACTGAGATCCGCCACGTACCGTCTCAACTATGACATGTTGAACACATCATGAACTCCCTCTTGCGTAGGCGGCAAATCTAGCCTATACGCCACAGCGCCGACCCTCTCAAGGATGCTGAAGGGTCCGACGAAACGTGGGCTAAGCTTCCCGCCTCCACCGAAGCGAATAGTGCCCCGCGTTGGAGAAATCCTCAGAAACACCAGATCACCAACCTAGCACAAACAAGGTCTCAACACTTATCTAAAACAAGCAATCACAAGCAAACACAAGAACAAAATCTAAATTCTAAGCTATACCTCAAACTCCAAAGGTCTCCGGTGGCTATCGGCCCAATGCCGCTGCCTGTCCTGCGCCACCCGAAGTCTATCGCTAATGAGCTTGACCTTCTCTGCTGCATCAACCACCATCTCTGGGCCAAGCAAAGCTCTTTCGCCTATATCATTCCATGATAACGGAGTACGACACCTCCGTCCATACAACACCTCGAAAGGTGATATCTCGATACTGGCTTGATAGCTGTTGTTGTAAGCAAACTCTACTAAGTGCAAGTGATCCTCCCAAGAGCCTCTGAAATCCAGAACACAAGTGCGAAGTATGTCCTCAAGTGTCTGAATGGTCCTCTCTGACTGATCATCTGTCTGTGGGTGATATGCAGTACTAAACTTGAGCTGGGTGCCCAAGCTAGCCTGCAGACTCCTCCAGAAATGCGAAGTAAAGCGACTGTCCCAATCTGATACTATGCTCACAGGGACTCTATGCAGTCTGACTATCTAGCGCACATACATCTCTGCTAGTCTCTTTGTAGACGTACCCACTTTGAATGGTAGAAAGTGGGCCGATTTGGCCAATCTGTCTACGATAACCCAAATCGCATCCTTCCCGCCTGGAGAACGGGAAAGTCCAGAAATAAAATTTATGGTCACATGCTCTAATTTCCACTCTGGAATGGGTAACGGCTAGAGCAAACCTCCTGGTCTCTGTCTCTCCTCCTTCACCTACTAGCACACTAAGAATCGGGATACGAAGCGTGCAACCTTCCGCTTCATCCCGTACCACCATACATGCTCTCTTAGATCTCTATACATCTTGTTGGCACCTGGATGCATAGAGTACTGGGATCGATGTGCCTCCTGAAGAACCTCCTCGCGCAACGACCCACTCGGCACACACAACCTGGTACCGTGCCACAATGAACCATCATCAGCAATGGTGAAGTCATCTGATAATCCAATCTGAACCTGCGCCCTGATGCTCCTCAGGGACTCGTCCTCAAACTGTGTAGCCCTGATCCGACCTACCAACTCTGACTGAATCTGCAGTCCCCACATCTGCATCTCAACTCCAGGCACTATCACCTCAATGCCCAAGCTCTCTAGATCTGCCAGAAGATAACGATCTGTAGTCAGGCACATAGCTACCGGATACCTGCTCAGCGCATCCGCAACTACGTTCACCTTCCCTGGATGGTACAACAATAATATGTCAAAGTCTTTCATCAACTCCAACCATCTCCTCTGCCTCATGTTCAGTTCTTTTTGGGTAAACACATATTTCAAGCTCTTGTGGTCTGTGAAGATCTCCACACGCTCTCCGTATAAATAGTATTTCCACAACTTCAGAGCAAAGATGACCGCTGCCAACTCCAAATTGTAGGTAGGGTAGTTCTTCTCATGAGGACGTAATTGCCTGGAAGAATAGGCAATCACCCTCCCATTCTGCTGTAACACACAACCCAGTCCCTTTCCCGATGCATCACTATAGAGAGTGAATCCTCCAGACCTTGATGGCAACGTCAACACTGGAGCTGTCGTCAACCTCCTTTTCAGCTCATCAAAGGCGATCTGGCACTCCTCTGACCAAACAAACTCCATGTCCTTCCGGGTCAGCCTAGAGAACGGCTCTGCAATCCGGGAAAAATCCTGAATAAATCTCCTATAGTAACCTGCCAGTCCCAGGAAACTCCTGACCTCGGCTACTAAACTCGGAGCACTCCATGCCTCAACTGCCATGATCTTTCTCGGATCCACCGAGATCCCCTCTCCAGTCACCACATAACCAAGGAATTCAACCTTGTCAAGGAAGAATTCACACTTCGAAAGCTTTCCATAAAGCTTCTCCTTCCTGAAAGTCTCCAGCACTATCCTCAAATGCTCCTCATGCTCCTCTGGGGTCTTCGAATACACCAAGATGTCATCTATAAATACCACCACAAACCAGTCCAGATGTTGATGGAACACCTTGTTCATTAGATTCATGAACACTGCCGGGGCATTAGTCAACCCAAACGGCATCACCATGAACTCATACTGTCCATACCTGGTCCAAAAAGCTGTCTTTGGAATATCCTCCCGCCTGACCTTCACCTGGTGGTAGCCTATCCTCAGATCAATCCTGGAAAACACCCTCGCTCTGCTCAACTGGTCAAAAAGATCATCAATACGCGACAGCGGATACTTGTTCTTAATTGTGAGGTTGTTCAGAGCCCTGTAGTCGATACACATCCGTATCGACCCATCATTCTTCGGCATAAAAAGTACCGGAGCACCCCACGGAGAAGAACTAGATCTGATAAATCCTTTATTCTGAAGCTTATCCACCTGCTTCTTCAACTCTATCAGCTCACTGTTGCTGACTCTATAGACATGCTGGGATATCGGCTCCGCGCCTGGCACCAAGTCTATAGAGAACTCCATATCTCTATCCGGAGGTAACCTTGGCAACTCCTTCGGAAAGACATCCATGAACTCCGCTATCAGTGGATGTTGCAACCTCGGTTTTACCACCAGGGCTCCGCAGAAGACTCCCTCGCTCTGCTCCGCTGTACCTCTGGCAAACTCAAACTCTGGCTCACCCGGCGGACTAAACAGCACTCTGCCTCCATGACAATCTATACTAGCACAGTGCATACTCAACCAATCCATCCCGAGTACAATATCGTAGCTCAGAAGTGGCATTACGATTAGGCACACACTCAACTCCCGGCCTCCCAAGGTAACTCTCCGGTCTCTACAGACATCACTGACTAGGATGATGCCACCCCCGGTCATGATCTTGCAGAGTCTAGCTAAAGGTTCAGCAACAAGATGGTGTCTAACAACAAAAGATACAGACACAAAGCTATGGGAAGCACCAGAATCAAATAAAGCAAGTGCTGGAATGGAATCAAGAAGAACAGAACCTGAGATCACGTTACCAACGACGCAAGATACGATATCGTCAAAGAAGGACAATAATATTGCAAAAGAAAATAATTTCAGAAAAATTAAGGATAGCAAAAAAAATCAGGAAGGGTCCTAGTTGTGATTGAGCACACTCTCTCTCAGCCTATATCCTATATCCTATTGCAGGTAGATCTAGAGACTAGACCTGCGTACTAGACCTTGCATAATAGACCTGCGTACTAGACCTTGCATACTAGACCTGCATACTAGACCAGGCATGGGCCGCCACAAAAAACGTGTCACGATCCGCACCCAAAAAATCGGGCATGAGTCATGGGTACGTCCAGTCTACGCCGCAGAATCGGCGGTAGAACGCTGTAAAGGTCCATTTTAGGTCACAATATCTATATCTCATAATGATCAGTCAATATAACCTCTCCAAAAGGAGGGCAACCACGTAATATATATATGCCTCAATCACAATAACTAGGGGAAGAGTAAAAGCACAATAATATATCACAAAGAAACAAAAAAACGAAGAGCAAGTACAATATCAAAATATACAGTCCAAGTCTAAAGTCAACAACATCCACAGGAGCAAAAATAATAATTACAGTTATCCAAAATATCAACTGGGAACAACCCAGGAAAATCCACCGAGCGAACTAGGGTGCTAACGGCGTCTCCTCGACGGGGTCCTCCTCAGTCTCTAGGTCACAACACTCCTCGACGCCCGGCCCGTAGAATGTCGGGCAAAAATCATCTAGATCCTCTAGAAAAAATATGTCCAGTCAGGACTGGAGCGAAGTACAAAACTCTCAAAGCAACTCCAAATACATGGTAAGGTGTATATGACTAGCAATAAAAAAGTATACAAGATGCACAGAAAAATAAATACATGGTGGAGCAGATAAAGTAGCTGCAATGTAAAACTGGAGAACAATACAAGTAGTAGAGAAGTAACTACATGTGAGAAAACAGGAATACTAGCTAAGTGCCTTGAGCACAAGTTCGTTATGTGATCGGCTTAGGTTGCACATGAATAATCTACGATAACTCCGTTATGCATGAGTTGCATAACCGTCATACACATGAATACTGATTGACTTTGATCATATAACCAACTCCTACTCCCCTCCCCCACTAATACTCTTGGATCCAATCACGACACGCTACGTACATGATAAATAACTCGCGCACATGAAGGCGAGAGCACACGAAGCACATGATAGCACATGAGAATCAATACCTGAAGCACATAATGAAATACACATGATAGAGTACACACTGAACACGGTAAGGGGATAACATCTCATGACGGGATCCACTAGTACCAGCCCGTGTAACA